>CM061537.1:32813654-33413654 GCA_030545055.2 Neoaliturus tenellus
TGCTCTGGTATGCAAAAATAACTTAACTTCCACTATCTTTGCCCCAGTAGTCTGTCATGTGTTAAACTGTGGCACTTTGACCTATCATGTATACTAGAAGCACATTACTCAACTCTGGTAAAGACCAATCTGATAAACTACAAATGTGCTGCAGTCCAATGAAAAAATTATTGTATCGTAAGTAAAATATACCATATGGTGTATTAAAATTGTAGTGAAGACTAATGACAAATAACACATTTGTTACGCCCTAGTAGAAAACATCTAATCATGACCCACTGTGCTCTGGTAGGTAAAAATAACTTAACTTCCACTACCCTTGCCCCAGTAGCTGTTCATGTGTTAAGCTTTGGTAAAGAACTATCATGCACTTTGATCTGCACTTTGAACTATCATGTATAATAGAAACACATTACGCCACTCTGGTAAAAAGCATTTTGGCTAACTACACAGGTGCTGCAGTCCCGATGGAAAACATGATTGTTTCGTAAGTTGAATGTACCATATCGGGTATGGAAAATACAATGGTAGGGTATGAATACCACACATATAAACCATATGCATCTTGCACGTTTAAAAATAACGATGAAAGCAGGATATCCATTAGTCAACAAGACATTATTACTGTGTCTTTTAAGAGTAAACTATATATTGCGAGTAAAATTTCAATAGGGAACAAAAAAGCCAATACAAAAAACTAAACCTGTAAATTTTACTCGCAATATATAGTTTACTCTTAAAAGACACAGTAATAATGTCTTGTTGACTAATGGATATCCTGCTTTCATCGTTATTTTTAAACGTGCATGATGCATATGGTTTATATGTGTGGTATTCATACCCTACCATTGTATTTTCCATACCCGATATGGTACATTCAACTTACGAAACAATCATGTTTTCCATCGGACTGCAGCACCTGTGTAGTTAGCCAAAATGCTTTTTACCAGAGTGGCGTAATGTGTTTCTATTATACATGATAGTTCAAAGTGCAGATCAAAGTGCATGATAGTTCTTTACCAAAGCTTAACACATGAACAGCTACTGGGGCAAGGGTAGTGGAAGTTAAGTTATTTTTTACCTACCAGAGCACAGTGGGTCATGATTAGATGTTTTCTACTAGAGCGTAACAAATGTGTTATTTGTCATTAGTCTTCACTTCAATTTTAATACACCATATGGTATATTTTACTTACGATACAATAATTTTTTCATTGGACTGCAGCACATTTGTAGTTTATCAGATTGGTCTTTACCAGAGTTGAGTAATGTGCTTCTAGTATACATGATAGGTCAAAGTGCCACAGTTTAACACATGACAGACTACTGGGGCAAAGATAGTGGAAGTTAAGTTATTTTTACATACCAGAGCACAGTGGGTCGTTGTTAGAGGTTTTATACTAGGGTGTAACAAATGTGTTGTTTGCCATCAGTCTTCTTCACTGCAATTTTAAAACATCATATGGTACATTTAACTTACGAAAACAATCCCATCGGACTGCAGTACATGTGTAGTTTATCAGATTGCTCTTTACCAGAGTGGAGTAATGTGTTTCTATTCTACATGATGGTTCGAAGTGACACAGTTTAACAAATGACCAAATACTGGGGAAGGGTAGTGGAAGCTAAGTTATTTTGCATACCGGAGCACAGTGTTTCATGGTTAGAATTCTTTTCTACTAGAGCGTAACAAATGTGTTGTTAGGTGTTTACCATTAGTCTTGTTCACTGCTATTAAAGTGTACGTCGTCTAATTCCATCAAGATCGCTTTCGTTCCGCGTATGATTAATTCAGGAGTGAATTTAGTGTTTTCAATTATGTGTTTCCAAATAAATTTGAAATTAAAACCTTGACCGTTGTGGACGATTACGCAAACGGTTTTAAAGTTTTTGCACGCTTCCATTACATAGTCCACAAATGCAGTGACGGGGGTCTTTCCTGAAAATCTTGGTGTGGTCAGTAGAGGTGTCACATGTTGCCCTTCTATGCACTTCCAACAATATTGTTGGGAGATGCATAGATTAGCAATGTGAAGTTTGGACTCGGAATCGTTGGCCAATCGTTGGCCATCCGGTTCGTCTTGACACGTTTCTAAATCGAAAAAATGTACAAGGCATCCTTGGTTTTGGGGGGAGTCTTGTCAACCTTCATAAAACACTGGTGGTCAGGAGGCAGGAATTCCCTGCAAATGACACAAAAAACTTCCCCACAGACGTGATCAGACTTTCTGTTTAGCAAGTTGACAAATTTCTACAGTCCATGCATTTTCTGATTAATTTACATATTTTGCTTTTGTGTGCTAACAAACAAATTTCATTTTTGTATTTCATGTTACACTCAGTGCATGTTATGCTCCCGTTTTGCTCTGTGCAGGGTGGGGAAACAGTCTGGCAGGCTGGGCAAATGCTGGTACACCTGTGGCCCCCTTTATTACTGTATGGGACATGGCAGGCTTCGCAAAAGTGTGAGCAGGCAAAGGCGTCAGTAAGGGATGTGATAACATTGAAGTAACCGTTGTGGAAAAGTAGATTGATTTTCAACTGGGCGTCAGGGTTATTTCCTTCAAAGTACACATCTCGACCATTCCTGTCATAATTATAGGCGGTTATCTTATACTTCTTAAGGTGATCTTGAAATTTTACCAATTCTTGGATACCCCACCCTCTTTTCAGGTATTTCCACCCCTGGCCTTTTGCATAAGTTTTGTCGCCTGTTAAGCTGTCTGTTCCGTCTATCTTGAAAAATGGCTTTATAGTCAGGACTTCCTTTAGCCTTAGCCTTAGCCACAACGATTGCTCTAGACAGGCAGGGTTAGTCTTTATTATTTATTACAATGATGCCCTGCGTTTGTGACATTCTTCATTGAATGTGCTGAACATACTCGGGTGGATCCTGCCAGAGCCTACTGGGAGATTGACGCGAGTACATTTGACCTGGAAGGTGTTTGCCGAGTTTGATGGAGTCAGCGTTACTCTGAACGATACCACCGAAAATTTCCAACAACACATCACCATCGACCTCGGAGACCGGTCCGAAAGCTAGATACCCTGGCTCTTTATTTTTTAAATTAAGGCTGCGTAAGGTGAACCCGAGCCGATCCCCTTCCGAAGCGTCAGCTTTCATATTTTCCACGAGGCTGGAAAACCCTCCTCTGAGCCTATCGATCTCGGACCCTCTCCTCTGATGGAGTGTTAAACTGAAAAGTGGCCTTATGACCATACACTCTGAATCGTCTGACATACGTTTCACTGGTGTTGACAACGTTTACATGGTGGGGGTGGTGTTGACAACGTTTACAGGGTTCACAAATACTAATCACAACTGTGTGGCCTATTGCGTTGCTTGGTCCCGAAATGGAAAACGCGGCAATCAACCCACGTAGAGCTGTCATAGGGGCTACCATATTGGTGTATGCCGCTAAATAATTACAACCAGTACTTCTCTATATCATATACACATTACTAATAATATACTTGGTTTTGGTTGACCAACTTTCTGGTAGTGTTGCACTCTGGTGGGGAAAAATCAAACTAACGAACCTCAGCTCTGTCAACAAGTGTAGAAACATAAAACTCCCAAGACTACAAAATGTAAATAGTAAAATTAAAATTTTTTGATGTAGCGAAAACAGTACACTCTGGTGGAAGATCGTCAAACAACATACTGTATGCTCTGCATACAGCTACACTCTGAAAAATCATTAAACTATATGGTAAGGTTCAATGATGGAAAACATAACAAATGTCACACCATAGTGGGGCTATTGCCCAGGGGTTCAAATCCAGCACAGTGAAAATTTTGCAAACGCTATCTTGACTCAAGTAGTCAAACACATGGTAAAAGTTAGGTTAAGCCATCTTCTTGATTTACGAGGTCAAACACGTGGTAAAGGTAGGTTAGAACACATGGTCAAAAGTTTGGAAACTTCCCGCCAGATGTCATCTTGACTCACGTGGTCAAACAAGTTGTAAAAGTGAGGTTAGAACACGTGGTCAAAAGTTAGAAAATTTCCCGCTAAATGCCATTTTGAATCACGTGGTAAAAGTGAGGTTAAGACATCATCTTGATTCACGTGGTCAATCACGTGGTAAAAGTGAGGTTAGAACATGTGAACAAAGTTAGAAATTTCCCATCATCTTGACTCACGTGGTCAAACATGTGGTAAAAGAAAGGTTAGAGTTCTTTAGCAATGCAGATATTTTGTAAGTTGGCAACAGTACCAATACGCTATAGTATATACTTTGTAGTATATAACATACCTTATAGACTATATTTACATTAAATAACATAAGTTGGTAACACTGCATAGAATTTACATGAAAATTGCCGCGTAATTGGGGAATTCATTCAACACATGCTTACGTACACGTGATACACTCTGGTGACAAAGCAACAGGTAGGGCCGTATGCGTACGCGCAGTACACTCTAGTGGGATAACAGTAAACTAGCCAACTCTCTAAATTACCAATCACAGCTGTGTAGCCTATTGCGTTGCTCGGTCCCGAAATGGAAAACGCGGCAATCAACCCACGTAGAGCTGTCATAGGGGCTACCATATTGGTGTATGCCACTAAATAATCATAAACAGTACCACCATATATTATATACACATTACTAATAATATACTTGGTTGCAGTTGGCCAACTTTCTAGTAGTGTTGCACTCTGGTGGGGAAAATTAAACTAACGTACCTCAGCTCTGCCAACAAGTTTAGAAACATCAAACTTCCATGACTACAAAATATAGATAGTAAAATTAAAATTTTTGATGTAGCAAAAACAATACACTCTGGAGGAAGATCGTCAACCAACATACTGTACGCTCTGCATACAGCTACACTGTGAAAAATCATCAAACTACATGGTAAGGTTCCATGATGAAAAACATAACAAATGTCACACCATAGTGGGGCTATTGCCCAGGGTTCAAACTCGGCACAGTGAAAATTTTGCAAACGCTATCTTGACTCAAGTAGTCAAACACGTGGTAAAAGTAAGGTTAGAACACATGGTCAAAAGTGAGGTTAGAAAATTTCCCGCCAGACGCCATCTTGACTCACATGGTCAACACATGTAAAAGTGAGGTTAGAACACAAGGTCAAAAGTTTGGAAACTTCCCTCCAGACGCCATCTTGACTCACGTGGTCAAACACATAGTAAAAGTAGGTTAAAACAAATGGTCAAAAGTTATAAGATTTTTCCGCCAAACGCTATCTTGACTCACGTGGTCAAACACGTGTAAAAGTGATGTTAGAACACGTGGTTAAAAGTTTGGGAATGTCCCGCCAAAAAGCCGCCATCTTGACTCACGTGGTCAAACATGTGGTAAAAGTGAGGTTAGAACACGTGGTCAAACACGTGGTAAAGATTGGTTAGAACACATGGTCAAAAGTTTGGAAATTTCCCACCAAAACAGCAGCCATCTTCACTCACGTGGTCAAACATATGTCAAAAGTGAGGTTAGAACACGTGGTCGAAATTTTGGAATTTCCCCTTCAAAACAGCCACTATCTTGACTCACGTGGTCAAACACGGGTCAAAAGTGAGGTTAGAACACGTGGTCGAAAGTTTGGAATTTCCCGCCAAAACAGCCGCCATCTTGACTCACGTGGTCAAAGTGAGGTTGTAAGTTGGCAACAGTACCAATACGCTATAGTATATACATTATAGTATATAACATACCTTATAGACTATGTTTTTAGTAAATAACATAAGTTGGTAACACTGCAGAGAATTGCAGGTAATTGGGGGAATTCATTCAACGCATGCTTACGTACACGTGATACAATCTGGTGACAAAACAACAGGTAAGGCGTATTCGTACGCGCAGTACACTCTAGTGGGATAACAGTAAACTAGCCACGTCTCAAAATTACCAATCACAGCTGTGTAGTCTATTGCGTTGCTTGGTCCCAAAATGGAAAACGCGGCAATCAACCCACGTAGAGCTGTCATAGGGGCTACCACATTGGTGTATGCCGCTAAATAATCATAAACAGTACCTCCATATATCATATACACATAACTAATAATATACTTGGTTTCAGTTGGCCAACTTTCTAGAAGTGTTGCACTCTGGTGGGGAAAATCAAACTAACGGACCTCAGATCTGCCAACAAGTGTAGAAACATCAAACTTCCATGACTACAAAATATAAATAGTAAAATTAAAATTTTTCGATATAGCGAAAACAGTACACTCTGGAGGAAGATCGTCAAACACAGCTACAGGAAAGTACAGGAAGTACGCTCTGCATACAGCTACACTCTGAAAAATCATCAACTACATGGTAAGGTTCCATAATGAAAAACATAACAAATGTCACACCATTGTGGGGCTATTGCCCAGGGTTCAAACTCGGCACAGTGAAAATTTGCAAACGTTATCTTGACTCAAGTAGTCAAACACGTGGTAAAAGTGAGGTTAGAACACATGGTTAAAAGTGAGGTTAGAAAATTTACCGCCAGATGCCATCTTGACTCACGTGGTCAGACACGTGGTAAAAGTGAAGTTAGAACACAAGGTCAAAAGTTTGAAATTTCCCTCCAGACGCCATCTTGACTCACGTGTTCAAACACGTGGTAAAAGTAAGGTTAGAACACATGGTAAAAAATTTGGAAATTTCCCGCAATCTTGACTCACGTAGTCAAACACATGGTAAAAGTAAGGTTAGAACATGTGGTCAAAAAGTTTGGAAATTTCCCGCCAACTTGACTCACGTGGTCAAACACGTGGTGAAAGTAAGGTTAGAACACGTGGTCAAAAGTTTGGAAATTTCCCGCCAAAACAGCCCGCCATCTTGGCACACGTGGTCAAACACATGATAAAAGTGAGGTTAGAACACATGGTCAACAGTTTGGAAATTTTCCGCCAAAACAGTTGCAATCTTAATACACGTAGTCAAACACATGGTAAAAGTGAGGTTAGAACATGTGGTCAAAAGTTTGGAAATTTCCCGCCAACTTGACTCACGTGGTCAAACACGTGGTGAAAGTAAGGTTAGAACACGTGGTCAAAAGTTTGGATATTTCCCGCCAAAACAGCCACCATCTTGACACACGTGGTCAAACACATGAAAAAAGTGAGGTTAGAACACGTGGTCAAAAGCTTGGAAATTTCCTGCCAAAACAGCCGCCATCTAGACTCACGTGGTCAAACACGTAGTAAAAGTGAGGTTAGAATCAATGGTCAAAAGTTTGGAGATTTCCGGCCAAAACAGCCGCCATCTTGACACATGTGGTCAAACACATGATAAAATTGAGGTTAGAACACGTGGTCACAAGTTTGGAAATTTCCCGCCAAAACAGCTGCCATCTTGGAAAAGGTGCGTTCTTGACCTACGTGGTCAAACACGTGTAAAAGTGAGGTTAGAACACATGGTCAACAGTTAGGAGCTTTCCCGCCAAAACAGCCGCCATCTTGACACATGTGGTCAAACACATGATAAAAGTGAGGTTAGAACACGTGGTCAAAAGTTTGGAAATTTCCCGCCAAAACAGCCACCATCTTGGAAAAGGGGCGTTCTTTACCTACGTGGTCAAACACGTGGTAAAAGTGAGGTTAGAACACATGGTCAACAGTTTGGAGATTTCCCACAAAAACAGCCGCCATCTTGACACATGTGGTCAAACACATGATAAAAGTGAAGTTAGAACACGTGGTCAAAAGTTTGGAAATTTCCCGCCAAAACAGCTGCCATTCAAGATGGCGGGATATTTTTTAACTTTTAGCATGTGTTTGACCACGTGAGTCAAGATGGCGTTATTATGTAACATTTGACCTTGGAGGTCTGAATTAGATTGTATAATAGACACTAGTGCCTAACTACATACCATTTTTCAGAATTTTTGCTCTAATGGTAAGTGTGTTATGGGAGAAAACCTATAGGGGTTGATTTAAGAAAAAATAAGGGATGATGGTTGAAAAATTACATAGAGTACACATACCTACAACCCGAATCTGGTTTACCTCAGCCTTCAAACACCTGAGCTATAGGTGTAAAACAGTTAAGGGTTGAAATGAGCCCCATCGAAAAACTGGGTATTTTCATGCAATTCAATGTTAATAACGCTAGAATTAAGGGTCTCAAACGATTATGATGATATTTTGCACTTTTTAAGTTAGGGGTTGTTCCAGGGGTAGTTCACCCCAGAGGGTAGTTTATAAAAATTATATGTTGTATGTACACCCCTATACCAAGTTACAACCCTGTGGAAGTATAAATGGGGGAGATACAAAAACCGAAAGTGTCCAATAGAAACATGAACGGACTGTAGGCGCAAGTTGGTTGCGGAACGTACAGTATACCAGGAAAGTTCAACTGGGATAAACTGACAAACACTTTGCACACTTATCCATAGTTATCTTTATTTAAGGTCATAAAGGGCAGTTTTCCCATTGTTTAGCGATTGCCGCTATCAAAGGTTACAGAGGTTAACGAATACTGATAGCGCTATTTCATTCTTTTCATTAATTTGTTAAATAACGCGCCATCGCAAACACCGCGTTATCAGACACATTTCCGCCACCATCAAACAAGTACCTCGGTGGCTAAGAGGTAAAGCTCGCAACTCACGCTCCAGCGGCCGGGTTCGAATCCTGACCTCACCATGTATAAATTTTATTCATAAAAATTTAATTAATGGTGGACTATAAGGCTTGTTAGGTTAGAAATGAACTAACACGCGGTAAAAGTGAGGTTAGAACACGTGGTCAAAAGTTAGGTTAGGAAATTTCCCGCCAAAACAGCCGCCATCTTGGAAAAGGGCGTGGCCTAATCAGTCACGTGACCACCTCTCGACCAATCAGAGCACAGGAACTGATGACGGTCATCGGTCACGTGACCAGCTCTCGACCAATCAGAGGGCTGGGTTATACTCTCCTGAGGTCTACTAGCATGTATAAAAATATCTGTTATACCGTATATTTAAAATGCAAAAGTTGAAAGAGCTAATAAAATATTAGTTTTTATATTTATTACAAATCCAGCTTCAACTGGAAAAGTTTGAAATACAAGCAGTATTTAAAACCAAGAGAGTATTGATGTCCAAGTCTATGCTTTGGGTATGAAATTTTCAACAATTGCCTTAAAACCATCATGGGTAGGTGTTTGTGTGCTGCATTGATAAAAATTATAAATAAAACTTTGTATAACACGACACTTTACAACATAGTTCAACAGGGTAGGAAATAAAACTGAATTATGAAAATACATATTGTTTCAGATTTAGTGACATGATTGTAGTAGTGAAATTTTCTACATTAATTAACCCTTAAATGAGTTTTAAAACAAATAAATAAAAAAATAGAATAGATCTGGATTGAGTATGATTATCGTTTTACCATTATAAAATGATTGAACTACTTCTAGCAGTTAAATAGAAACTGATTATTACAGTAATTACAACACTATTTCAGGAAAGTTCTGAAACCCACATAATTACGGAGTGAACCCCTACTTTAATTAACTTTTTAGTTTCTACTTTCTTTACAGAGGAAGAAGCTCTTTGCTTGTGACAATAGTTACAAACGCCAACTGCGATCCAAGTTAATGCCCAAGTTGAGACTAAAACAACCATTAACAATGTTGTCTCTGATGTATCCTTATTGTAGATGAACTTCACAATCTGAAGTTCTCCACTAAAACGTTAAAGTATACCAATAATTTGTTAAACTTTTTCTTTTATTAACGCAATTTATACTTACCACACTCATCCTCCTTTAGTAACCAAACCCCATATTCACCACAAGGGTATAATTATGTAGATGTATTAAATGTGTGATATATCATGTTTTTGAGGGTGAAGAGGGTACTATATTAAATTGAAAACTTAAAAGATTTTTCCTCCACCTACTATCTAAAGCCGTATTTTACTCCTTGGAATAGAGTACTAAAGGAAAGTTTTTATCCCATGTGACTTGAATACTTAATTTTTCTACCTAGGGAAAACTCAACTTTTTTTACAACGGGGCTAAAGTTAGTTACGTAAGAATAACATTAAAAGAGAGATTAAAAGAACATGAGCTACAGTCAGCTGTTACTTGTATTTGTTTCCTTACTCTTTGTTTACTAATAGCAGCTGTATGTAGCTGCTGCTCACTGCTGACCATTCTGTCAGCAGTGAGCAGTGTAGGCCTACGTGTTTTTTAACATTTCGCTTGGGTAGGCTATTAAACTAAGAAGTCAAAACATAAGTGTAAAACTTTTGACTAGGCTTAAATTCTATTTTCTTTTTTCCTTTTCTTGAAAAGTAATATATTTTACTTTATTTAATATTATTTTGTTTAGAGGTTAACTGTAAGAGAGGACCATGTGGTCCTAATGTTCGCCTCAATAAAGAAGCATTTTCATTTCATTTCATTTCATTTCAAAAGTGATATAGCCTACCTCATATGTATTTTATGTTGATGTTACTGATCCAGCTTGACGGAGCAAGGGATTATATGAAGGTAAAGTTAAATTATATACGGTAGGCCTATTAGGCCAAATGTTATTCGTGTAGGTGGAGGAAAAATGTTGTGAGTAGGGGGACTTGGCCGAAGTAAGGGTGGAGTGGCAAAGAGCGGCAAACTGGGACAAAAAACTGCTGACCCCCCCCCCCCCCCCCCCCCCCGAGACCACCAACGATGAAATAGTAGAGGTGTTTGGTTCCTTCTCTCTTTTTTTTTTTTTTTTTTTTAGTCTACGTGGAAAAAGTAGTGTGCTTTGGAGACATATAGGTCAAGAAGTGCAATGGATCTGTTTTAACATACGATGGTGGAGACGAAAGTGAAGCAAAGGTGGGGCAAAGGTGGGGAAAAAGTAGTGCGCTTTGGAGACTTATAGATCAAGAAGTTAATGGGTCTCTTTTAACATGCTATGGTGGAGACGAAGCTGAGGCAAAGGTGGAGCAAAGGTGAAGAAAATAGTGTGCTATGGAGACATATAGGTCAAGAAGTGCAATGAATCTCTTTTAACATGCGATGGCGGAGACGAAGGTAGGGCAAAGGTGAGGACGATGGTGGGGTAACGGTGGGGAAAAAGTAGCGTGCTTTGGAGACATATAGATCATGATGTGTAATACAACTCTTTAACCATTTATATAAGGAGCAAAGCATCCTCTACTTGCTCTACCGCGGTAACAAGAACATCAATTCCAGGACTGCGGAGTGGGATAATATTACGCAACACCCATCGTGCCATCCTTTGTCTACAGGTCCAAACCGGTATAAACCCCCAGCCACCAGCATCCGGCCACCTGCACAAACAAAAGAAGCGGAACGACCCTTCTCAGATTTCATCGACCACCTGCATCCGGCCACCTGCACAAACAAAAAGATTGAACACCTGCGAGACGACCCTTCTCAGATTTCATCGACCACCTGCATCCGGCCACCTGCACAAACAAAAGAAGCCAGTCACCTACACAAACAAAAGAAGATTTATGATGTCTAGACACTGTGGAATGTGCCAAACACCTGTGGGACGACCCTTCTCACGTTTCATCAACCACCTGCACATTCCACAGAGAGGGGAGCGAGACAATGAACATCCGTCTGACCTCACCCCTGCGTGGGAACGTCTACTAACCATCTGACGAGTTACATAACAACGCGTTTCTTATTTCCCGCCAAACCCACTCCGTGGAGTTGCGCGTCCCTTTCACGACCGGCAGCTTACATAACAGAGGTTGCGTAACCAAGCCGAGCGCGCGTCATCCATTTACTCCCCCACCCGGCCTCTGTCTCCGCCTAGCCATCGTAGTGAACGGTCGTCCCCGCACCTCGCTCCGCTTCGCTGCTGCTGCTTTGTGCCTGTACCAGTGATTGTGCATTCTTTGAATATTCAAAACTTCCATTGTAAGTATTATTCTCATTTACAATTAACTAGTTGTATTTAAATATAGTTTTGTGATAGGTCTTAGTGGTTTTACATTTATCAAGTTACTGAAAGAGTAGGATACACATAGTTTTCACAGCCTCTTGCACAATAACGTTAAAATATTAGTGTATGTAAACTATATATTTTTGAACTTAAAAAAATAGTAGTCAGGTTTATATTTGCGTGCACTATGAACTGTAGCGTAACTATTTTAAATAATTCGTTGTGTTCTTTCATATTGAACGCAAATCCTAACTGTAATGTTGGGTTTCTATAACGATTGTTTGCACTAGTGATGCAATTTTTGAGACTTTATATTGGAGTAAAACTATTATTCACTAGTAGAGCAGTTTTGAAGACTTTATTTTGAACTTAAACCTTTATTGTCATTTCATGTGTACTTGTAGTATAGAGGTGTAAATGAATTTTTGGAAGCTCCCATTCCCTTTAAGTCTGAGAAGATTAGACTACCAAATTAATTTTAATACGTAGCATTATTATTTTAGAGATCATCATGAATGCCGTGGAACGTCGCTTCTCCTGTGCGACTTGTGGCAAAGCCTTCAAGACCAAGTACCATCTCACCCGGCACACGCGTTCTGTCCACGAAGGAGTCATCTTCCCGTGCCCGGTGTGCGACAAGTCGTTCGCGAGGGAGGAGAACGTGCGCCACCACGTCACCGCTGCACATCTCCCTCAACCAATGATAAACCCAACATTTAGACCGGGTAGGTATCTTAAACATTATTTATGCTCACTAAACAGTCAGTTATCTATAAACTTTAAAATTCTACTCTCATTCGTATTATGCATAAGGATGAGAAATAAATCCAATTTAGCATCCACCCCACTGTAACTTGACTCACTTATTTTGCTTCCAATTTAGTTAAACACTTTGTCGCGCACAATCATATCCATCGTAAAACATCATTATCATTTTAAATTTCTGTAATATTCACACTAGTGATGCACTTATGATAAAAAGATTTATACCTTTCACTGTGTTTATACATCTAATATAAAATATACTAATCATGTCTATGATTTTTTCTTATAGGCTTCGTGCCCACACCGAGTCCGGCGGAACCACGACCCAACCCCTCTTACGCTCCTGACTTTGAGCCGAGGCCCGGCCCCTCTTCTGCTCCCGACTTTGAGCCGAGGCCCGACCCCTCTTCCGCTCCTGATTTTGAGCCGAGGCCCGGCCCCTCTTCCGCTCCTGACGTCGAGCCGAGACCGGGTCCGTCCCATGCCCCCGAGCCATCTCAAGCCCCAGAGTCTACTGGAGTTCCCACAACAGGTATGTACTAGTCTCTCACTTTAAACTATTAATTTACAAACTTGTATCAAATGTAAATATTCATTCAGATATTTCATCCACACTAAAGTGGTCATACTATCAAAGGATTCTATTGTAAAGATTAACCAATTTAATATTGAATTAATCTTAGTCACAATGTAGACGTTCAGAAAATATTAGTTCTTTCCTTTATTTCTATCATTTAATGAATCCCAATACAAAGTGACTATATTAAACATTCAGATTTTCAAATTGGTTTGGAAACTGATTCTTTTTCAGGTTTATCATTATAGTTATAAATGCGACTACAGAATTTTGTATGATTTCAGGCCATGTGTGTGACGGGTGTAGAAAAACCTTAACGAGGAAGGCTAATATGCAGATCCATGCTAGCAAACACTGCAGAGCCCTAAGTGCGGAACGACAGTCCGAACAACCAGCCAGATTCCAACAGCAAGTACATGCCCCATCGAACACCAATTCCTTCACCCCTCTCCATAAAAGTTCTTTCATCCTCCTTCCTCGCGACATCGCCATGAAACATGCTGTGGTAAATGTGTATAACAATGCGGATGAACGCTGCTTTGAATATGCCATGCTAACCAAATTTATTAAAAATGCTCGTTATGATCGACTTACTGCAAATCATTTCACAGCAGAGGTTAGGGCACGAGCTAATTTGAATTTCCAGGGATTGGAGTTTCCTGTCAGACCAGACAAAATCCACACATTCGAGCACAACAACCCCGGCGTAAGTATAAATGTGTATGGTGTGGACAAAAAGAAAAAGAAGAAGTATAGTAAGCATCAAGAAGAGCACTATGTGTATCCACTACGAGTTACAGACAAGGAGAAAGAAATGCATTTTGACCTTCTTTTCCTATCTAATGGAAACACTTCACATTATGCTTACATTAGTAATTTCAGCAGGTTGGTGGCTAGGCAGTTAACTCAAGGTCATCGTCGGCTATTTATTTGCAAGACATGTTTTGCATACTTTAGCAGTAGGCCGAATAAATTGGGCATCAGAGGTGCAGAACGACTGGAGGAGCACAAGCTTTATTGTTCATTGCGCAATCCTATTCACAATAAAGGTCGGAGGAAGGGATTAGCGCATTTCTTTGGGCCACCCCCTTCTGCAAGTCTACCTGCTCAGATGTTTCAACCAAGTCCTAAGCAACCACAGCAGCTAGCGCAGCAGATTCAGAGATCACCTTCGTTTGGCGAGTCGCAGCTCACTTCAAGTTAGATAATCAACTTCATTGGAATTTTGTAAAGCAAGAAAAAGAAGTCTCAAGATGTAAATAGCCTTTATAAATTTGATAGTTTTCGTAAGCAATAAAAAAATCCATGTACATTACAGCATAAACTACTGTCTTTTATTTTAAGATGAAACCCCAATACTTTACTTTAAGAAAAATGTGTATGTCATTATAGTTTTAGTGTCAGTAGCCTGACGTTGGTGGGGCAACGGTGGGGAAAAAGTAGTGTGCTTTAGAAACATATAGATCATGAAGTGTAATGAAACTCTTTAAACATTCGCTGCATGTACTCTCATATTGGAAATTTTAATTGTTGCACATAACACATTGTGTGACATAGTTACTTTTCTCTTTTCTTGTTTCGTTTTATTTACGTATGCTTTTTCTTTTCTGTACTTACAAGAATAACTTAAGCTAAGGATTAAGGTTTAACAGTAATCTTATTTATTGTATGTATCGCAAATTCTTTCATATTTTTTATATGAATTGTAACGCACACACACTTTTTCGTTTCCCTTGTATGTATTGTAATGTAAATCGTTTTTTTTTTCTTGTAATAAAAATGAGTACAAAAAAAACCACTATCTTTTTGGTTTACTCTTTGCGCAAACTCGACATAACATTTACTTTTAAAGACAAAAGAGTATAGAAACTTAGTATTTTACTTTCACAGTCAAAGAGTCTAGTAAATTAGTTTTTCACTTTCAAAGTCAAAAGAGCCTGTTAGTTTAGTTAGTATTTGTACATATTTTTGCAGACTCAACATTTAAAATTTACTTCCATAGTCAAAAGAGTCTAATAACTTAGTAACCGTACACTTTTAACAGACTCACGATTACACTTATAGTTTTCTTTCAAAGTAAAAGACTCAAAAAGTAAATGAACTTACAACTATGTTGGGGAGTATTAAATGAAAACAAAAATTTCAATACACATTACTAGATTTATTGAAAAAAATCTTAAATCTAACATTGGATGTTTTATCTAAATAAACGTTATAAAAGTCAAAATAAAATATTTACTTATCACAGCAGCAAATTGCCCACCTAATTACACTCATGCGACTAACTTAGTATTTTACTTTCAAGTCAAAAGAATCTTATATAGTTTAGTTAGTATTTATACATCTCTGTGCGGACCTAGCATTTATAATTTACTTTCACAGTCAAAGACTTTAGTAAATTAGTATTTCACTTTCAAAGTCAAAAGAGTATGATGGTTTAGTTAGTATCTATACATCTTTGTGCAGACTCAACATTTATAATTTACTTGCATAGTCAAAAGAGTAACCGTACTCTTTTAACAGGCTCACCATTACACTTATAGATTTCTTTCAAAGTAAAAGACTCAAAAGTAAATGAACCTACAACTATGTCGGTGAATTTTCAAGGTGCAAAGAGTCTGTTGGTTAAATTTGTGCAGACTCGACATTACATTTAGTTTCAAAGTCAAAAGAGTCTGAGAGTTAAGTAAAGCGAGTGTTTTAAACTGTACGAAGTCCAACATTAGATTTAGTTCAGCATAGAGAAAGAGGTTCGTTGGTTTAATCTTTGTGCAAACTCGACATGACATTGGCTTTCAAAGACAAAAGAGTCTGGTAATATAGTAGTGCAAACTCGACATGTCATTGACTTTCAAAAACAAAATAGTCTAGTAATATAGTAGTTCAAACTCGACATGACATTGACTTTCAAAGACAAGAGTCTAGTAATATTGTATTTTACCTTCAAAGTCAAAGGAGTCCGATGGTTTAGTTAGTATTTATACATGTTTGTGTAAACTCGACATTACATTTACTTTCAAAGACAAGAGAGTCTAGTAACTTAGTATTTTACTTTCAAAATCTAAGTGTCTGTTAGTATTTGCACATATGTTTGCAGCTCAACATTTAATTTGTGCAGACTCGACATTTACTTTCAAAGACAAGAGAGTCTAGTAACTTAGTATTTTAGTTTCAAAATCAAAAGAGTCTGATAGTTTAGTAAAGCGAGTGTTTTAAATTGTACGAAGTCACACATTAGATTTAGTTCAGCATAAAGAAAGAGGTTGTTGGTTTAATCTTTTTGCAAACTCGACATGACATTGACTTTCAAAGACAAACGAGTCTAGTAATATATTACTTTATTTTCAAAGTCAAAAGAGTCTGATGGTTTAGTTAGTATTTGTACATGTTTGTGCGGACTCTCCATTTATAATTTACTTTAAAAGTCAAAGAGTCTAGTAGCTTAGTATTTTACTTTCAAAATCAAAGTGTCTGTTAGTATTTGTACACATTTTAACAGCTCAACATTTAAAATTTACTTTCATAGTCAAAAAGAGTCTAATAACCGAGTAACTGCACATTCTTAGCAGATTAAAACTTGACCATTCTAATAACTTGATATTTTTCAAAGTGCAAATATTCAGTGGGTTTAATTTGTGCAGACTCGACAATGCATTTCCTTTCAAAGTCAAAAGAGTCTGATAGTTTGATAAAGCGAGTGTTTTAAATTGGACGAAGTCACGCATTAAATTTAGGTCCATATAGAGAAAGAGATATGAGAACTCCTCACGCAAGAGCAACTATTAAAATAAGCCAAGACAAAAAGAAAAAAAAGAAAAAGAAAAAAAAAAAAAGAAAAAAAAGAAAAAGAAAAAAAAGAAAATTTTGAAAAAAACAAAAGTAAAACTAAAAACAAAAACAAAATAAAAAATTTAAAAAATTAAAAAAAAAACAAAAGAAAAAGTAAAATTTGAAAAAAAACAAAAGAAAAATAGAAAAAAATACTAAAAAGTAAATTTTGCGCGCAAAATTTACTTTTTAGTATTTTTTTCTATTTTTCTTTTGTTTTTTTTTCAAATTTTACTTTTTCTTTTGTTTTTTTAATTTTTTAAATTTTTTATTTTGTTTTTGTTTTTAGTTTTACTTTTGTTTTTTTTCAAATTTTTCTTTTTTTTCTTTTTCTTTTTTTTCTTTTTGTCTTGGCTTATTTTAATAGTTGCTCTTGCGTGAGGAGTTCTCATATCTCTTTCTCTATATGGACCTAAATTTAATGCGTGACTTCGTCCAATTTAAAACACTCGCTTTATCAAACTATCAGACTCTTTTGACTTTGAAAGGAAATGCATTGTCGAGTCTGCACAAATTAAACCCACTGAATATTTGCACTTTGAAAAATATCAAGTTATTAGAATGGTCAAGTTTTAATCTGCTAAGAATGTGCAGTTACTCGGTTATTAGACTCTTTTTGACTATGAAAGTAAATTTTAAATGTTGAGCTGTAAAAATGTGTACAAATACTAACAGACACTTTGATTTTGAAAGTAAAATACTAAGCTACTAGACTCTTTGACTTTTAAAGTAAATTATAAATGGAGAGTCCGCACAAACATGTACAAATACTAACTAAACCATCAGACTCTTTTGACTTTGAAAATAAAGTAATATATTACTAGACTCGTTTCTCTTTGAAAGTCAATGTCATGTCGAGTTTGCAAAAAGATTAAACCAACAACCTCTTTCTTTATGCTGAACTAAATCTAATGTGTGACTTCGTACAATTTAAAACACTCGCTTTACTAAACTATCAGACTCTTTTGATTTTGAAACTAAAATACTAAGTTACTAGACTCTCTTGTCTTTGAAAGTAAATGTCGAGTCTGCACAAATTAAATGTTGAGCTGCAAACATATGTGCAAATACTAACAGACACTTAGATTTTGAAAGTAAAATACTAAGCTACTAGACTCTTTGATTTTTAAAGTAAATTGTAAATGCCGAGTCCGCACAAACATGTACAAATACTAACTAAACTATCAGACTCTTTTGACTTTGAAAGTAAAATACTATATTAATAGACTCGTTTGTCTTTGAAAGTCAATGTCATGTCGAGTTTGCACAAAGATTAAACCAACGAAACTCTTTCTTTATGCTGAACTAAATCTAATGTGTGACTTCGTATAATTTAAAACATTCGCTTTACTAAACTATCAGACTCTTTTGATTTTGAAACTAAAATACTAAGTTACTAGACTCTCTTGTCTTTGAAAGTAAATGTCGAGTCTGCACAAATTAAATATTGAGCTGCAAACATATGTGCAAATACTAACAGACACTTAGATTTTGAAAGTAAAATACTAAGCTACTAGACTCTTTGATTTTTAAAGTAAATTGTAAATGCCGAGTCCGCACAAACATGTACAAATACTAACTAAACTATCAGACTCTTTTGACTTTGAAAGTAAAATACTATATTAATAGACTCGTTTGTCTTTGAAAGTCAATGTCATGTCGAGTTTGCACAAAGATTAAACCAACGAAACTCTTTCTTTATGCTGAACTAAATCTAATGTGTGACTTCGTACAATTTAAAACATTCGCTTTACTAAACTATCAGACTCTTTTGATTTTGAAACTAAAATACTAAGTTACTAGACTCTCTTGTCTTTGAAAGTAAATGTAATGTCGAGTTTACACAAACATGTATAAATACTAACTAAACCATCGGACTCCTTTGACTTTGAAGGTAAAATACAATATTACTAGACTCTTGTCTTTGAAAGTCAATGTCATGTCGAGTTTGAACTACTATATTACTAGACTATTTTGTTTTTGAAAGTCAATGACATGTCGAGTTTGCACTACTATATTACCAGACTCTTTTGTCTTTGAAAGCCAATGTCATGTCGAGTTTGCACAAAGATTAAACCAACGAACCTCTTTCTCTATGCTGAACTAAATCTAATGTTGGACTTCGTACAGTTTAAAACACTCGCTTTACTTAACTATCAGACTCTTTTGACTTTGAAACTAAATGTAATGTCGAGTCTGCACAAATTTAACCAACAGACTCTTTGCACTTTGAAAATTCACCGACATAGTTGTAGGTTCATTTACTTTTGAGTCTTTTACTTTGAAAGAAATCTATAAGTGTAATGGTGAGCCTGTTAAAAGAGTACGGTTACTCTTTTGACTATGCAAGTAAATTATAAATGTTGAGTCTGCACAAAGATGTATAGATACTAACTAAACCATCATACTCTTTTGACTTTGAAAGTGAAATACTAATTTACTGAAGTCTTTGATTGTGAAAGTAAATTATAAATGCTAGGTCCGCACAGAGATGTATAAATACTAACAAAACTATATAAGATTCTTTTGACTTGAAAGTAAAATACTAAGTTAGTCGCATGAGTGTAATTAGGTGGGCAATTTGCTGCTGTGATAAGTAAATATTTTATTTTGACTTTTATAACGTTTATTTAGATAAAACATCCAATGATAGATTTAAGATTTTTTCAATAAATCTAGTAATGTGTATTAAAATTTTTGTTTTCATTTAATACTCCCCAACATAGTTGTAAGTTCATTTACTTTTTGAGTCTTTTACTTTGAAAGAAAACTATAAGTGTAATCGTGAGTCTGTTAAAAGTGTACGGTTACTAAGTTATTAGACTCTTTTGACTATGGAAGTAAATTTTAAATGTTGAGTCTGCAAAAATATGTACAAATACTAACTAAACTAACAGGCTCTTTTGACTTTGAAAGTGAAAAACTAATTTACTAGACTCTTTGACTGTAAGAAGTAAAATACTAAGTTTCTATACTCTTTTGTCTTTAAAAGTAAATGTTATGTCGAGTTTGCGCAAAGAGTAAACCAAAAAGATAGTGGTTTTTTTTGTACTCATTTTTATTACAAGAAAAAAAAAACGATTTACATTACAATACATACAAGGGAAACGAAAAAGTGTGTGTGCGTTACAATTCATATAAAAAATATGAAAGAATTTGCGATACATACAATAAATAAGATTACTGTTAAACCTCAATCCTTAGCTTAAGTTATTCTTGTAAGTACAGAAAAGAAAAAGCATACGTAAATAAAACGAAACAAGAAAAGAGAAAAGTAACTATGTCACACAATGTGTTATGTGCAACAATTAAAATTTCCAATATGAAAGTACATGCAGCGAATGTTTAAAGAGTTTCATTACACTTCATGATCTATATGTTTCTAAAGCACACTACTTTTTCCCCACCATTGCCCCACCAACGTCAGGCTACTGACACTAAAACTATAATGACATACACATTTTTCTTAAAGTAAAGTATTGGGGTTTCATCTTAAAATAAAAGACAGTAGTTTATGCTGTAATGTACATGGATTTTTTTATTGCTTACGAAAACTATCAAATTTATAAAGGCTATTTACATCTTGAGACTTCTTTTTCTTGCTTTACAAAATTCCAATGAAGTTGATTATCTAACTTGAAGTGAGCTGCGACTCGCCAAACGAAGGTGATCTCTGAATCTGCTGCGCTAGCTGCTGTGGTTGCTTAGGACTTGGTTGAAACATCTGAGCAGGTAGACTTGCAGAAGGGGGTGGCCCAAAGAAATGCGCTAATCCCTTCCTCCGACCTTTATTGTGAATAGGATTGCGCAATGAACAATAAAGCTTGTGCTCCTCCAGTCGTTCTGCACCTCTGATGCCCAATTTATTCGGCCTACTGCTAAAGTATGCAAATCATGTCTTGCAAATAAATAGCCGACGATGACCTTGAGTTAACTGCCTAGCCACCAACCTGCTGAAATTACTAATGTAAGCATAATGTGAAGTGTTTCCATTAGATAGGAAAAGAAGGTCAAAATGCATTTCTTTCTCCTTGTCTGTAACTCATAGTGGATACACATAGTGCTCTTCTTGATGCTTACTATACTTCTTCTTTTTCTTTTTGTCCACACCATACACATTTATACTTACGCCGGGGTTATTGTGCTCGAATGTGTGGATTTTGTCTGGTCTGACAGGAAACTCCAATCCCTGGAAATTCAAATTAGCTCGTGCCCTAACCTCTGCTGTGAAATGATTTGCAGTAAGTCGATCATAACGAGCATTTTTAATAAATTTGGTTAGCATGGCATATTCAAAGCAGCGTTCATCCGCATTGTTATACACATTTACCACAGCATGTTTCATGGCGATGTCGCGAGGAAGGAGGATGAAAGAACTTTTATGGAGAGGGGTGAAGGAATTGGTGTTCGATGGGGCATGTACTTGCTGTTGGAATCTGGCTGGTTGTTCGGACTGTCGTTCCGCACTTAGGGCTCTGCAGTGTTTGCTAGCATGGATCTGCATATTAGCCTTCCTCGTTAAGGTTTTTCTACACCCGTCACACACATGGCCTGAAATCATACAAAATTCTGTAGTCGCATTTATAACTATAATGATAAACCTGAAAAAGAATCAGTTTCCAAACCAATTTGAAAATCTGAATGTTTAATATAGTCACTTTGTATTGGGATTCATTAAATGATAGAAATAAAGGAAAGAACTAATATTTTCTGAACGTCTACATTGTGACTAAGATTAATTCAATATTAAATTGGTTAATCTTTACAATAGAATCCTTTGATAGTATGACCACTTTAGTGTGGATGAAATATCTGAATGAATATTTACATTTGATACAAGTTTGTAAATTAATAGTTTAAAGTGAGAGACTAATACATACCTGTTGTGGGAAATCCAGTAGGCTCTGGGGCTTGAGATGGCTCGGGGGCATGGGACGGACCCGGTCTCGGCTCGACGTCAGGAGCGGAAGAGGGGCCGGGCCTCGGCTCAAAATCAGGAGCGGAAGAGGGGTCGGGCCTCGGCTCAAAGTCAGGAGCAGAAGAGGGGCCGGGCCTCGGCTCAAAGTCAGGAGCGTAAGAGGGGTTGGGTCGTGGTTCCGCCGGACTCGGTGTGGGCACGAAGCCTATAAGAAAAAATCATAGACATGATTAGTATATTTTATATTAGATGTATAAACACAGTGAAAGGTATAAATCTTTTTATCATAAGTGCATCACTAGTGTGAATATTACAGAAATTTAAAATGATAATGATGTTTTACGATGGATATGATTGTGCGCGACAAAGTGTTTAACTAAATTGGAAGCAAAATAAGTGAGTCAAGTTACAGTGGGGTGGATGCTAAATTGGATTTATTTCTCATCCTTATGCATAATACGAATGAGAGTAGAATTTTAAAGTTTATAGATAACTGACTGTTTAGTGAGCATAAATAATGTTTAAGATACCTACCCGGTCTAAATGTTGGGTTTATCATTGGTTGAGGGAGATGTGCAGCGGTGACGTGGCGGCGCACGTTCTCCTCCCTCGCGAACGACTTGTCGCACACCGGGCACGGGAAGATGACTCCTTCGTGGACAGAACGCGTGTGCCGGGTGAGATGGTACTTGGTCTTGAAGGCTTTGCCACAAGTCGCACAGGAGAAGCGACGTTCCACGGCATTCATGATGATCTCTAAAATAATAATGCTACGTATTAAAATTAATTTGGTAGTCTAATCTTCTCAGACTTAAAGGGAATGGGAGCTTCCAAAAATTCATTTACACCTCTATACTACAAGTACACATGAAATGACAATAAAGGTTTAAGTTCAAAATAAAGTCTTCAAAACTGCTCTACTAGTGAATAATAGTTTTACTCCAATATAAAGTCTCAAAAATTGCATCACTAGTGCAAACAATCGTTATAGAAACCCAACATTACAGTTAGGATTTGCGTTCAATATGAAAGAACACAACGAATTATTTAAAATAGTTACGCTACAGTTCATAGTCCACGCAAATCTAAACCTGACTACTATTTTTTTAAGTTCAAAAATATATAGTTTACATACACTAATATTTTAACGTTATTGTGCAAGAGGCTGTGAAAACTATGTGTATCCTACTCTTTCAGTAACTTGATAAATGTAAAACCACTAAGACCTATCACAAAACTATATTTAAATACAACTAGTTAATTGTAAATGAGAATAATACTTACAATGGAAGTTTTGAATATTCAAAGAATGCACAATCACTGGTACAGGCACAAAGCAGCAGCAGCGAAGCGGAGCGAGGTGCGGGGACGACCGATCACTACGATGGCTAGGCAGAGACAGAGGCCGGGTGGGGGAGTAAATGGATGACGCGCGCTCGGCTTGGTTACGCAACCTCTGTTATGTAAGCTGCCGGTCGTGAAAGGGACGCGCAACTCCACGGAGTGGGTTTGGCGGGAAATAAGAAACGCGTTGTTATGTAACTCGTCAGATGGTTAGTAGACGTTCCCACGCAGGGGTGAGGTCAGACGGATGTTCATTGTCTCGCTCCCCTCTCTGTGGAATGTGCAGGTGGTTGATGAAACGTGAGAAGGGTCGTCCCACAGGTGTTTGGCACATTCCACAGTGTCTAGACATCATAAATCTTCTTTTGTTTGTGTAGGTGACTGGCTTCTTTTGTTTGTGCAGGTGGCCGGATGCAGGTGGTCGATGAAATCTGAGAAGGGTCGTCTCGCAGGTGTTCAATCTTTTTGTTTGTGCAGGTGGCCGGATGCAGGTGGTCGATGAAATCTGAGAAGGGTCGTTCCGCTTCTTTTGTTTGTGCAGGTGGCCGGATGCTGGTGGCTGGGGGTTTATACCGGTTTGGACCTGTAGACAAAGGATGGCACGATGGGTGTTGCGTAATATTATCCCACTCCACAGTCCTGGAATTGATGTTCTTGTTACCGCGGTAGAGCAAGTAGAGGATGCTTTGCTCCTTATATAAATGGTTAAAGAGTTGTATTACACATCATGATCTATATGTCTCCAAAGCACGCTACTTTTTCCCCACCGTTACCCCACCATCGTCCTCACCTTTGCCCTACCTTCGTCTCCACCATCGCATGTTAAAAGAGATTCATTGCACTTCTTGACCTATATGTCTCCATAGCACACTACTTTCCCCCACAGTAGTGGGGTTTGGTTACTTTCAAAACGGAAGTCGTGCCAATTGCCAGCCGCTGCCGGCCAGCTGCCATCGGCCAGCTGCCAAATCAGTCGCTGCCGCCATATGCCATGCCATATAGCTTCAGGTGGGGAGAGGCTAAATCAAATGAAAGGGTGGAGAAGGGGTGAGGAGATGGTGTTAATTTTTGAAGTAGGAGTTAGTGTATAAAGGAGAGGGGATAATTGCTTCAAGGTCATATGGAGGGGGTTTTAAAAAAGACTGAACTTTAAGAGTTCAGTTTATCGGTGATCATCATACAGGTCAGTCGAAACCGACAAGGGATTGAAGAATAGCTTCTACATCATTTATTGTTGTAGAAGATACATCTGGAACTTGTACAGGGTTCTGAGGAGTTGTTGAAGTTGAATTTCTAGAAGGATTTTCCCTTGGATGAGTTGTTGATGATATTTCATGAACTTGAACATTTTCTTGGTTGGTTTCCATTATTATTGTAGTGTGAATTAGAGTGGAGATGTTGTTAGCTGAAGAGCATAGAAGATAATGAAGTAGGAATTATTGTCGGGGCCCTTATATAGGGAATGGTGGGGGTAAAATAAAAAAACTTGTTGAACACAGTCGATAGGTGTAACAAGTTCTAAGTTATTTAAGTGTAACATAGAATGTAAAATGTCGTAAATAACACTATCATCAACATTAACCTGAGAAGTTGTTGAACAGTATAATGGGTTAAAACTGTACTTCTTCCTAACTCTATTTAAATTAGTTTTACACTTTGAAATTGAAGGTTTAGAAGTACTTCGTAATATGTGTTGTGTTCGCAAAAGCTTTAATTTTAAACATTGTGCAGTCATTATAATTGATGTGTTAAGTTCAGAAGTTAAAAGAAGACTGAGATATAAAATGAAGTGTAAAAGAAATTGAAACAGAAAGCCAGAGTAGTAATTTTATAGGTTAGAATTTACAAAGGCTATTTCATGGATAATTCTAACCTTAAACTTAGTAAGTGAAGTAGTCATAACATAAAACTAACGAGAGATGATGACCGAGCGGATGCGAGGCAATGAATGTTTGTAGCGAAATAAACTACCCACCTTTATAGAGGCAATAACTCCAGCCAGATGGCGGCAGATGGCAAGCAAATGACTGGTTGACCGACTTTCACTGACTTGAGTAGTAAGAGAAGTAGGGTTCTGTGTCTATCCCTACTCCTTGGGGTCAATGACCGACCGGAAAGGTCAATGACCCCCCCCCCCCCCCCGAAAAAATGGACCCCCCCCCCCTTCCCCTACTATTTCCCCCACTCCTTCCCCCACTCTTCCAGGTCAATGGCCGGTCACTACCGGTTGTTGACTTTATGTGGTGAAACCAGACTAAATATGGCAGCTGCCATGGATAATTCTAACCTCAAACCTGCTGCGCATGCAACGAGTTCTCCGGATCGGAATAGTGACTATGCTATTGCGCATGCGCCTAGTCCTGTATTACTCACTTTAGCGCTACTGCACATGGATAATTCTAACCTCAAACCTTGGTTTTGCGTTGCTGTGCATATGCTGCTCCCCACTCCTTCGCCTTCCTTTTACACTGCTGCGAATTGGACTGGATTGAACACTGTACTGGAGTGAAACAACTTCCCCCACTCCTTGAAAACCCGAGGAGCGATAGGAGCTATATCTTTGCTTCAGTCGCCAACAAACTTTCATAGCGAAAGGTTGTTGGCAACTCAGCAAGAGGTTTCAAATATATAGTAGGCCTATATATATTTGAACTTCTTCTACTATGTTGCGTTTTTTAATGCAATGTGGTATGTGTGTGTGTGTGTGTGTGTTTAGTTTTAAGGTGTATTTAATTTAAGAAATAATTTGCGCATTGCGATGTTAGTTATAAGTTGGGTTTAGCATTAAGGTGTATTAATTTTTAAGAATAATGATGGTATTTGGTTGTGTTGAATTATTTGGTTTTTAATAATGATGTGTTGGTACTAATAATTTATGTTTGTTTTGTGCATTTGTTTTGCCTTACAGCTAGATGTTAGGGGATAGATTAACTGTAAATTCAGAAGTTCAGTTGAACTTCATTTAAAATGGGTGGGACATCCGCAAGTCGGACTTTTTTTTGCATTTTGTTTAGGAATATGATGGGTGGGATTAGTTTGGGTGGGGTTAGAGTTGCGTTTCTGCATTAACTGTTCCAGTTTCCCTGAAATTAATGGTTACGCTTTGATGCGGACGGGAAGTTACGCTTTGATGCGGACGGCCCAGGGACCTCCCTTGCAGAACGTAACTAGTGGGTTGGGAGTGGGAACCGTTAGGCAAACAGGGTGGTGGGAACAGTATTACTGTTTCCATCACCTTGGATCATTATAAATCTTGAATGACCTTGACCCACTTTCGGAAAGGTCAATGACCCCCCCCCCCGAAAAAATGGAGCCCCCCCCCCCGAAAAAATGGAGCCCCCCCCCCCCCCGAAAAAATGGAGCCCCCCCCCCTTCCCCACTCCTTCCCCCACCTCCTTCCCCCACCTCCCGGGCCAATGACCGGTCATGACCGGCTGCTAACCCCTCTCATTTGCATACCGTTATAAAAGCCGAGCCAGCCGCGGCCAGTGTTTCATTCTGATTCCAGACGTTACGCTGCGAACTTGGAGTTATAACCATGTCTTCTGTACCGACTACTACTTCTACTTCGACTTCTATTTCTACTACAGCTGTTCCTGCACCTAAGAAAACTCTTCGCCTCAAAAACCTTCCTGATTGCTACAAGAACCGACTTGCATCTGAACCTTCAACTTCTAGAGCTATTCTTCCGCCAACTAACACTTCTAGACTTCGTAGTATTTTTTCACCGCCTTCGCCTTCGCCTTCAAAGGACTCTGTACCACCATCAACTACTATGCCGCCACCACCATCAACTACTATGCCGCCACCGCAGAAGCCAGTTCATCACTATCCTAATACCCCTTCCGTTGAAACCATTGTTCATCGTCTTAGCACACCTATTATCCCACTATCACCATTGCCTCCTACCCCACCACTTAGTACACCTAAAGATCATACCTATCATAAAACTGATTCCTCTCAATCTGCTACTAAACCATCTCCTAAATCAGCTCCTAAACCAGCTCCTAAACCTACTCCTAAACCTACTCCTAAACCCGCTCCTTCAGAGCAATTTCAATTATTACAAGAAGAGCGTCGTAGGGCATTTAGCCGTCCCACTACTTGCCCTGAAATGCTTACTAGGGGAATTAAGAAAGGATCACCTTGTGGGAGGAAATGTGTAAAAAACGAAAGTTTTTGCCGTGTACATGTCGTAAAACACATTTCTGAACCACAAGTGACAGAAACCCCCACTGTTGAATACCAATCCAAAATTATTGGTGTGAAAGGAAATAGGCTTAAGAGAGGTTGTGTTTATTTTTTTGAACGTGTTATTGACAACGAACACATTTTGGCAACTTGTAACGGCTTAAGATATAATATTAAAGTGATTGAATCCTTGCGCAAAGAGAAATCAGTTTATGAGTTAGACTCTAAAGACTATCTCCTCAGACACAAACTGGATGGTATTACAAGGTGGGGGCGTAGCAAGTAAATTCACATAGCTTTTTCCAAATTATTGCTTAAAAAATACTGGGGGAGAAACACAACGCGTTATAGCGTTGTGTTTCTCCCCCATTATTTTTTAACACTCTAAGTCTCGTGACCTACTTTCATGTGAGTAGTGAGTAAAGGATGGTTCTGTGTCTGTGTGCATTCCTTCGGGTCAATGACCGGACCTGAAAGGTCAATGACCCCCCCCCCCGAAAAAATGGACCCCCCCCCCCCCGAAAAAATGGAACCCCCCCCCCCGAAAAATGGAACCCCCCCCCCCTTTCCCCCACCACTCCTTCCCCTACCACTCCTCTGGGTGAATGGCCGGTCATGACCGGTTGTCTACTTACATCTAACCGTTATACTAGCTACTCCAGAGTCTTCATTCCAATCCGTGAGACCACTGCTGCAACATGCCTACTCTATTAGAATTATGTTTGCGACAGATAGTTTCAAATATAGTGTTGGCGGAACTTGCATTTGAAGATGGAAACCTTCCACTAACACTACGTCAAGAAGTGTATTCTTTTTATAGGGAAAATTTTGGACTTTTTCATTATCTTCAGTATAAATTTATGGATGGAACAAATATGTGTCCAGAATGTGGTTCGGCTGCAATAGGAAATGGATTATTGGATTTTACAATAGATGGTGGAATTTATGAATACAAATGTTACTTGTCATATAAGTTTATCATCCCAGAAGAAGAAAAATGTGATATTTGTGCAATTAATTTGTACAAGTTTACACAAGCCGATCCTGCTGAAATCCATTTGGAAAACAACATTGAAGTCCCTTATTTTTTTATGCCTTAAGCTCCATAGCAGTCCACCAAACCCAGCCAAACGGCCCTTTTCAGGGCCACCTAAGACTTAAATTTAGGGATGTAAGCTATTTAGCTTACATGCGACTTAGCAGAAATAAGTTCTGGTACATGGCTAGTTTGATCCGTGTAGTAGTAAGCAAAGGAGGGTTCTGTGTCCATCCCCACTCCTTAGGGTCAATGACCGGACCTGAAAGGTCAATGACCCCCCCCCCCCCGAAAAAATGGAGCCCCCCCCCCCTCCCCCCGAAAAAATGGAGCCCCCCCCCCTCCCCCACTCCTTCCCCCACTCCTTCCCCCACCTCCCGGGCCAATGACCGGTCATGGCCGGCTGCTAACCCCTCTCATTTGCATACCGTTATAAAAGACGCGCCGGCTATGGCTAGTGTTTCATTCTGGTTTCTTCCACCACTCTCGTTGCTTCGCCGCTCTTGTTGCTTTGTTCCTGCTAGTTTTAATATCTTTATTTTTAAAATGCTTCCTTACTTTAATGAAAATTTTAATCCTTCAGAAAATGCAGATGTTTTTCAACCACCTGAAGATGGTTTCCAACATCATGAAGAAAATGCTTTCCAAGAACATGAAGAAGATGTGATAGAAGACATGGATAATAGCAGTGAAGATGAAAGTGAAGATGACAGTGAAGATGAAATTGAAATTAATGAACAATTCAAAGTATATTTTATAGAAACACAATTCCCTTTTGATGTAGTTGAAAGATTTATTTTTGAAGCACATAGATGGCTAAATTTAGGATTCAACATTATAATTGGTTCACCTATTGTCTACAATAACAGTAACTTCTTCCTTGTAACTCCAAATGATCGAGAACAAATTCTTACTTGGCAGGACGATGTGATGAGATCATATGAACTGAACATTGGTGTTGGGTACTTTGTTGCAAGAGTGGCTTAATAACCACATTACCCTTCCCCCACCTCCACCCTATCCCTTCCCAATCCTTATTCCTTCCCCCTCCCCATATTTAAAATTTATAAAAGTGGGGCTATGAACCTTCAGGTTTCTAGTCTGTACTCGCACTTTGTGCCGTGAAGTACATCTCTTGTATTTTTTTCTCCACCTTTTAAAATATTATTTATTTGAAAAAATGCCTCCTAATGTGAATTACCATTTTAATTCTTCCGAAATTTCCGATGTTTTTGTACAACCTGAAGACATTTTAAATAATGATAGTGAGAGTGAGAGTGAAGAAGATGATGATTATAGTGTTGAACTTAGTGAAGAACGTAAAGTTATAGCAATTGATCCACAATTTCCATTTGATACAATAGAAAACTTTTTGGTTGAAGCTAATAAATGGTTAAATTTAGGATGTTATATACGGATTGACTCTTTTATATTGTATGGTGATAGTCATTCTTTCCTTGTCACACCAAATGACAGAGACCGCATGTTGCAGTGGGCACAATCTATGATGGAGTGCTATGAACAAGGTGTGGACACTGGTGGCTATTTTCTTGCACAAGTAGTGTAATAACAAAATTACTTTTCCCCCCACCCTATACCCTATCCCTTCCCAATCCTTATTCCTTCCCCCTCCCCATTTTTAAAATTGATGAAAAGGCAGGCTATGAACGTCCAAGTTTCTAGTCTGTACCCACACCTTGTAGCATCAAGATGCTTACCAGACTTGATGGTTTTATAGCCAATGATATTAATATATGGAGTTTAATAACAAACTTACGGATAAAAATTGAAGAAAAAATTATGGGAAACAATGAGCTAGGAGTTATTGTTTTTGTTTCATTAGTAGAACATTTTGAAATTTTGTATAGTATAAAAGTAACAATTAACAATATTAATGAACTATTTCCTTGGACAATATTTATTCGCAATAAAATTGAAGAGCAGAAAATTATAGTAGATGTGACAGCAATGAAATATAACCTAGATAGAGAAGAATAGATACTAACCCCCTTCCTATTCCTTTGTTTTGCAAAAATAGTGGGGGTAGGAGTATATATAAGACTAAGTAAGCGATACATAGTTTGTTATTTGAAGTAAAAGAAGTAGTAAAGAAACATGTTGTCTAGAGATACTCCATTTATTAATTATTCTCAAGTTAAAGATGTTTTTGAAAGCACAAATGAAATACAGGAAGAAAACATAGAGGAAACTTATGACGAAACTGATAATGATTCTATGATGGAAGAGGAAGAAATGGTACAGATTGAACAAGAACTATTTGAAGAAATGATAAATGATAGTGATGAAGATATAATTAAGGAAGCTATTGAAATATTTATATTGGATTCATCATTGGAATCACCCATATCACCTTTACTATCTTCTGAATCTGAATCTGAATTGGACTAAGGTACCCCCACTATTTTGAAGAAGTAGTGGAGGGAAAATATCCCCACCACAAGTTAAAAGTTGGTGGGGGAATGTTTATAAATGTGTTAAATATTTGTGCAGGAGATCAGTCTTAAAGAGACTAGTGACCGAAGATGTTTCGTAAAATACCTTTTGATCCTTCATACTACAATCTGTTTGATATACATCGTTTTCCAGACATTGAGGAGAAATTGTACAAGAAATTTTGTTCTCTACTGGATAAACCACAAAAACTACCACCTAATACTTTTACCTACAAGCTACCTATCATGGACAAGGACGATGTAAGCAAAATACCATTGGTTCAAGTCAAATTTTTGGAAGAAAAAATTCTTGTTTGTGTCAGGGAAGTATTTCACAATGATTATTCAAAAAAATTGGCTTTCAACTTTATTCAAGAACGTGCGGGATCTGAAAGAGAACAGTATCCCGAACCATATTACAAATATCTTTTCGAGAATGGAGCGAGTGTAACTGTAGAAATAACCATTACATTAGTATAACTCTCCCCACCACTGACGTCTCCCCACTATTGGCATCTCCCCACTACTGACTTAAATTTGGTGGGGGAATGTGGATAAATGTGTTGACTATCTGTGTAGAAGCTTACTCTTCGAGAAATTGTTGATCAAAATGTTTCATCATGTACCTTGTGATCCGACTTCTTCCTTCAGGGAAAAACAAAGATTAAAACGACTAGAAAAAGAAAGACAAGACCGAGAAGATATGAAGATGGAATTTAATAGACTACAATTTCAAATACCAGGAATTGAACTTGGAGCACCAAGATTGAAAACTCTCCACTGGGCTGGAAGTTATATCAAATTTTTGAAAGTACAAGTTGAAGCAAGAGATCTAAAATTGAAAACATTAGAAATGGAAAATCGAGAATTGAAGAAATTAATATCACACATGTCTGGTAATACAACTGTTCAAGAAGGTGAAGAAGAAGGAAAAGAAATTTTAGGAATCTAAATTATCAGCACCCCTTTTAGAGAATAGGGAATAGATCACTTTGTGGTAATGTAATAACATGCCGCTTAGTGATCTATTCCCAGTTCTCGCTTAATATCCGATGACCTTGACCTACATAAAAGTGGTGGGGGTAAGAGCATATAAAGAGATAGTTATGGATATAACTTTCAGTACAAGTCTAACACTATGGACAGCTTGTTAGTTTTGTGTTTACAACAAATTATCAATAATGGGTTTTTTTACCGTTATATAATAACATCAAATAAATGTGAAATACCTCAACCAATTCGTGAAATAGTCATGAAATTTAAGAAGGACAATAGTGGATTTGGTATTTATCTTGCTTTTATTTTTGAAGATGGAACAAAAATGTGTCATGATTGTGGAAAAGCATCTGTTTTAGACTTTGAACAATTTGAAGATGATGGAGGTAAATTAGTTCACCTTGTAAAAGGCCAAGTGATGAAATTTGAAACAGTCAAGAAAAAATGTAACATTTGTGCACAAAACTTGTTTGAATTTATTAAGTATAGTGCATTAAAATCATGATATCCCTTCTACATATGAAGAAGGTGGGGAAGAAAAAGAGTGGGGATTATAAAGTGGTGGGAGAACTTGTATAAATGTAGGCTGTTTGAAGAGACTTTTAATATTGTTGCAGCATTTGTTGAAACAACATGCAGTTCGAAATTTGCCATTTTAAAATTAAATATGAAGATTGGAGCTCTGTTGCAGGATTTGTCAAGTCTAAAGAAGAAAATCAAAAGTTGCTAAATGTACATTGCTATATTCACAATGAAGAAAGTCATGACAAAATAATGGCATATTTAAACACACCTAATGTAACATCAGAAAGCTCTGCATTTATAAAATATTTAAAAGAAGAAGATTTGGATGTGACCCTAGAAGTTTGGTATCTAATTTAAATTATTGTGGTGGGGGGAAATGTAGAAGTTATTGGTGGGGGAAATGAGATAAAACCAGCAAAATTGTAGAACAGAATTCACTCTATACAACGATGGAGCATCCTTCCACAACACCTGTATTGGCATCTGTGGATTGGCATCAAAATTATCAACTAAATACTTCAAGTTCAAATTGTTATGAAAATCATCAGCCTAGCACTTCAAATTCAAATTGGTATGAAAATCAGCTGCCTAGTACTTCAAGTTCAATTTGGTATGAAAATCAGCAACCGGCCACTTCAAGTATAAATTGTTATGGAAATCAGCAAACTATTACTTCAACACAAAATTTCTATGAAAATCAACAGCCGACAACATCAACTAATTTTTGTACATCAGTATTTAAAGTATCAAAACCCCATTTGGAGTGTAATAAGTTAATATCAGCTCAATCAGGAAGAATCAGGAAAAACACATACATGAGAGAAAGGTGCAAGAGAGAAAGGATAGAATTTACAAAATTACAGTTAACAGTTCCCTCTATTAAAGTGGGATGTACTAGAATACAAACTTTGCAAGCAACCAATGCATATTTGTTGGAATTGTTAGAAAAAATTGAAAAGTTGGAGAAGAAGAATGAACATTGTAAGAAGTAAACACTCATTCCCCCCAAGAAAAACAAAAAAAATAATAAAATAGTAAAATGAAAAAAAAAAGTAGATGTAGAATAGAGAGCGAGGAATAGATCACTTTGTGGTAATGGACTAACATGCCACTTAGTGCTCTATTCCTCGTTCTCGCGTTATATTGGATGACCTTGACCTACATTAGTAGGGTGGGGGAAATTGAAAATGGTGGGGGAAAGTGTATAAAGGAGAAGCCTACTGTAGAGGAATCACTCTGAAAGTAAACTTGTCAGAAGTATGGACTTGACCACAAGCAAAGGAGAAGATAGAAAACAAAGATTTCGAGAAATGGCTAAAGTAAGAGAGTCAAGAATAAGGTTGAGATTTTATAAACTACAGAGATTGATTCCTGGTGTTAAGTTAGGAGAAATAAGATCAAGAACGGTAGACATGGCGGCTGATTACATCAGTTACTTACAATCGGAATTAATGATAAAGGAAGCAAGAATAGAAGAGCTGGAGCACAAGATAAAACAACATATTGAAACATCGTACAATGAACCTATAAATTGTGTAATAAAAGAAGAAGATGTAAAAGACTTAAATTAAACAAAAAAATGAATTTGGACTTTGGTTATTGATTGGACACTTCTTAGAGAATGGGGAATAGATCACTTTGTAGTAATGAATCATCATGCTGCTTAGTGATCTATTCCCAGTTCTCGCTTAATCAAAAATGACCTTGACATACTTAGCAAAATATCATATAAGCCGGATCAAAAACAGTTATTCCTTATTTACTGGAAATGGCTCCTGTAGACAACACCGATTATCCAAGGAAATCTATGATTGAAATATTGTATAAAATTCAATTAGAGGATTTAAATATGGAAGAAGATGAAAATAATAGCGAAACTTCAGAAGTAGAAACTATAAATGATATGGATGTGGATGTAACAACATCAGAAGAAGAAAATGCCAATGATGTGGAGAATGAAAATTTGGATATGGATGTAGTAATATCAGAGTCTTCGTCATCATTTGAATATGAAGAAATACATATTAAAACTCCAATTCATATAGAGAATATTAATGAAGAATCTGTTAGTAGAAGATTAATATTTTGTCCAAGACGTTTGTTTTCTTCTGAAAGTGAAGAAGAAGAAGATGAAATAGTAGTGGGGGAACTATTATAAAAGAAGGAAAGGGAGAGCTCATTTCATTTATTGGCGAAATTTTGAAGAGTGAACACCACCAAACATGTATCATTGCGATAAATGTTTGGAATCGTTTAATGATGATATTCTGTTAGAAATACATAAGGAACTAATTCACAACAACATAGAAGAACAAGAAGAACAAGAAGAACAAAATGAAATAACAGCAAGACCTACAACAACTTTACCAAATTTACAAGTATCAGCTTTACCCGGAAAGGTAGTAATGCATCATAAGATTCAAAATGAAGATTTAAACTTAGAAGAATTTATTAGAGAAGCAAAACCAATCATCAGTAGAACTTTAAAAGAAGAATTAAAAAGATTGAATTTTCTCAAATTTGGATTACTACTAGAAGCTATGTTTATAAATGTACAAGAAGAATTATCACCAAGAGGATTTATAACTAAAAATCAAACTATCATAGGAAGTTCAGACATTTATTCAATAGTTGAAAAATGTATAGAAGAAATATTAACTAAAATTCAGGAACATGAAGGACGAGGATCAGGGTGGAGTCTTATAAGTATTGAAGGATTAAATATAAGAGTTCATAAACATGGATATGGACTAATGGGATCTAGTTATATTCGTTTACCAAAAATAATTGAAGATACAAGATCATGTGTTAATGTGAAAAATCAAGATAACGAATGTTTTAGATATGCGATGACATGTAAATTTGTACCAAATCATTGTAATGAACCAAACCAGCACTATGAAAATCAAAGATATAGATATAACTTTCAAGGAATTAGTTATCCTGTATCACTAAAAGATATATCAAAATTTGAGAAGAAAAATCCCGGCACATCTATTAATGTTTTTGGATTAGATAGTTCAAATAAAGTTTATCCTTTACGTATTGCTAAAGAAGAACTAGCAGATCATACAGATTTACTACTACTAACACAAGGAGATGTATCTCATTATGTGTATATAAAGAAATTTGACTCTCTTGTTAATAAACAACTTTCAAAAAATCGAAACAAAAAGCTGATCTGCAAAAGATGTTTTAATTTCCAACGAGAAGGAAGACAAGGAATGGAATGGTTACAAGAGCACAAAAGATTATGTAACAATAATTATGAAGCAAAAATTATTTTACCTTCAGAAAGCAGAGCATTTATTACATTTCAAAAAGTTCATCATCAATATCGTATCCCTATAGTTGTATATGCTGATTTTGAATCAACACTAATTCCTATAGAAGATGAAAATTGTGAAGCTAGAAAAAGTGTCAAATATCAAATGCATAAACCAAATAGTTTTTGTTTAATGGTTAAATCAACATTATCAGAAGAACATTTAAACCAATATGGATTAACTTCAGAACCTCTAGTATATCGTGGTGAAAATGTGGAAACAATATTTCTTGACCATTTATATTTAATAGCTGAAAATGTACAAAGATTATATACAAATATTATACCAATGAAACCGATGGAGGAAGAAGAGGAAATTCAACATGAAAATGCAACTCATTGTTTCTTATGTAAAAATGAATTTACCATTGACAATTATAAAGTTAAAGATCATGACCACCTTACAGGTTATTACAGGGGTGCTGCTTGTAATAAATGTAATTTGAGCTATCGTTTACCACTATTTATTCCTGTGGTTCTCCATAACCTCAGTGGGTATGATGCTCATTTTATAATACCTGAATTAGGAAGAGACGATGGTTCGATAGATGTATTGGCTGAAACTTCAGAAAAATTTATAAGTTTTTCTAAAACAGTTGGAAATGTCAAATTAAGATTTTTAGACTCCTACCGATTTATGCCGTCGAGTTTGTCTAAACTTTCTGAAAATTTAAGGAAACAAGATTTTATTGAAACAAAAAAGATTGTAAGTAACGACAAACTGGATCTCGTACTTCGGAAAGGTGTTTTCCCATATGATTATATAGACAGTTTAGAAAAGTTTAATGAAACATCACTTCCGCCAAAAGAAGAATTTAAAAGTAAACTATACGACATGGACATATCTCAAGAGGATTATGATCATGCATGTAAAGTATGGAATGAATTAGGATTTACAACATTGGGAGAATATTCAGATTTTTATGTTAAATTAGATGTAACTTTATTATGTGATATAATGGAAGAATTTAGAAATACATGTTTTGCAGCATATGGATTGGACCCTCTTCATTCATACACTTCACCTGGACTAGCATGGCAAGCCATGTTGAAAGAAACAAATTGTAAATTACAACTTCTTACTGATATAGATATGGTTTTAATGTTAGAATCAGGAGTTCGAGGGGGATTGACACAAAGTGTAACCAGACATGTTAAGGCTAATAATAAGTATCTGCCCGATTATGATGCATCAAAACCAACAACATTTCTAGGTTATTTCGATGCAAATAACTTATACGGATGGGCAATGTCAAATCCCCTTCCATATGATAATTTTAAATGGATAGATCCAGAATCAATTGGAAACATAATGGATATACCAAAGCATGGTGAAACTGGTTACATTTTTGACGTGGATTTTGAATATCCTGAACATCTTCATGATCATCATTACGATTTACCACTTCTTCCAAAGACTGAAATTTCCCCTACTGGAAGATGGCCAAAATTATTAATGACTTTAAACAATAAGTCTAGGTATGTTGGACATTATTGGATGATACAACAGGCTTTAGACTTGGGATTAAAAATTACAAAAATTAATCGAATACTACAATTCTCTCAATCTTGTTGGCTGAAACCGTACATCGACAACAACACAAGAAGAAGAGCTGCTGCTACATCAAGTTTTCAAAAAGATTTTTTCAAACTGATGAACAATGCAATATTTGGCAAGACTTTAGAAAACAAAAGGAAACATAAGAATATCAAATTAGTAACTGATCCAGTAAAATTACAGAAACTAGTGCAACAACCAAACTTTGGTTCATCGGTAATTATAAATGAAAATCTTGTCGTCATTTCTATGAACAAAAAATCAGTTGTATTGGATCGTCCTTTATATCTTGGAATGTCAATATTGGATATTTCTAAAACACACATGTACGAGTTTCATTATAAGAAGATGGTTAATTATTATGGAAGAGATAACATTGGTATTGTATATATGGATACGGATGCACTTATTTACTGGATTAAAACAAATGACATGTATGAGGATTTACGGACCTTTGTATATAAAGATGATTTTGATTTTTCCGATTATCCTAAGGACCATCCAAATTACGACTATGACAAAAACAAAAAAGTATTGGGAAAATTTAAAGATGAAACAAATGGTGTGCCGATGATGGAAATTGTAGCATTAATGTCTAAACTCTATTCATTTCAACTGTACATAAATGAAAGGAATGAATATCAAGTCACAAAAAAAGCTAAAGGAATAAAGACATCTTTCCTAAAGAAGAACGTACAGTTTCAACATTATAAAAGATGTTTGTTTGAAAATGTTGAAACAACTGCAACATTTAACACTATTAGAAGTTATAACCACCAACTTTTTAGTGTCAAACAAACAAAGTGGGCATTAAGCTACAAAGATGACAAGCGACATATTTTAGAAGATAAAATTAATACTCTACCATTTGGCCACTATTCCTTAAACCCTATCGACCAGTAAACCTATTCTTCGTCCTTTACCTTCTTCCTTTTTCCTTTCCGTAAAAAAGAGGGGACATGGCAAGCTCAATGCCATGTTCCCTCTTTTTTACACTAATATTAAATGACCTTGACCTATATTTCAACTATATATAAGAGAATAAACCATTGTATGGATCAGTATTTCTACAAACAGTGTGCAAGCAACACTTTAAGATGGAAAGTGTAAAGGATAAGATTGTAAATGAACTACATAAACCAGCAAGAAGAAGATTTCCAAGAAGAAGTACAATCATTAAAGGAATGAATGATCTTTACCAAGCTGATCTTATTGAAATGATACCACACAGTAAATTAAACAAAGGATTTAAATATATTTTAACAATTATAGACTGTTTTACTAAAATAGCTGATGCTTTACCCTTGAAGGACAAGACTGGTAAAAGTGTTACCAAAGCTATGGAGACAACAATACAAAGAAATAAATTTAAAATTAAACATTTACAAACGGATGATGGAAAAGAATATTTTAATAAAGATTTTGGAGCTTTGATGAAAAAATATAAAATAAATCATTATTCTACAAATTCTGAAGTTAAAGCTTCAATAATTGAAAGATTTAATAGAACATTAAAAGGAGCTATGTATAAACAATTTTCAAAACGAGGATCATATGTGTGGTATGACATATTACCACAACTTATAAAAGAGTATAACAACAAATATCATCGCACCATTGGAATGAAACCTATCCAAGTAAACAGTGCTAATGCTAAAATTGTATTACAACGCATCAAAAATAATACAACACCAAAAATAGAAAAGTTACAACCAAAAAAGTTTAAGGTTAATGATAAAGTTCGTATAAGTAAATACAAAGGTGTATTTAGTAAAAGATATCTGCCAAATTGGACTAATGAAGTATTTACAATTTATAAAGTGCAACCAACTATACCTGAAACTTACATTTTAAAGGATAATAAGGGTGAATTACTTCAAGGTGGATTCTATGGACATGAGTTGTTAAAATCAACAGTTGGTGATGTATATCTTGTTGAAAAGGTTTTACAAAGGAAAAAGGATATGGTTAAAGTTAGGTGGTTAGGATTTGATAAAAGTGAAGACTCTTGGATTCCTTCAAAAGACTTGGTATAGTTATTAAATAGCTCATTATGTGTTTAACCTTTAAACAAGATGGAGATTGTACAACAAAAAGATCGATTTAATATTAATAATATTGATGAATTGACAGTTGACAATAATAAGTTAAATCATGGTAAACATGGTGAATTACTACCAAATACTATAAGATGTTTAATAACTGGTCCTTCAAATTGTGGAAAAACTAATGTTGTCTTTAACCTTATAACTAATCCTAAAGGTTTACGCTTTAACAATATATATATTTTTTCAAAATCATTGCAACAACCAAAATATCAATTATTAGATAAAATACTTGCAAGTGTACCTGAAGTGAATTTCTACAAGTTTAATGCTAGTGAAACAATAATGCAACCAGGTGAAGCAAAACCATTTTCCATTTTTATATTTGACGATGTTTCTTGTGAAAATCATGATACTATAAGAAATTATTTTGCTATGGGAAGACATAATAATATTGATAGCATTTATATTGGTCAAACATACAGTAAAATTCCAAAACAACTTATAAGAGACAATGCAAATATGTTGATCATCTTTAAGCAAGATGAGACAAATTTAAAGCATATATATAATGATCATGTTAATGCGGATATGCCATTTGATAAATTTAAAGAAATGTGTGGTAAAGCATGGAATGAAAAATATGGATTTCTCGTTATTATGAAAGAAGAAGATATTAAAAATGGTAGATATCGTATAGGATTGGATAAATTTGTATTAATACGTTGAACTACCTATGCTACATCTAGTAACACTTTGAACTTCACAGTGTAAACATGGTGAATCAAGAAAAACTATTAAAAGAAATAAAATCACTCAGTGATTCTATTAGGATAAAGAATCGTGCATTAAGGATGGGTTTAAGTGAAAGAGAAGAATTTTTAGAGAATACATTTAAACCTATCACAGAACCTTTAAAACAGATATCAGAAACTATTGGTAAACCTCGTTATGAAGGAGATGTTTTACTACCAGTTTCTAAACAAGAAGTACAAGCATTAAAAAAAGAAGATGATGATGATTCATATACAAGTGCTAGTGAACAAGAAGAAACAAAAAATGAAGAAGAATCAATTGTTGAAAAGGAAGACCAGCCAATACCTGAAGCAGAACAATCTATTCCAAATTTAACTCAATTGAGTAGTGATATATTACAACATGGACCTCTTGGACGAAAATATATAATGAAAATGCTACATGACATGAAATCAAATCCAAATTTAAGTAAATCACATGTATATGGAGCAAGAATTGATGGAAATGAATTGAAAATTGGTAACTCTAAGCTTGAAGTAACTCAAGACGATTATATCATTATTGGTGACCATAGATATAAAGGAACAAAAGGATTATATGAATTAATTTTTAAAAATATACCAATAAAATATTCAGCAAAAGATTTAAATACTTTTAAAGAAATTTTACAAAATACTAACGCTCATAAAAGAAACTACTCAAAGGATGGAATGATTAATCGTTCACGTGCAACAAAATATAGTATTGTTATAAAAAAATTGTTTCCTCCACGAAAATTACCAACATTACGTACCACACCAGCTGTGAGACAACCTTTAAAAAGAAAATCTTTATCACTTATGGATTTATCACTTCTTGAACAACATGGTAAAAAGAGTAAAGGAGATACTTCAACATCTGGTAAAGGATTAATGAAAAATCTATACAATACGAATGTTATCTATTACAACGACATCAATAAATTAGTTGACAGAATGAGACTATTGCATGAAGCTATGGAAGCCGGTCATACTGGTTTAAATAATGAATGGGTGGCTCTAGTTGATGAACTTAAAAATCGTGGTATAATTGTATAATTGTCCGCAAATATAAAGAAGTTACAAGTATAAGATGTATCAGTTCTAACATGAGCGTCGACAAGTTCGGACGCTACTCCGCATTAGGAGTGCAAGTTGGAGAAGACAGAAAAAGAAGCGGATTACCGCAAACACCTGAAGGTGACTATAACATAAGTAATAAACGTTTAAAATTAGTTAAAGATCCAGAAGAAGATACTGATGGAGCAAATTTAAAGACAGTAAAAGAAGCTACTTCAACATCATTGAAATTACATAAGAATACTTATGATGTTGAATCACATAGATTAATTAATGTTGGTAAACCAACTGAAGGTTCTGATGCAATTACTAAAGAGTACTTATCATCTGAACTTTCAAATACTTTAAAATTGCAATGGGGTAACAACTTAAAAGATGGACAAACATATGATGCTGGAAATTATAGAATAACCAACGTGGGAAATCCCAAAAATGATAAAGATTCAGTTAATAAAGAATATTTACATTCTATAATACCGGAAAAAACTGAACATGGATATTCTTTTTATAAATTTATTATAAATGACATTGGATACCCAAAGGAAGACGGTGATGCTGTAAACCTAAAATACATCAAGGACAACTGTATTTTACAAGATGTTAATGAAATCGATTGTCATGGTAAAACATTGACAAATGTAAAGTTTGGTTCTCAACCAAAAGATGCTGTTACTATAGAACAATTATCTAAAGAATTAAAAAAGGAAACATCCAATTTTGTAAAACATGAAGATGCCGTATTAAAGCGGGGAGATAAATTTATACATGGAAATGAAAAGTTTGATTTAATGCAAGGAAATAATGATGAATGGAATGCAGGACGTAAAACAATAACAAATGGAAGATTTGGTATAAAAGATACAGATGTACCTCTAATGGTGCAAACATTAATTGCTACTGGTGGTACATTAGGTACATACAATGGTCGTAATAGAAGAATAAAAGATATTTATCCTGGTTACGAAGCAAATGATTGTGTTACAATGAAACAAACAATAACTTGGGATAAACACTTTGGGACCAAATATGATGCAAAGATGAAGAAAATAATTAATATTTTACCAGGCGAAGATTCAAATGATGCTGCTACTATTGGACAAGTCATAAAAACATCAAAAAGTGATTCAACAGCTTACACATGTAATGATAAACGTATTATGCAATTACATGATCCTCAACATCCAAAAGATGCTGTAAATTTAGATTGTTTAATAAGAATAGTGGGCAATTTACTTATTGATACCCATAATCATATAGCTAGTACAACGAGTCATGTGATAATTCAACCCGATGAACGGGAAGCTTGGATTAAAAATAGAATTATAAATCAATATATAATTAATTTGAATAACTAAGTGTTTAAATATAAAAAAATTATACATAACTTATTCATTTATGTAATGTATCTTGTGGAGTAAACACACCAGTTTATATAAGACTACATAATGAAGGCCGTATCACTCAGTCATCATCAAGACAGCAACAAGAGAGGACGTGGTATAACTTCAACTGCGTTATCCCTGCTTAGACGGATACCTATTGGTGCTGTTGTAAATCGAGCAATAGACGCTTTACCATACGAATTACATATTCCTGGAGGTTATCAATATTGTGGACCTGGAACTAAGTTGGCAAAACGTTTAGCAAGAGGAGATCCTGGAATTAATAAATTAGATCAAGCTTGCAAACAACACGATATAGCATATTCAAAGTTTAAAGATTCAACAAATAGATCAATAGCAGATAAAATTCTAGCAGAAAAAGCTTGGCAAAGAGTAAAATCAAGTGACGCAAGTATTGCAGAAAAAGCAGCGGCTTGGGCAGTAACAACAGCCATGAAGACAAAAGCTAAGTTTGGTGGTGGAAGACGACGTCGCAGAGGAAGACCTGCAAAAAGAAGAGCTCCCAAAAAAGGTGGAAATATTAGAAAGAGACGTCGTAGAACTCGTAAAGCAAAAGTAAAAAAGGCTTCTGTTTGGTCAATGGTAAAAAACGGAGCAGGTTTATACCTAAGACCGTACCGTGTGTATTAAATAAAAAAAATCAATTGATAATTCCAAATAAAGCCTTAACTAATCATCAGTTAAATGATTATGTAAAATGTTTGAAAATACCATTCTTTCGAGGAGTTTTTATGAAAGATGCATTACCAACTAAAATATGGAAAAATGAAACTGGAATAGTAAATTTGGATTCCACCTATGGTCCAGGCACTCATTGGGTATGCTATAAAAAGCTCGGACAAACCGTTTACTACTTTGACAGTTTTGGCAATCTACCACCGCCTAAAGAACTTCAACATTATTTTCAAAACTCCAAAAACATTTTTTACAATTACAAAAGAGAACAACCTAACAATACTGAAATATGTGGACATTTATGTTTGGAGTTTCTAGCGAAAAGTGTCAGTCACCTTTAAGATGTCATCGTATACAGTGTCACTGAGTGGAAATTCATCCACATTAAAAAGTACTCTATTCCCAGCATTGCGTTTATCCAAAGAAAGATTATGGGAAGCTGCATTACTTGATTTGACTACCTACAATTCAATTCCTAATGTTACAGAAGGAAAAAACAATTTACTACATTATTATGAAACTAAGGATGCTGCAGGAAAATACTCAGAATTGAAAATAATTACATTTCCTACTGGAGCTTATGAAATTGATGATATAAACCAATTACTACAGAAAAAACTCGGAGAAGAAAATATCACCGTTAAAGGAAACAATAATACTTTAAAAGCAGAAATAACTTCAAAATATTATATCGATGTCGGAATGAAAAACTCTATTGGCAGTTTACTTGGATTTACAGATACAAAAAAGAAAATCTTAACTCCTGAAACTACTCATTCAGGTAATACAACTGTTACAATATTAAAAGTAAATAGTATTGATGTAACATGTAATATTATACATGGATCATATAGAGAAGGAGTAAATCAGCATATTTTACATACATTTTATCCAACAGTTGCTCCAGGTTTTAAAATTGTTGAGAAGCCACAAAACTTGATATACCTACCGTTAAACACCAGTTTCATTTCAGACATCGTGCTGAACATATTGGATCAAGACGGTCATAGTGTTGACTTTAGAGGAGAAACAATTACTATACGAATACACATCAGAGCGGCGACATAAAAATCAACATGGGATTATCATTTAAACCACAACGGAAGAGTCGGGAGCTCAGTAGCTCCTCGACATTGGAAGAGTTAACATCAGACAACATTCGTTTTCTACAAAAGATTGGATTGAAACTTAACAACGATGGATATCCTGGATATATCTCAAGGACCCACATTCGACGAAACACTATGGGAGAAGGAATATCACACACACAACCCTTACACTTCATCAAAATTAAACAATAATGATGAAATAAGAATTCCCATTCAACAACAAGATATTTACACATTACCATGTGAAAGTTATTTGTACATCGAAGGAAGGGTATTAAAATTGGATGGAAAAACTGCTTCAAGAGTTCCTTTTATAAATAACCCAATGGCATATCTTTTTGATGAAATAAGATATGAGATATCAGGGGTGACAGTTGATTCAACAAAAAAGGTTGGTATAACAACTACATTAAAAGGATTAACATCATTAACACCACATGAGAAGAATTCAATAGTCACTGCCGGATGGGTTGCTCCTGATAAAGACACTATAACACCTGCTTCCAACGGTCATTTTGATTTTCATGTACCTTTACGATTGCTTTTAGGATTTGCTGAAGATTACAAAAGAGTTATAATAAATGTTAAACAAGAATTAGTATTACTCAGATCTTCAACTAATAAGGACTTAATACTTGCAGACCCTGCAACTACGGAAGATAAACTGGAATGGCAACTACAATTGGATAAAGTTGTTTGGAGAGTACCTCATGTAAGATTGGCTGATGAACATAGAATCGTATTGTTAAGAAAGTTAAAATCTGACCGTGACATTGTAATGCCATTCCGAAGTTGGGAATTTCATGAATACCCTACATTACCCCAAACAGAACGACAAACATGGACCGTCAAGACATCAACTTACTTGGAACGTGCAAGGTACATAATACTCGGTTTTCAAACTAAGCGAAAAGATGTTATTACTGCAAATGCTGGTCAATTTGATCACTGTAAAATAAAGAATTGTAAAGTTTTCTTAAACTCTCAATTCTTTCCATATGACAATTTAAATGTCATGTTTAGCAAAAAACGTTTTTCCATTTTATATGATATGTATGCAAGATTTCAATCATCATATTATGGAAAGACTAATACACCACTATTATCACCTGATCAGTATTATTCCAAAGCTCCAATAATTGTAATCGATTGTTCAAAACAAAATGAATCAGTAAAATCATCAAGTGTGGATATAAAAATTGAAATGGAATTTGAAGAACCAGTAGCGGATGGAACTTCGGCATACTGTCTAATTCTACATGATAAAATAGTTACTTACACACCACTGACCGGAATAGTAAAGAATGTACTTTAAGAATAATTAGTACAACTACTGCAAAATATTGAGGTTAGAATTATCTTCCTCAATTTTTAAGGTTAGAATTTTGTTTATAAAACACAAGTTGAAAATAAACAATTATGTAATTGTATAAATTTCAAAAATTTTACAAAAAATATAAAAGCAGGAAATTACCTAGTAGAAACTTCATTCTATCTTCAACCGTCGTTTGGGAAACATCGTTCGCAAGATGAATTCTACTAACGGAGAAGAAAATACACCTCTAATGGATGAAAATAGTTCTGATATAGAAAAGCAAGTTGAACAAGAAATGGATGAATTCCTCAAGTTTAACAAACATAAGAAGAAAGAAGAAGAAGGAGAAGATGAAAAAGAAGTAAAAAGAAAAAAGGTTGAAGTTAACATTACAACAAATATTTTAACAGAAGTATTTCTTCGAATTTTCTACCCTATTTCTTCATGCATGACAAAAAGTATATCTGTTGGAATTGTAAAATCATTGGATTATTCACCAATTGTTATGTTAAATCAAGGAAGTAAAATGGTTATCTTTACTGAAACTTCTTGGGATTCTCTAATGAAACATTTACATCTTTTGGAATGTTATTTAACTAACAACACATTTGGAAAAAGAACAAGATTAAGTTTATTAGAATCAAATATTGAAGTTGATATAATCAAACATCGTGGGGGACAAGTTGTTCGCTTCAAAGATTTAACTAGACATGATGTAAAATTACATTTCACTAAAGAAGAATTTTACACTTTAAGTTGTACTACCGGTCCTGTCACTAGATACTTAAAACAACTAGTATTTTCAAGTACAATAATTAAAGATTATCTAATCGATACATTGGACAGACAACCATTCATTCCAATTTTATATGGTCCTGTGGATACTTCAATTTTTAATCGAATACCTCAAGAAGTGGATATGTGGAGACAATTAAACAACTATCACACTAATTTTAATATAAACGAAGAAGCGCAAGAAATAAAAGAAGAACAATCGTGTTTGTAATAACAGTCAGTTGTGGATGAGACTTCATCATGAACAAACGGGTTTCGTTTTCTACTGCATCACAGTTAATGGAAGTTAAAAGAGGTATAATTGAATTTCAAGCTTTTCGAGGGAATGATGGAAATTTCATTATTAAAGAATTAGTAATTTTGGATATGAACACATCTGTAATTTATCATTACTTGTTCAAACCTCCATTTCCATTCAATAAACTAACAACTAAAGCGAAAGTTACAAACAAATGGTTAAACAAACATTTTCATAACTTAAAATGGGATGAAGGTTTTATTCATTATAACATGATGCCGCATATTATGAATCATTATTGTAAAGAGTTTAAAACTATCTACACAAGAGGATTGGAAAAAGCAAATTGGATACAATCATTTACAAGCAATGAAGTGATAAATGCAATAATAGATAGAGATTTCCAATGCTACTTTAATGAACTTTGTATTTCATCAAAAAGTTTTAAACATCGAAGGTCACAGTGTGCTTTGAAGAATGCCTACCGCTTGAATAATTTCCTTCAACAAAGTGGTGGGGGTAGCATCAGTGGTGGGGGTAGTGTCAGTGGTGGGGGTATTCTCGATAATAAAAGTGAGAGCGCTACCATGACACAGCATGAGAATTACTCGAACCTCCGAAGAGACAACATCTCCAACGGATATTCTTATTAACAAGAAGATTAGCATCAGCAAAAACATTAAGATGGCATCAAACAACTTACTTCAAAATTTAGTTGAACAATTCAACGCTCATTCAAAATCAACAATCCTACCTACAAAAAAATGTTCCGAGCTGAAAGAAGAAAAACACTACATCATTCATACAATAAAGAAGATGGAAACTTCAGTAGGTGATGCTATAAATTGAACATTAAGCGAGGCACCTTATACAATTGGTGATGAAGCAAAATTTCAAATCTTCCTACCAAAGCGCTTCGTACAACTACTACAAAATGAAGATCTTCGTATAATTCAACCCGGCGCACTCTATTTGGTATCACATGGACCAAGTGGAAACAATTCTACTGAACTTACAATTCATGTAACACCTACTACTGATTAGTTTGTACATAAGATTGTAAATATTTCTTTGTATTTGTTTCTCAATAAATATGATATAAACCTAAAAAAAAAAAATAAAAAAAGCAACATATTGTAATGTGTTTGTACATTACAATATGTTGCTTTTTTTAAAAATTCCATGGGATGACCTTGACCCAATTTTGTGTGATAATAAAAGTGAAAATCAACTTGTTAAATTCATCAGTCTACGACTACCTTTCGTACCGTACACATCTCACTCTCTATCACTAAATACAAAACTTCAACATGTCCCTAAAGGTTAAGTGTGCATCTTATGATACCAACACCATAACTACTTTTGAACAACTTGAAGATTTAACTAACGAAATGCGAGTTTTACTTACCGGTGGTTATCACTTAACTGTTGATGTTAGTGCTACTAATACAAGGATGTTCACTAAAACAAAATATTGCGATGATGAAATATTTTTTTCTACACAACCTACAACTTCTTCATCGCCAGCTGGTCAACATAACGTCAAGTTCCAGAAGTATTACCAATGATGAATAACTTTTAATAAATAAAATTACAACTAAGGAATCACGTGATCAATATCAAGTTCATAAAAAGGATGTAACAGTTTGATAAATAATCATTCGCTTCTCAGCTCTCGCCACAACAAGATCTATTCTACAAAATGTTATACAGAATGATGATTGAACTTGATGGGAAAATCTATGGAAAGGATTATAACACTGTTGAACAAATGACTCAAGATTTAGATGTATTAACTAAAGAAGGATATCAAGCTAAATTAATTTTAAAATTTCCTGAAGTACATCCACTATCAACAGAAGAACTTATTGCTATGGCTAAGGCAGAGAGAGAAAAAAAGTCTGAAGAAAACAAACAGAAACAAACTTCCTAAATTTCAATAATCCTTACACTTGTAAGGTATAATTTTTTAAAACTCCATTTGGATGACCTTGAAATTACCCCTACCACTTTTCATAGTACATAAAACTCGCTATTCATCACTATACAATCTTATTCTTTCACTAGACTCCGCAGCGTCAACATGGAAGAGCAAAAATACAAGTACAAACCTCGTTACTGTTGTGAACAACAGTGTACAGATTTAGGACCAATGATGGTGGATGGGTTAGCTTGTACTAAATGTGAATTCTTCGGATCTTGTTATTGCAAATGTAAAACAAAACAACTACCGCCACCGGAATTGCGAACTTTCAAATTTTACAAATCAAGATATTTTCATACATGTTGTCCTCAAAGATGTTTCAAATTTCACCCTCTAGATCTTGCTCATTGTCAACGCACCAAGTCTCATCAAGATGATTTTTGTACACATATGATAAAAAGATGTAAATACAGATCAGATTGGTATTCCGATCCTGTAGAACCATCAAATGTATAATTTCAGTTTTACACTCTTTTTTAAAACTTCAATTGGATGACCTTGAGATTTCCCCCACCATTAGTTCTAATTTTTATATAATATTAAATCATTCCACTTCCAACACTCTAACTAACAACATGGAAGGAAAATTTATCAAGTTTGAACATATAATAACTGACAGGGAGGAGATGGAAGAATTGTTTCAAAACTTACTTTCTGTCATTGACGAATATCCTATAAGATGGTTCAGAATTGTAGTTCAATATTTAAATCCTGGTGAATTGTTTTCTTCATCGAGTGAAGAGGATGAAACAACTACTTCGGTTCAAATAATTGAATTAAAAGACGAAGAAGAAGAAGAACTAAACATTTTATTCAATCATAAGCTCAAGGTCCCCAATATAGAGCCCCCTCCCTAAAAAGCCCCCCTCCCTAAACACCTGCTCAAGGTCGCCATTATATAAGCCCCTTCCCTAGGCGCTAATCCTCATTCGATTGCCAACTCTCTAACGATGAACACTTCTCAATTGGCACGAATGAATGCTAGTTTTGAAATAAACTCAAAAGATGATTTACAAGAAATATTTAATGCTTTAAATGAAATTATAGATAAATTTAACGCTATTACAATGAATTTGGAAATAACTTACGCTTGTCCTATTTGTAATAAGGTTGAAAATTCTGATGAAGACAGTTTACTAAATACTACTCCTCTTACCCCTCTACAGTCGGACACAACTTCTGAGGCAAATGATGAGCAGCATCTTTCCCCCACCACTTCTATGTAACAACGCTCTTTCCCCCACCACTTCTTTATTTAACCGACATTTCCCTCTTTTAACTCTCATTCCATCCTCGCCTCTTCAACTATCAACATCGCTTCTTTCAAAATTTCAAAAAAACACAAACATGATGGATATGATGGATGAAGTTCCATTTGTAACAAGGATGGAAGAGGATAAATTGAAATTGGAAATCAAACGTTTGGAAATGGAACGGGAAAACCAACTCGAGATGTTACGTTTGTTCAAACTTTTTAAATACATCATCTGGGGACTCTGCGTTTACCTTCTCATCGTCGTCGGTGTTTGTGTTTACAACTCTGTAGTTCATAACAAAACTTCAACTTGTTTAAACACTGCTGTCACACATTGATTGTATGTTTTTCACAAATAAAATTCACAACCTAATTCTATACCTATCCCGCTATCACCGGAGTTGGTTCCACTCTCCGAACTATTACTCCGGTGGTAGCGGGATAGGGTTTTTTAAAACTTACTCTGGATGACCTTGACATACTTTCCATAACCCAATTGTCAAGTTGAATTTCAAATTTCAAATAACATCTCCTACCCCACCGGAAGCTATATGGCATGGCATATGGCGGCAGCGACTGATTTGGCAGCTGGCCGATGGCAGCTGGCCGGCAGCGGCTGGCAATTGGCACGACTTCCGTTTTGAAAGTAACCAAACCCCACTACTCCCCACCTTTGCTCCACCTTTGTCTCAGCTTCGTCTCCACCATAGCATGTTAAAAGAGACCCATTAACTTCTTGAGCTATAAGTCTCCAAAGCGCACTACTTTTTCCCCACCTTTGCCCCACCTTTGCTTCACTTTCGTCTCCACCATCGTATGTTAAAACAGATCCATTGCACTTCTTGACCTATATGTCTCCAAATCACACTACTTTTTCCACGTAGACTAAAAAAAAAAAAAAAAAAAAAAAAAAAAGGAACCAAACACCTCTACTATTTCATCGTTGGTGGTCTCGGGGGGGGGGGGGGGGGGGGGTCAGCAGTTTTTTGTCCCAGTTTGCCGCTCTTTGCCGCTCCACCCTTACTTCGGCCAAGTCCCCCTACTGTTGTGTGCATCAAGGGACTAGAGTACTTTTCTCCCTCAGGGAAATTGTCGCCCTCGGCTTCGCCTTCGGGCAACAACAGTTTCCCTTCAGGGAGAAAAAATTGTACTTTAGTCCCTAGAAGTACAAATAACAATCGTAGAAATTAATCATTAGTTAATATAAATTAATCATTAGTTATTATAGCTGGCAGTGGCTGTAGCTCAGTAGTATAGCTTTGGGTTATCACCCAGCGCGCCCGGGTTCAAATCCCGGCTCGGGGACAATTAGATCTTATCGGCCGCTCCCGTGGGTTTGGAAGTTACGTTAAGCCGTTGGTCCACCTGCATAGAAAAAAGTGCAGGCCTTTTAGATGAGGAGAACTATCAGTTAGCTGCTGATACAGTATCAATCCAATAAAAGCCATGCGATTATTAGTTATTATTAAGCTTACAAGACGTATTAGTTGTTTTAAGTTAACGCTTTGATTTCTACGCTTCCTTTTTTAACAATGCACCTTTTGGATAGTAAGAAATGTTTAATTGGTTGAATATCACTGTTTCTAATATAATAGACAACGTACATCTAGGATAATTCAATTTCCTAAACATGTTTTGGATTTAAACGGTGTTATGATAATATAGGTTATAAAGAATGTTTTCTAGCCACAGAAACTAATTGGAAATAAATAATTTTTTATCGAAATCATTAAAACTTTGACAACGATTTTTTAATGTTTCCTCCGCGATAGTCTTTGTAATTATATTACGACGGTGTTTAATACAAGTAAAAAAAGTTTAAAAATGATATTTTACAATCGGGAACGAGGTTATTATTTTTTTCTTAACGATTGTTTTAAATACAATCGTTGTATATGTTGTCTTATGTACTCTGGAAAAACTTTGCCCGTCATAGCAAAACATGTTTGAAAATACTACATTTTGCTACGTTTCAACAATTTTGCATGGGTCTAACAGTCAGTTTCATATGTAATAAACTTGAAATGAGACAGCTTCACCTTTAAATTACTGTTTTGTATTTTCTTGACATTCTTCGACTATAAGTAAAAACAAACGTTATCTGTTATGAGGAGATGGGATGGGGTGAAAAGGGTGAGGGATGGTGGAGAGGCAGGTGGGGACAACTGGTGATGGTCAAGATCAAGTTGTATTTGACTTCGTGTCTCCAAAGGCCAAGTTTGTCACAACTTTGCCTAATTACCTCGTGTCTTGGAACCCCTAACATCAGAGTTTCTAATTTAATGTTTTTATAAAATATTTTTATTATTTAATATGTAATAAACCAGGCTCGAAACAGGTTGAGCATGCGATGAAAGTTTAACGAATTTTAAATTTGGATTACTGTTGGAGACAATTAGTAGATGTAAAAAATCGATGTTGCCACATTTCCAGCGTGGGCACATGGGGAATGATATACACCTAGAGGAAGAAGTAAAGGAAATTTTAATAGCTGATGCCATGTTATATATCATTTTAAAGGTCTTCAAAAGACAAAATTCGTTAGACTTTCAGTGCATGCTCAACCTGTTTAGAGCCTGGAGTATAACACAAAATGACTGTTACTTCATATAGTTTAAATTTTTATTGTAATTTTTAGTATTTAGGAAATTATTTTTTGAACACATTGTTTTACCGATGAAGTTTTATGTGCTTGTGTTTATTACAATGAATTTTATTTCACTCACTATGTTTAAAATAATATTGATGTAAATGCTATTTTGTTTAGCTCGTAATATTTTATTTAATTCCAAGATCATCCGTAAAATAATTAGTGTAACATATCACTGGCCACACTAAACAGTCAGTGACAGACAGTTTGGTACTAATGACAAGCGTCACCAATGCCTGTCATCCAGCAGGGTTCAGTCACCAATCACTGTAACTGTTTAACATTCTCTATGATAAAATGAATAAGAAATTATGTATATTAGATGACTGACACACTGTTCACATTTCACACTCCTTTTTGAAATTTTTTTAAGTGAAAACATGACGCCAATATATGAGCAGGTTTATTTGCTCCAATAAATCTTTTATTTTAATTGATCTTAATTCAGAGTTGAATGATTTTTTTTAAGTTGCTTCGGGATACCTTTCCTGATAAAATTATAAGGGATAAAATAGTAGTAGTATTTATGTTTTAGAGATAGTAAATAATTATTATAATACTTTTATTAATCCTATACACTAAGACCTGTAAGGTATATTTTTATGTATGAATGTAATCACACTCACTTCTAAAACGGCTCCAAAGATTTTGTCCAAATAACTCAATTCTGAAATTAAAATAATATATATACAGGTCTTTTTGCTTAGAAAATCGTAATAATCTTTCATTTTGATTCAAAAATTTTAACATTGGCTTTATGGAGTTAAATAAACGGTATCAGATAACTGATAAGTCCTGTTTACGACTGAATAATGTCCTAGTAACTCAGTTGGATAGCTACCAGCTGAGCAGCACGAATTCGACTCTACGCTCGTCCGTGACTTTTTGCAACGTATTACGTTTACTCCTGAACAAACATTTTAATTTTCTCCACAACCACTTGAATTAGTGCATTATTATTTTTTTTAATACTGTATTATTTTGTTTTTTTTTTTAGCTAGATTTAATAGTAATACTTAAAATTGATTTCAAGTTAACAGCCATTTATAAAATCTAAAAAAATTAGGATTCACTGGTAAAAAGATCTTCTGAGTTATTAATTTATACTTATTTTTCATCAAAGTAGAATGCTAGAAGAATAAAATTAGGTATTGATCTGTAGCTCTATGTTTTATAAGAAATTAGATAAACAAATATATAAAATACCTCCCAGTAATTCTTTTATCAATTTAAAATTATACCTGACTCGTATGATTTTAACTTATTCTTGTCATCTACACGACACGTTAATTTAAATAAAAATCAAACTGCAAGACATTTTCCTCTTCAGAAGTATTATTTTGTTTTATTTTATTTATGTGTGCAAGGTCTGAAGACACTTTTGAACTACCCGCAGTACTAGTAGCAATAACTTATGTAATTTTGAATTTGCAAAATTATCGTTAGATGGTACTTAAATTTCCTGAACTAGAAATATAATAATTGAGTATCCATTATGGACTCCATTTTTATTTAAAAAGTTATTCATACGACTATTAGTTACGGGCTTTGGGAGATATACATTTCGGTGGTAAAAAGCTATCTGGGCATCAATGGGACCACTACACAAAAGTAATAAACTACCTTCCCAGCCCGCGGTGACAAATGGAGGTAACGGATGGCCCCATACTTCTAGCGAACAAGACGAGGCTCTGTTTATGCGAGTGCAGCTGCTAACCCCCACCAAACGAGAAATGCATTTTTATAACCTAAATTTCTGATGGAAATCATACATTAATAATGAGAATGATTCTGAATACTCTATGTTATATCCATCAATAACTTAGGACTATTTATAGGTACTAAAGAAATATTAGCAACATATTCAATACGTCGTTAAAATGGTCCTAATCACCACTATCCACTTTATTAGACGTTAAACATAATAAGCCACTCAAATTACACAAGGAATGAAAAAAAGTTTACCGCTTTAACATTTTACATTTTTTTATGTTGATAATTTTTACCAAAAAGTATCTATATATTGAGAATAGATAGATACATTATGTCCTAAATGGGAAAACTTTTTACTTAGTCACTGAATAGTGTTGTATTTTTCTTTTATTGTGTTCAGAAGTATTAAATAGAAAACAAACTATTTTAAGCTTAAACACATGTAGACGTTTCATGCAATTTATTATATATTTTTAATATTTATTTTTAAGTTTGAAAAAAATCACGTAAAAATTATTGTTTGTTTAATTTGGTATACACTAGTGATAGTTTTCGTAGTACTTATTTGATATGGTATATTTACTTAACAATAGTATCTGTAGTTGATTAACAGTACTACAGTACTAGAAAGTAAGGTTTTTACTGCTTTATGTAGTGAAATGAGCAGCAGTTAACCAGTACGGTGGCTCGGTTGGCCTTGCACGGCAGCTGCCGGTCGATTACAAATGGCAACGTTGACTGGGTTGCCCTTGCGTAAATAGGTAGGTTGATGCCTAACCAGTGATACGGAGCCTTCAAACCGACAATTAATTAATTTAACTTTTGAATATAACTACACTATTTTGTATTTCAAGAGCCAATATTACATGAGTATTACCATAACTCGTATGCATATTCTATACTAAAACTACATCCCAATACATTCAGCAACCAATGAAAAACCGTTCTGCATCTCTCACTATACCCGTGCCAAATGTATAAGTATTGCTGGTCAGACAAATTGTGATGCTATTTCGATACATTAAAACAGTTTCCCATGCCTTGGCCAGCTGTGGTGCAATGAATGGCCCTATATATCCCGGCAAACATGGCCCCAATACCCTGTCGCAGTGGATTGTTGCCCGCCATTGCGTCGCTACCTGTCGACATGCTGGCGAGGTCCGCCGGTTAAAATCTACATGTCTAGTATTACAATTTGAATATAAATTCGAATATGAAATTTAACCGTATTAGTATGAGTGGCAAAAATGTAGAACGCATCATATAACCTAGATAAGGGGGTTTAATATGGTTTATTAAGAAAAATATTGCGTCACTACCACTCCCGATAATTTAAATTGCTAGAAAATTTAATTGTATTAATGAGAAATAATATCTAAATATAATTAACACTTACTTCGACTGATTATAATTGACAAACAATATTCGTAGGCTTACATTTAAATGGAAACTATAAGAAAATTTAAAATTCAAAAGTATTTAAAAAGTGAAAATTAAACCCTAAAATCGGGTTCGTTCAATAACTAATTAAATTATGACTAAATTAAATTAAATTAAATTATGACTAAATTAAAACTAACTAAATAATTATCAGTAATCATTTATTTGCATACAAAACTCACATATTCCATCCACTTATTCTATTATATACTTTATTATTATTATTATTGGGAAACAAAAATAGTTTAAAATACTAATAAACACGAAATAATTTCTTGTCTTTAAGTATTATTTTACTGTTATAGTAAAACTTAACACACAAATGTAAAAGAATGTGTAAAAGTGTGTATTGAAAATACCTATTTACATGTAATGACATCATTAATAACTAAGTGTACAGAAAAAAGTAAATAAAAAAGAGTTGCGATTCCATAAACATTGTTTATTACATAGCTGAAAACTTTAAAAAGAACTGTGCACCAAAAGTAAAAATAATCATTAAATAAAATAACTATTTTCATAAGCTTAGGCTTTTGAAATAAGTAAATTACATTTGCTTGAAAAGGCATATTACATTGTAGTTCATGTGGTAACTTTGTAGAACATGATTGTCTTATATTTTATATCCACTAAGTCAGTCTGTTCCTGTTTGCAATAATCTAAAAAAATCCAATATTTTTTAATTTTAACTTTTTCTTGATTCGAACATTTATTTCTTAGAGAAATTTACAATTTCTTGGACTTTCCATACAGCACACTAACCTCTTCAAGATAGTTAAAAAAAGTCTTGCTCCGACTTGGTAAACGTCTTCAAAACGACTCGCGAGACTCCTAAACCGGTAAATTAAACGTTTATTTGACCAAACTTTTCGTACACTTAATCGGTCTAGAGGAAGTCTAGATTCCGTCTTAGAGGACATTTTCAAGACATACTTTAGCCGTCTACGACTATAAATTTGACCATAAGGTATAATGGTATCCCTCTTTTAACTGTTTTAAAGCCTCCTTTTTAATGTATTGACATCTACTGTATATCTTGAACACATTGATAATGTTAAAGAAGTCTTGTCGATGTCTCTTTGAGATGTAATTAAGATGTCAATCTATTTTGTACTAGAAGATGTATTCATTTATATGCCTTGAAGATTACTGTGACATACAATAGATATCCTGTATATGTTTAAAATATCACAGATTTCTTTTTGGAGCCACTTTGAGATGTACTCAAGATATGAAATCACCCAATAAAGAAATGTTCTCCCAATTATAATTATTTAAGGTGTTACTGTAACATTAAATTGATTACATCATAAAAAGTCAATAGGCTACATATATATCATTAAACTAGGTATTTGATAAGTTTTTCTGGATGTAAATTAATTTTCAATAATATGTAACAAAATGTTTACCGTACTACTTCAATTTTTGTATGTTAAAATGAATTTATTTAATTAGGTATAAATTTTGCTGGATGTATTTTCATCTATAATTTAATCATTAATAATAATCATTAAACTCAATTATAATTAAAAAATTAAATAAATATACAACAAAGGATTTTAATTAAAAGCCAATAAAGTTGAATCTTAATATATTAAAGATAACATATTAATTTAACAGATATAAGATTTACACTGCAACCCACAAATAACATGTACAATGTCAAAAGAAGTTTCCCGTTTCCTAAATGAGTGATTCATGCTAGAAGATCAGCAACCCAAATCTGAAACAAAAAGAAAAGAAAATCATTAACAACTGGAAACAAACCTTTCAAACAGTGAGTTAAAAGCGAGGGAAAGAAATTAAAAAACAAATTGTTTAACAATTATTTTAGAGATGAGGTTAATTTGCTCAGTCCAACTTAAAAGAGGTATTTAAAAATCTAAGCCTTTGAATCTTTTATTGAATTCACAGAGAATAAAAGACCATAAAACATAGGCGTACATGAAATAGGTGTACTAGCCTATACAACATAAACTATAACGATAAGTTCGTAACTTAAAATTCTAAATTTTTATCTTCTAAGGGTTACAATTTTATCAATGCGGTGCTGCCCAGGATATGATTAAATTAATAGGCCGATAGTTATATTTAAAACTAACAAAATGTTCTACAGCAGCTTTGTCAATGAGGGAGTGTATGTTTTATATAGCGGGTGGGCTATATTTTGAAGCTGTATTGAACAATGTATTTTACCAGGAAAAGATCCCCATGTGTTATGTTAAAACAGTCATCATCAGATCCGCACAAAGCTGAGAACTTTTACTTATTACTTGAATGTTGAGTTGAATTTTAGAAAAAGTTTACAAATGTCCCTAAAATAACAATAACACATGTAGTCTACTTAACAAAATCAAAACTTAGTGCACAAAAATATACAGTGTATATATACCATATACAGGGTGAGTTTCTTAAAGTAATCCAATAGCTAACTTTTTTATTCTTTATCTGGCAGTATACTTCTTATGGGGGACCCCCTTTACTTTTTTATTTTGCTTTCAGGTATGTATTTCACTTTTCAAAATTTCCCTCAATTTTTCCAATATGGCAGCCAATTTTAAAACTTCTTATAGAACACCAAACATTTTATGGTGTTTTTGAAATTTTCATGTGATTCTAAGAATTTTTTATTCCTTGTCATTTTTCTATAAACCTAACGGTTAGGGAGCTAGAGGTAATTAAAGTTCACTTTTACTTCCGTAAGAATAACATGGGACAAACTTTTATATGCCCATATCTCAAAACCATTGATAAAAAAAACTCAAGAATAAAAATGTCTATAACTGATGTTTTAAAAACATATTTTTCATAATAACGAAAATAATTTTAAAAATTTTATTTTTCCACCGCCATATTGGAAAGAAGTTGATTTATGCGTTAATGATAATTTTTATGAGTGAAATGTTCTAAAAACATCAATTTAAGACATTTTTATTCTTGAGTATTTTTTTATTTTTGTCAATGGTTTCAGAGATATGGGCAGATAAAGTTTGCCACATGTTATTCTTATGGAATTAAAAATGAACTTTAATTGCCTCTGGCTCCCTAACTGTTAGGTTTAGAAAAAAATGTCAAAGAATAAAAAAGTCTTAAAATCACATGAAAATTTCAAAAACACCATAAAATGTAGAGTGTTCCATAAGAAATTTTAAAGTTCGCTGCCATATTGGAAAAGTGGCGGAAAATTTTGAAAAATGAAATACATACCTGAAAGCAAAATAAAAAAGTAAAGGGGGTCCCCCATAAGAAGTATACTGTCAGATATAGAATAAAAAAGTTAGCTATTGGATCACTTTAAGAAACTCACCCTCTATAACATCTATACTTATTTAATACGCTAAGGGTTTTTTTTGTCTTGAGAACTCCTCCTACAATTTTCAACCGATTTTCAAGTTTTTAGTGTCATTGGATCGGGCTTGGTCTGTAGTTGTTTCCGCTAAAAACTGATGAGAATCGGACTGAAAATAAAGGCGCTATCCACCATTGAAATCTCAAAGTTTCCCATTTAAATAACATTGGGATTAAATAAAGCATTTTAAACATATGTTAATAATCAGCTGTAAATACGTGTAGTTTTGGTGATTAAAGATATTCACAATATTGGATTGGTCGGGTGTCATTGAGTTAGAGCTAAAAAGTAACTTTTGTATTGTATTAAAATAAATTGCTTGATTTCGAGCAACACGTATACTAGTATTTTTTAAGTAGGCCTACGTGTTTTTGTATGGTAGTTGAGTATGGTAACCACTTTGATACAAGCATTAGTTAATTAACAGAGAAACAAATTTAAAATCTTGAAGCTGTACTGCAATACTTCACACAAATGAACAAAATCAGTAGCATATTTTGCCGACGACACATTGTTGGTTTAAAGAATGTGTTAGGCCAAATAATATTGGAGTACAGTATCAACAGTCTACTGTGCTGCGACCATTTTTGAAAGCCTGATAATTTTTATTTTTTAAGGCAATGAGCCTATGTTACAACCAAAACTGTTAGGCCCTAAACTTAAAAGGAGACTTGGCTGAGATACTTTTAGTAGATACCGAACAATACCCACTTCCCTTTAGACATTAACAATTAATTGGCTTAGAGCTGTATCAAACAAACAATAAACACGTAAGGTTTCTTTGTCAAATTTCATAGTACAGACACCCTCAATCCGGCGACCGTGGAACCAGCCCACATGCCGGTTTTAAAAATGGCCGGATTAACCGGCGGTTTATTGAACAAGTTACAGTTACAAGGGACCTTTTTAAATGTGTTCTAAAGAAAAACTATTAGTGTATTTAACTAAAAATAATAGCATAACATGTAATTAATGTTTTTCTACAGACTTTACACTAAAAGGCATAATTTATTCACTCAGATTTTAATAATAGGGCTGAAATTCAATTGGACATTGGATAAGAGGTCGCTTGTGATGAAACTGCGTTCAATGAACAAACACCGAGCAAATGTTTTATCGGCCATCAACAAAGGTCCTTGATAGCCGTGTCATTGTTTCACGGTATCATACACCTTGGTAGAAGTAAACAGCAAAGGTAAACGAGTAAAATCTTAAGCTTTTTTAACTCTCCCCATTCCGCAAATTTTCAAAACCTAAAAGGGTCCAGTCTTGATTAGTTTGGATTAGCGGGATTCTACTATACTTTGATAGACAAGTCGGCGTTATCACTAGTGTAGCCTACATGTAACAGGTACCAATAAATTAAGAAATTATTAAAAGTATTAAGTTAATGGTTGGAAAACTTTTAAAGATAATCTTGTCCCATCCATGTTGAAATTTGATTACATTATCCAATATCAGAACATGGTGTGCCTAGCCAGCGCACAATAACCACTCTATCAGACGTGCTGCGAAAATTTTCAATCTACCAGACTGAAATATAAAAAAAATATATAAAAAGTATAAAAAAATTGACATATAGTCGACTCCCTCTCGCTTGGACTCCAATGGTCTGGAAGCCGGATGGTCCGGACGAGGTCTTGGAAATGAGTCATCAGCGTAATGGATTTCTTGAGGCCAAAATTGACAGAATTGAACGTGTCTGTTTTGGTCAACATGTAAACAAAGAACCTCAGTTCGGCTTACGATTACGCTCATTCCGAATAGTCATACCGAATTGTGGCTAATACCGTATATTGTTTGAGTTTTAGTAATTTTGAATTGAGTTATATTATTACGAGATTGATTTTTAGGCAAAATTGTAGTTAGAGTAACTGCGTAGTGATTTTATGAATCTAAAACTGTAGCCCCTTTCTTAACAAAAAATAAATCTATGAAGTTTTTATTAGTGGTCTTTTTTTGTGTTATTTCTTATTGTCTGGTGTCAATTTTGTTTTTATCGATGTCATCAAAATGAGGTTGAATCAAGTTGGTAGCAAAACAACGTAATGTTTAGGGTATAAAATTGTCTTTTTATATGTTTAGAATTGGTAAATACACACTATTAAAGATTTTAATTTGCATAAGTTAACAACCGCCGGATTGCTCAACAATTTTTTTATCCGGACAATGGTCCGATTCCGAGGCGTCCGGATTAGAGGGAGTCAACAGTATACTATAAACATACTCTTAACATATAGTAGTTTTAAATTAAAACTCCAAATGTCCAATCAATTTTATAATTTGTTACGTAACCAACAAATTATAAAACTTATTGGATATTTGGAGTATTAATTTAATATTATTATAGGCTATACATTCCAAAAAGAAGAGCTAACCAAAATGATACTCTTAACAAACCAACTATCACAACCAGTTAAACTTTAACTCGCCTACTCTGGAAAGCTAATAGGTACCTTCTTTATCAGTTATTTTTAACAATAAATGTCTTTAGCCGGTAGTAGTGTTTTATAGAAATGGGTACAGTAATGGAAACAGCTGATCCATCTATTCAATTAACCATCGTACTTTTCCTCCTAGGCTAGAGATGGTTTCACTATAATATCACATTTACTTTATTGAAAACTTAAAGGACACGTACACATTTTTACCCGTTAAATCATTTCCAGTCTTTGTCCTGCGGTAGGTCAAAAGAAAGCTCTTTGTACAATAAGATGTGCGATAAATAAATATAATAACATCCAAAAGAAATGGGACAAGCTCATCCTTAAGAGTTTTCTGGGCATTCAACTGGTTTGTGCTACACTGATTTTGCTCTATATGTATTTATGTTTTATTCACTCAGTTCCCATTTGCCTAAGCTTAAATTATTAGCCTAAAAAGTACTGAGTACCGTGCGGTACAGTGCGTGAATTAATTTATGACAAATGAACCTTTAAAAATTAGCCTTGGGTACGGATTAAGAGGCCCACTACAGATGTACAAAATATTCTATGATTTAGAATGGGATTTAGTAGTATTCTCTCATAATTTATTATAAAAATTAACCACACCCAAATAAAACATTACCGTACCTTCTAATTTTAGAAGAGAATCAGCGCAAGTCAGACTTTGAGGTCCTTTGATGTGGTTCCTGATGAGATGATCCTGATGTCAAATTGGGTTCCCATCTCGAACACAGCCTTAAAAGAATGAAAAATATGCTTTTAATAAACAATCTGGTTTAGGTTATCTAGTCATAATAGTTGTAGATTTTTACAAGTGTTAGTTAAAACAAATAATATTGTCACAACATGTTTGCTGCAAAATGAATTTTAGTATATATATTCTCAATAAGCACTGTGAAGGTTTGCTGCCTTGGAGGTGTTACAAGCAAATATAGGTTAATCAGTACGGTACCCAGTAAAGACACAAACTAAATGATGGGTTTTACAAACCATCATTTATCTCGACATCGCTTTAACGGGCTGTGTTTTGCCGGAAACGTTGTTTTCTTATCTGTAATTCAACTCAACACTATACCGTACTGACATTCTCAAACATATTTAATCCTGGACAGAAGTGAATGCGCTTGGACCTGCAATCCAGTAGACAATAATTAAAAAACTGTTAATCTTTTCTTAATAATTAAGAAACTGTGATTATTAGTTTCGTTTAATGTGGATATCATGGGTGTCAGAGGTTAGCTATATAAATTATAGGCTACTCGGAAACATTTTTAGAGTTTTTTTCAAGTATAATTGCATTTAGGCCATAATTAAATTGTAGGTTGGCGTTTTTAAATGTAGGTCCACATCAGTTTAATCGGCCAATTCATTATACGGCTGCGGTCTGGTCCCGAGGTGGCCGGTTAAGAGGGAGTCTACATTTGATTTTTTTCTGGTGAGCGATGAGGTGAATTCAATACCGGTAATGAAACCAAAAAGTATGCAAACTTGCAGTGGTTTGCAAACAGTTTATCTGTAGGCAACAGATAATCAGTTGCCTGTGTTTTTGCTATGGTAATAACTATAAAGTGTTTCTATGAACGATAAGATTTCTATTACGGTAATAAGATTTTATGCCTTTCTTATCATTTTTATGCTCCAAACAATTGAAATAAGACTATAATTGAGGAATAGGCCTAGGCGATTCAAGATAGTTTCCCTTTCTATAGGAAATTTGAAAAATGTTTTTTTTCAGTAGGCCTAAAATGAAGCAATTTTAAGGGAATTCGGATTGAACATTTTGTTATTGTGTTAAACTCAATGTAAATCGGTATGGCTATTTACACTGCCTCGTTTACATACTGTGTAAGTTAAAATGTGTCGACATTTTATATTGTAACTCTAAAACACATAAGTTTATCTCTTATTATTATTTCCCATAGGCATTGGCGAGGGGGAGAAGGGTTGGAGACATCAGTACACTGTATCGCAAAAGGGCCGTGGGTTGGCTTAGAAAATATCTGGTAGTGTAACCCTACCCGTAAGCCTCAGAACCGGGCTCAGGCATTTGCGACCACGTTAACCAGTTTTAAGTTTTTTAGAAGATTTAAAAATTTGAACCAGGAGCCTTTTTTTAATATTAATGACAAATGAATCACATGGTCTTTGTCAGTAAACAAAGCTCTATATCTCATCTTTCACACTCACCTTTCAGTTAATTTACTGTATATTTGCCTAAAAATATGGACTAAGGAGTGTGGGTGTCATAGAACACATATATGTCAGGCTAATGTACCTTTATCGCTTTACTAAAATTTATTACACCCACACGGGAACTCACAGAACTTAAACAGAACATCACTTAAAGTCAATTATTTTTTGCTTGGTTAGCACATGAGCACAGCCTATTTTGATAAATGGCTGAATGGGTTTTAGGATTTATTGTTTTATTACATAGGCCTCTAATACCATAGTATAATTAGGCCTATTTCTACATATTTTACATGTTTATATAGTCGCCCGCTTTAATTGACCTTTTAGGTTAAGTCATCCGACCGTAGGCCCGGTCCCGAGGGCTGGTTTAGAGAGGGGTAGACACTGTAGATATGAATAATATTGTTTTAGGCTTGTAGGTACATCAAAATAAAAAAAAGTAACATGGTTTCAGGATTAGGTCCAACCATGCCTTCAACCACAATTGGGTAGAATATTTCCTAAATAGGGAAATGTTTAGGGAATTAGGGTACCCGCTGACGGGTGCAGTTTCTTAACTGGACTCCCATACTATAGGCTAGAATAAAAAAATCAATCGATCCGATCTACGGTATATCGTGTCAGATAGACAACTAATGTCAAATACAAAATTTGGCTTGACAAATCCAACTGTCATAACCTAAACTTATCTCTATTCATTCCCAGGAATAGAGATACTTAAATCCCAGAATATGGTATTCATGCCCAGGAAAGTTAAAAAGAATGTGATCAAGTAGACCTGTTTTTTTTTTTTTTTTTTTTTTTTTTTTTAACATAGCCTAAGTTATTTATAGCCTACCGGTATATTATGTTATTTTGTAAAAATTTCAGTTGTCAGTACAGTTAGTTATTGTCTTTGTTATTTAAGTTAAATTGAATCAATAGTTGATATCGATTGGATCGACCGATACTTTCATTCGATAGTATGGTATCCCAGTTAAGAGACTGTGCAATCGATTCAGAGTTAGGGTTGATAGACATGTTATAGGCTAGTAACTTATGTAGGTCGAACTTCATTCAACATTACTGTAGGCCTAATGTGAGATAAAAGAGTAGGCCTAGATTAAATTTCTTCATTTTGGTGGATTTTCCTATAGTTTAAGGGAATCTGCTACTACGGTAATTGTCATGCAAAGACCTAAACCCGGGACCATATTATTGGATTTTAGCCTACATTTTTAACTCCATAGGAAACAAAAACCATTCTTTCAAATTCACCGGTTGGCTATTTTCACACAGCTAATATGTTTCATCTTATCACATGATAAAATTGGATAGATACCTAAATAAACATAGATTACAAACATAAATAAACAGTGATGAGCCCGATCCCAATGACAAACTTTTGGCCCATCTTAGCCAAAGATAAGTTATTATGTAGCCTAAACAGTTTTTCAGTCATTGAAATTTACAAGTAAATTGGTCTGACAATCAGTTTAAAACAGACAAGAGACTGTCTTGAGGAGATTGGGAAGTTGTACCAAGAAAAATAAATTTTGGAGTGTAGGGCCTATTTTAAGGTCCCGATCCAAGATTACAAATGCTATTCCTGGCAATGAATAATTAATTATTAGCTATAAAGGTTTGTTGGTCTAATACAAGATATAAAAGGTTAAAGAATTAAACTTAAATTATTAGACAAAACAATTGGATTCCTACAGAGGTTTAGTTCCTAATAGAAGGGTATTTCAGAGTAATTTAGGTTAGATATCCTTTACAATTTCAATGTCTTTGGTTAGAGTAGAATATATAATATACCTTGGTATATATAGAATCTTGGCAGATTAAAAAAACAATTTTCACTTTCATAAAATAATACTGTATTACTATATCAAGGTAAAAGCTTTGTATATAAGCTTATGGAAACAAATAAATGCTTACCTTAGGGTGGTTGACGGTTGACGACAGACGACTAACTCAAATCATCAGCACGAGCACACAGAGTATTGGTAAAGTAGGTGTTCAAGGCAGAGAGTAAAGTGGTGAAAACTCAAAACGATTTATTTATTGTTTTAGATTAAACAATCAAACAGTTTATAATTAATCTGTTATTATGGTTTATTTTATGAATCAAAAGCAAAAGTTCAAGCAAACTAAATCACATTAGTTTAACGGCGAAGCCCCACGTACCACACGAACTAACCAAACCCGCTAATAGTTTCGATGAAGAACATATAAGAAATAAGGTGTCATTAAATTTACTTTGCATTGGGTTTGAAAAATCTGACTTGAAGTGAAATAATTAAATATGCAGTAAACTTGAAAAACAAATAGCTCATTTTCATCACCTTGGGTGGAAACATTAACTAAAAACTAGTGAGCTAATATCATTTTATTGCATACCTGGTTACTTTGCAGAGGAAGTGACTTTCTAAAATCATGCGTAAAATATACAGAACAATTAATTTATTGAAAGAAAGATTAAAATGTCTCATGAAATCGAAACTGTTGAATTGCTTTTATATTTGTCGTATCATTCGTTTGATTCAATTAATTTATTAATTCTTAGATTCATATATACTCCAGTAAAAGAGTTCCGCAATATTCCTAAATGTCAGAAGAATATGAATTTTGTAATCGTGCTTCAAACTCAAATCAGAATTAATTAATATGGCATATTTTGATGACCTATCAGATTTTTCTAGAATAATATATTTTGTAATTAATTTCTTACTGAGTAAAATATTGTTTTATCGACTTGATCTTGAAAGAAATGAAAATTAACTAGCCTAGGTGATTTCGTTTCTAAATAATTGATAAAATCAGAAATCTTTTGTGGATTGTTGATCGTCTACACACAGTTGTGGCATTCGTACTTTCCAGCTTGAAGGAGAGGTAGTGTGACTGCGTTTCTTTGTTTTCTCCACCTCTGTTTCGGAGAAGGATTAATCCCATGACTTGAGCTGAGGCCTGTTTTCAAAAGAGACTTCAAAAGACTGTCTCATCAGTTCAAATACTTTCTTTGCATATTTGATCAGGTATTTGAATATGACAAGAATCTTTTATTGGTAAAACATTAGTTCAGGCTACAAACATATATTGACAAACTTAGTTAAAAACACACATTTAGATTAGCAAAACCATAAGCTTTTAAATTATTTTTAAGTGTACCGGTACGGAATTCGGGATTTTCACAATTATTAATGAGTTTGCAGGAGTTGAGCGGTGATGTCCTCAAAACGTAAATTTGACATCTTTTATATGTTAACGACAACAATCACGGAAACATTTTGATGACGTTTTTTATTCATCTTCAGGATGAATAAACTATATTTTTGAAAAAAAAAATGTTAATTGTTACATTTTATTGAATTTTTCATTTATTGTTAGTTTAATAGTTACAATATACCAATATTTACTACGTATAAGTTTATGAAAAAAATTTTCCTGGGTTATTTAAAATTTTTTTTGAACATATAAGAATAATATAGTCTTAGATTTATAATTTTTCTTGTATGTCAATAAGACATCTTAATTAAGTTTAATGCGATTTGGTTTTAAGAATGAATAAATGGAGACGTACTATAGATGTAGAAAAATAAGACGTGTATTGTGAGAGGTTTACAAAACGTCTTAAAAAAAGATAATTGCAAGACGGTTAATTTTTATCCATCCTACATGTTTATTCAACGTGATTTAGACTTTGTGTGCTGTATGGGATATGAGGAAACTGAAGTTTTAAACAAATTAATTTGTAGACCTTCGCTTGTTTTTTAAATTACTTTAAGCTGGTTTATACAACTATTTTAACTACTTTAATTGGAGTGAGCAATATCATATTATCATGAGACACCAAGGAATAGTATTTATTTATGTTATTTAACACCCACGATCCAAGTTCTAACTATCTAAGGTCTAAGTTGTTTTATTAGATTAATACTCAAAGTGATCAATATCCTATACTGGAATTTGACACCACTGCTGACATACAAAGTAGTTTTTGTAAACAAAACAGACAACTCATATTTCAAGACCATCTAGAGGTAGAACATATACCAAATGAATGCCGGCGAAAATCCTGTAAAATAAATATTTAATAACTGATTCTAAAACAAATTTTTGTTTACTGTTAGAAGAAAGTTATTTTTACATGATTTATTCTTAATATAACATTCATAAATTAGTTTGCGTGCACATATTCATAATAATAAAGCGTCAAACAAATAAAAAATTACGACACATTAATATAATCCATGTATTTCACGTTATTCTCCTTGGAAATAAACAAAACCATCTTTCTTGTCTATTCACCTAACTTGATAAACTTGTATACTTTTATTAGGTGTGATTAAAATTAAATGTGCTTATAATACCTACATGGCGGAAAACATACATACTCATTCCCATAGTCTTTGCGAGGTAAATAAAAATATTCTATAACTGTATTCAATTTGGTATGCACATTAACTTAGTAGAAATAAATCCTGATCGATATTCGACCAAAATTTTAGTTGATTTTGACCCAAGAACCCAAAAGAAAAACAAAACATTTTATACCTCTAACATCTGTTCTTCCTCTTTTTCTTGTAGTTGATTGTACAACTGCTGTCTAATTATTCAATTAATTATCATTCCTCCATAAGATTAACATTGCAACTTTGAGAGCCTGTGGAGCAGAGCCCTAGAGTACTATGTGAATTAAAATGGGATTCTGCTCATCTACAGGACTATACTTTTCTAACGGTATGCGCGGATTTCTCCAACGATGCACACGAGCTGAGAAAAAAAAGAGGTAACGAAACAAGCTTGCCTTTTAATATATAGATTTTCTTGTAGCACCCTCAAGCCAGCAAATCTGTTTACCATTCTGGTTTATTGGAAAAATGGAAAATGTCAAAAATCCCATTGTACACACAATCAGTAAGCAAGTCTGATGTGACGGGTTTAAATTTGAGATAGTCATGAAAGGTCTTGTGTTTCAGTAAATTTAACAGTTTACTGTTCTCTCTAATGTAACTTCACATTGCTAAATAAACGGTTATAATTCAGTTGAAAACTAATAGAACTCTGTCAATATGTTCAGGGAACTCTGTGACCTATAAAGCTTTTTATGTGTTTTTCTTTATAAATAAACAATAAATCTTAAAACTTACATATTAAAGTACATCTACCAACTAAGAAATAAAGAATACACAATGATCTATCATACAACAAGGAAACTTCATTTACAAAATTTACATTTGAGAACCTTAATTTTATATTTAACTACCAAGTAAACATGAATGTAATTAAGTCATAGTTCAAATAAATAAAAGTAAGATGTTTAATTCTATAATTTTAAAGTAAGAAATGTATCGTATTTTTACTTATGTATAACATATATTCTAACTCATTGATATTTTGGATGTAAAATGTTAATTGTTGGATTTAAAAATAGTATTTAATGTTTGGTAAGCTGTCGAATGCGTTCGTTAAATGTATTCTTCATCAGTTTTGTATAATCTGTGAAGGGGTGGGATGATATTGGAGCACCCTCCTCGGGCCAGGTATTAGCTCAGATTGTTTCGGTGATGAAATTAAGCTAATGGATATTAGCCGTACATGGATCCGCACCTGCGCAGTTTTATTACAAAGATTCTTTTGTTTTATTAACAGTTTCTTTCTTTCATGGATTTTTATAATACTTAGTATTTAGCAAAACTCTGTGCTGGTTCAAAGTTTTAATAACGTTTTAATGAAACTAAAAGTTACTCCTATTAAAAGGTTATTTTGACTTTAAAAGCTTGTCGCAAATGAACTGTGAAAATTAAAACAGACATTTTTTGCAACGATCTTAAGCTTCAATGTATAGAATAATATTTCAATAAGTAAAGCTGCTTAAAGTTAATATTTTCGTACCAAATTAAACTTGTAAAGTGTTTGAAAAAGGAAGGTCCACAAAACGAAGAATTTTTACTAAACCTTTTACACTTTGCAATGGAATTACACTAACTTTATAAAAGCTGATATTTTTAAACATCCACCACTACATCAAAAATTTGGCTTGACTACCAAATTCTGGCACTGTCACTCCAATCATTCGATTTTCCTCTCAGCCTAAACCGATGCGCCGACCAATAATGCAGTCCATAACAATTTGAACCACAGTCAGAGCTTTGAAATTGAGTTAGTCATCGTATTGATGGCAGATCCTTTCTCATTCTAAAAGTAAATTTTATAAATATTATACATTTCTCTCTAAAAAGAAAAAAATAACCACACGTTTAATAATGTAAGTTTCTGCAATAATTTAAAACTGAATGATAACTTTAGACTGATATACATCAAATTCAGTAGTAATACACATATATTGTAGTTAATGCCTGAAGTTATATAGTTTTGGGAGCACTAAATATTTACTTCTCATAATAGTTGCCCATAAAGGATGTTTTTTTTTGTTTTTTTTTAATTAATTCAATTAATTTCCATAGAAAGTTAAGTAACTTAAATTGCACAAATATACACTGAAAGTGGAACGTTCCGAAACTATGTTAGATGATTATATTTATTGATTAAGCTCTAATAAGATAAAGTAATATCAAATCAATTAATCAAATAATCGTGCAATATTAGTTTTAGGTTTATAAATACTAGTTCATTTAAATTAAATTATTTATACAAATGAGAGTTTTCTGAATATTTTTTACTATTTTAATATAGAATAAAAATAATAACGATATATTTTTCTTCAAACATTAATGCAAACATTAACATTGACACTTAAGCTTTTTATTCCTCAGAAGAAAAAACATTTATTATTGAGGCGATTGAGGTTTTATATAGGCTTGACAATTAAAAATAAAATTCATAAATTGTAATTACTGAGCTTAGGGTGATTTATTTAGTTTTTCGCCTCCGTTTCAACCTTCAATAGTTTTTCCCGCCAATACACCTTGAACATTATATACATTTACTCCTGATTTTACTTTTTTCATGTATAAAAATATTCCACATGTCATAGGAGACAAGCACAAGCTATCTTGTAGTATTATTTTAGTAGTTTGATCCCTTATTTTGATTTCAGTTCTTGTTTAATATAGTGCTATGTTTTATATCCCCTTGTAAGAAACCCAGATTGTGCTTATCAGACGGGGAAGATGACCAGGACATGCCTTTGCCTTATTTTAAGTTGGATGCGAACAAGAAATTTTGGAGAAGGTAATTTGTTCCCACCTGCAAGCCGTGGATACTATACCTGGGGTTTATCTCCCTGTCTTGGCTTCAGAAAAAAAACGATCAACCATAAACGCAGCTCAGAGGGAGAGAGAATAATCATAGGGTGATTTTAACTTGCTATTCGGAAAATTTAGGCTTTGTAATTTTTATTTTTCTCATGAAAGCCCCAAAAATTAAAATGTCAATTTTTTTAACACATACGACCGTTAAATGGATTTTAACCGTAGCTTAAAAATATGAGTAAATCCATCATAAATAGTAATTACCACAATCGGAAATTCTCCTTTTTCAGGAGCGAATCCTCCTTAACACATTCAATCTGAAAGATATCTATAACTAGAAAATATCCATTAATAACGCATGCATGTAAATTTTTACAATTAATTGAATTTTAAGTTTATCTTGAAGAGTTCTCAGTAGAGACGTAAAAACAAGCGTATCAGTATTTGATATTTCGTCCATGTCACAGTTTCATATAAGAGTTATAACGGCGGAGCAACCATGTTAGTGTCACAGAAGCCACTCGGCTCTCAGAACAAACACAATATACCGGTCTGGCCTCTGCTGGGAAACAATATTAGATTGTGTAAAAGCAATATGTTATGGTGCAATGAAATCATAATATGTCTCAATGGGGAAATGTATGAATTTTAAAATTAACGTAAAAATGTTGAATGTGTCATAAAAAAAAATAAAATATAGAGATATTTTTACCGAAAATGATTATTAATGGTGATGAAAAGTTAACCATCAAAATTTAGTTAGCCTAATTTTTTCAAGTCTATATATTTAACATGTTTGAGATGTTTATTATGATTTTATAAGTAATTCCATCATCAGAATCTTGAGGAATTATAAACGAGAGAGCTTACCCTACTCATTTTTAAGCTTGGTATATGAAGAATGTTAAAAAATATTACAGACATGTCCAAAAATCTAGGGATCCACCCCGTTGTTCATTGTCTAACCAAGACCCTATGAAAAGTTTCTGCTGTGGAAAGGTTTCTGAAAAAAATTTAACCATCAGATTAGTTAAATTTAAGTTATTCACTTAATATATAACTTTAAAGAGTTATCTTTCCAAGCATGCCGCTTATAATGTCTTTTGAAGAAATGATTTTGGTCATATACATTATGAATAATAAACCAGGATAAAGTATTTTGTTTATTCAATGACCTGCGAGTTTTATTTTAATTACTAAAATGACAAAGGAGAAATACAAAAGTGGGTTGTTATTTTAATAAATTAATTACTGTTTGTGAAGAATAAAAAGACTAGCAAAGATCAAATTAACACAAATTTTTTCACTATTTAGAACACCAATAATATACGGAATAAATATAAGGCAGGTAGAATATACTGATTATATTTGTTGTGTTGTCATTTACCGTGCTGATTTACCTATCTCAGCTTCAAAACAACAATGAAAAAACCAGCAACACATAACTTTGAAGGGAGGCCTCATCCATGTCAATTTAAGAACATCGGTCAATACAATTGTGCAATGGGTTTAGTTAATTCAGAACTACCAAATGAGATACACTTAGAAACATGATTTGTTATTTTGATTTCTTGAAATCACAAGAAAATTTATTTGGGCCAAATTGAAAAAATGGAATTAACTGTGATTTAAAGAGATTATGAATTGAGACTTAGGTAACATAAATAGTTCATATGGATTTTACAATTTAATGTTCAACGTTCACTAACGGTAAATTTCGTAATAGATTTTTTTCAATGATCTATCGCTACAACCTATCATTAATTACAATCTTTTTTATAATATTGTTCCTAAAAACATAATATTTATAACTAAGTTTAATTTAAATTTTTTAAATGTTTTGGTTAATGTTTTTTATTTATTATTATTATTTATTATTAGCGATGAATAAATCAATCCATATAAACATATTTTAACAGTGAAAATGCAATAAAAAGAAAAACAAAAACTCTACTTTAGTTTATAATCTCAAAATCATATTGACATATAACACAAATTTAACTACGAGTGGTGCTACGATTAAATTTTTTCTCGAGAAATATTTTTGGCTAACAAGATATATTTCATTGCAAGTGTTAACCTGCCATTTACAATTCATGGGGAATGACACAGTTTATCTTTTAAATTTATAACGTATTTTGAAGCATTCTTTAGGTTAAAGGTATGTCATGGAGTTATAAGAGAATTTTTCGATTTGTTTTGGTACACATAAAAGTTAATTGGACTCTAGTGACAGAACATCTGTGGAATTGCCTTGACATGTTCCCAAATTGTACTCAGTTAATTTAGCCTGTTTGGACGTTGTTTCTATTTTCCTGATACTCACACAATGTTTTATTACATTTTTCCTGATAAACATATTTCCCGAGGAATATGGGGGGTACATTCATCATAAGTGTAAATTCATATAAATCAAAGTAAAGAATTTAACATTACTTCTTCTCGTAGGTTAAAAAAGGGAAATATTTTTTTTTCGTTTAATCCTAATAATTTTTTTTCCTAAAAACACCAAAAACTTGACGGTAGTAACTCTCATATTTTACCAATTATTTACAATTGTCATATATTTTTTATTTTGTTGGATTTTATCGGTCTTTGTAGGTGTTTTGAGGATACGAAGTACTTGAAAATCTGCCTAAGAGAAGTGTTAATATAGAGCAATGCCTTGTTACAACAGGAAGATAAAAAGATCTTATTTCAATAAAAGATCCATTTAAGCACTTGTGTGATGATTATCTAGCATCCCAAGTATTGCTCAAAAGTTTGCACTTACCTCATCTTTCGGCTCAAGATTATTAATACAACATTGCATTAGCCTGATCACTTCTATTCTCCTTTGTAAATACCATTTCCTGGGAGCCCCGCGCTCAGGCGCTCACAGAACACACGAGGCACGTCTCAACAATGCACGTTCCTTCTTCTTTCCGCTTTGTTAACCTTTACAAAAGAACGTGAAACTGCAGATTCACAGAGTTATTTTCAATTCATGAGTGATACAACTTTGGAAGGAAATATTGATTTAACCATTGATTGCAACGAAATATACCATGAATGAAAATAATAAAAAACAAACTCGACAAACTTTTACATTGACTAAACTCTGTTGAACAAAGTTGATTAAAAATAAGAAACAAAATAAGAAACAATCGTTTAAGTAAGTAACAACGTGATCCATTTGTAATGAACGTTTTATTAATTAAGAAATTCATAATAACAGACAGTTATTAGTTTAATAAAGTTTTAACTAATCAAATACAACTAGAAATTCGGCTTAAAAATAAGTTATTAAATAGTGATAAAATGTAACGTCACGTGAGGAATATTGGTTGAAGGAATAGGCTACCTTAGAGAGGATTATAGTATAATATATGTAACCTTAGCAAAGAACCATTAACACTGGATTTATGTTTTCTTCAACGGACTTTATAGTAATACCCTATTAAACAAACAAAACGTCGAACCTCCTCTTTAATTCTCTACTACTACATTTTTAGTAACTGCATATTCTATAGTACGACATTTTTATATTATGAAATTATATATATATATATATCTATATATATATATATATATATATATATCTATATATATATATATATATATATATATATATATATATATATATATATATATATATATATAGATATATATATTTAAAAAATTAAACGTGAGTGCCCTTTTTGTATTAGTTTTATTCAATTACAAGCGTTTCGACAATTATGTCATGATCGGTGAAGTATTTTTACTAAAACTTAGTAGGGACCTAATAACTTTAGACATTTGTTTATAATTTTTATCAAATAATTCATGAATGATTATTATATTCATGAATCATTTGATAAAAATTATAAACAAAATTCTAAAGTTATTAGGTACTGGTTTTAGTAAAAATACCTCACTGTGATTATTACATTACATTAATGTCGAAGCACGTGTAAGTGAATGAAATCACTACAAAAAAGGGTACCTTACTCATGTTTAAATATTATAATTATAGTAGCTCTTGCCTGTGAACTTCATTACCCAATAAATACTGCCCTCACTCGGTACGCCACTATTAATTACCGATAGAGCAAAACTTAATCTAACTTCAGAGGAGAAAGAAGCTGAGAGGAGTACAAAAGAAAGTATATATAGTTCAAAGATCTCTAAAAGGTGACGATAGGCTTGTTTTTCTGTTGGTAATTTTTGTTACATATTTTGTATAGTTTATAGAAATAGAACGAACGAACCTAATTTAAATAATTTATTCTATGAAATGGTAGTCATTTGATGAGACAAGGGACATACGTTTTAATGTAAAGTTCCTCTATTTAATGGTTGAAATCTTAAAATTCGTTGTGAACATCACTACACGAAAAATGTTGTTTACATTAGTAAATTAATTGAAATTATCAAAATTTAAAATTATAGCCAATTGAGCTTAGGTACTTATATTAATTGAGACAAATTACTGAGGATTTTCTAAATTATCTTCAATTTCTACGCTAATTTTTTTAATTAACACTCAGAGATGAAATAAACAAATCGTGAAAAGTAAGTTCATATTTTCATAATTATGACAATAGTTTCTCAACAAACCCACCAAATGTGTAGGCCCACGCTTGCACACTCTATTTGTCTTTGGCGGAGGACAAAGGTTGGTTAACCCAACACCACACGCTTTGCTTTTTAAGACATCTTCTCTACGTTGTTGAAGGCAAAATTTCTATAATTTTCTTAATTATTACAAAGACAAATACTACTATATTATTACAAAATGTTCAAAATATTAATGCAAATGACCATCTTATGACATGTTTATGAATCCTAAACTACAATTAAATTTCTAGAGTGTTAGCACACGATCACAAATATTAAAAAGTTTCTTTACAAAACTAACATTTTTACTTGCTTACCTTGAGATAGTGATTTTACCTTTAAAAGCTACATGTTTATCTTTATTTAATTTCTTCGATTATTTATGTATTCCGCGGCCATTGCAAGGGTCGCTCCAGGGACAACACGCCTTCATCCTTGCTTTGAGGTTTTCTAATATTCTCTCTATCAAACTTGTTGATTTTCAGGAGCTAGAAAAATGTTTGTAGTTTTCTGGACGGAAAGTCTAAATCTTCTTCAATTACATGGTATCAACAAAACAATATAGGATTACAAGTAAACAATATAAGATTACAAGTAAACAATATAAGATTACATGCATTTAACTTGGGCAAATAACAATTTGAAAAATCACAATAAAGAAATTTTTTTAATATTTTTAAGAACAAAACACCTAAACAAAGGTTGCAAATGTGTGAAAAGTCAAGTTAATGCCAACAAAAACATAAACTGCTGAATGATGTTTAAAAATAGAAATATTTAGAAACGTAGTTGGTCCGATTAAAATTAACAAAAATTAACTACAAAATTTTGTTAATTTTAATTTGACTAATTTCTAAATATTTGTATTTTTATACATCATTCAGCAATTTTCCTGTTTTTGTTGGGATTAATTTGACTTTTCACACATTTGTAACCTTTGTTTAGGTGTTTTGTTCTAAAAAATATTTTTAAATTTTTCTTTGTTTTGGATCTTCACATTGTTAGCTGCATTAAGTTAAGTGCATTAAGTTAAGCACATTGTTAAGTGCATTTAATCTTATATTGTTTACTTGTAATTTAGTTATGCATGTTTGTCAAGATGACTGTTTTGAGTTGTAATATATGTAGTTGTAATTTATTGAAATAAATAAATTATTAAATAAATAAATAAAACTGTGAGGTTGGGGAAGTCCCTAATCTTCTATGTAAACTATGGTATCCTATTTTACCTTTAGATCATTTTGAAGAACCTATAATTGAAGAATCTAATTTACAAGTTTTCCATCACAATAACAACTAACTGATGATAATCCAACAAATGAACACGAAATCTCTGAGTCTCCACCTATTCAATTAAGAGGATTTAATCGAACAAAGAAAATTCCACCTTACATTTAAGTCTTTTGTTCCGAAGTAAAGTGTCAATTAAGTGGGAGAGCATGTTATATCATTGTGATATAATAGTTAGCTGTCTATAAATATTTTTCATGTTATGTTTATTTAGATTAAATTTACTTTTTAATGTTTTTAAATTCAAACATAATTGAGGCAGTAGCTGGAAGAAGGGCCTATAAGCTAAAATGCTAGTTATGGAAAATTGAGTTTGAAAGTTTAACTAGTATGAAAAATAATATTTTCTTCCAGTTTTACTTGTATGTTAGATTGAAGTAGGTTTACCATTTATTAATGATGAAGAAATTATTGAAAATATAATGTTTAATTCATTAAAATTTATTAAATATCCATTTAATTAAAGTAACTTATAGGCCCTTTTTCAGTGCCCTCGCAAAACACCTATTCTATTGAAGAGAGGCCCATGAATAAAAAACGATTCTTTTAAAAGAGCTTATAAGAAAAATCACAAAATATTGTTGGAAAAACTTTTATTATACAATACATGTCTTAAACAACAATAAGAGTCCTAAATATAAAATACCTAATTATAATAAAACTTATTTTTTGTCTAGCATGCTTTTACCCTAGACGATTACCTACCCTAGATTCAAAAGTTATTGATCCATTTAAAAGATAAAAAGACTGGTTCATTTAAAAGATAAAAAGACGGGAAAACTTAAAAAAAATTTTATTTGTAAAATAAATCTAATTTCAAAGTTAATACTCTTCAAACAAACCAATAAACTAACTCCAACTCATCACTTTTGAATCCAACAGGGACCAATCTTTTTTAATTAATAGGCCTACTAGACAAAAAATAAGCATCATTATTAGGTATTTAATATTTACAAAACAATGATGTTTAAGACATATTTGATATATTGTGTAGTAAAAGTCTTTTCAACAATATTTTGTTATTTTTCTTATAGGCCCTTTCCACAGAGAATCCTTTTTTACATGGGATAACATGTTTCAATAACACAAAACATCTGTTGAAAAGAGGCCTATAAAATTTATGCAAACAAACAGGTAAACCAACTTGAATTATTTGGCAAGGAAACATGAGGATATGTTAGAAAATAATAATATATTTTATTATATTGCACTACCAATCGTATGTTCTATTGAAAAGGGGCCTATGACATGCCTCAGAAAAAACGCTGTACCAACTTTACGGATCAAGATAACACAATGAAATTTGGTGTGGAAGTAGAATAACATGTAAAGAACACATTTCTGCATTCTCCTCAAAAAGGGCCTATGGGACTATAGGCCCTTCTTCCAGCTACCGCCTCAATTCAGTTTAATAAAAAAATTTATAAAATGTAATACATGTAAATATAATAACAGTTTTCAAAATCATACTTTTATTAAATACTTAATGGTGGTTTAATATGGCGCTGTAATCTAAACAAATGCATCAATGCAACAAATGCTAAAAAGATGCATAAACATGCATCAGGGGGTTTTTCGCGTCCGCAGCATTCCATTAAAGTTGCACGTACTCCCCGGGTGGTGCTAATGAACAAAAATATTTGGCAGTTGAACTACTACAAAGTGATCTCTCAGCTATGCCAGCTGCCAGACCAAATCAAAACGACCCTTTCCAGGGCCACTTTAGAAATATAGGATCAGTTTAGTTTAATGTTAAATGTACTGACACAGGTGCTTTGCAATGCAGAACATATTATTTATTTCATCATTTATTTAACATCTTTATTTATTATTATTATTATTATTATTATTATTTTAAGTTGGTAGCTGGATATGATAGCCATACGATATACATAAACAAATTATTTAAAATAATTTGAATTTTATTATTAATTAGCACATTTAAAAGTTGAGAGTTTCATGACACGAAGTGGGTGGGAAAAGTTGCACGAACTCTGAGACAGGGGTCAAGGGAAACTTTCACCCGATGTTGAATAATGCTAAAGTTTATTGCCAAATCAACTTGGTAAATTAGTTTATACTGTACAAAATGCTATTGAATTCGAAGTTTTTTGTAAATAAAAAATAAAAAGTTGAATATTATTATTGATTTAATTTAAACACTGATACAACTCAAACAAAAACTTTTACACTTTTATTTCTTAAATAATATTTTCAGATATAAAGACTCCATCGCCATGGAATCTGATTACAGTTATGACAGGAGTGACAATTTTATAATCGTAGAGAAAAAATGGGTATTAGCTAGGAACAGAATTCTTAATGTAAAATGTAATTGGCCAAGAGATTTCTCACCATTCAATGTCCAATTTTTCTTCCAAATGTGTAATTCTACATAACCATATTAAGTGGGAGAGCCTGTTATATCATTTGGATATAATAATTAGCTGTCTATAAATATTTATAATCATAAATTTATTTATGATTATACAACTGTGGAGTAATCATCATCAACTCAAATCAAAATTTAGTCTAATTTATTGAGTTTAGTTTGAAACTATCCACCTTTTGAGGCAAAAAATTTAATTTTACATAAAATTTTTGTTCATAAGCTGTCTCTACCAGGTGTATCAGACCACCCGTATAGCCATTTTAAACTTTCAATAAAAAATTCAACAAAAACAAATTTTACCATGATAGGTAAACCGATTACGCTCTATTTATTGCCACTGATTTCAATGTTCATAGTGTACTAGAAGTAGCCTATTTAATCTGGAAGTCCCTAATTTTAAATACAAACACCCACTCTTTATGATACTATTTTGTTCTCCACGTTATTTTAAGGCAACATCACGATTCATTTTGTACCCTTAATTCAACGGTTGAAGAGATAATGGTGGTTAATATGTAGTTCATTCCCATACAAAAGACATGGAAAATTTTTGAACTTCACTATCTGTGATCATTTTACGTTAAATAAAACTTTCCAAGCATGAAAATGTCTTAAAACCTCTTTTAAAAAGATATTCCATCATAAAAATGGATTATAAAGTAATTTGTTTTACCTCTCTTTTTAAATAATCTCTGCCATATTTTATTCCAGTACCAGGGGGACCAAGCTTAAGCTCGGTAAAATTATTACTTAAGTTCTCACACAAAGCTCGTTCGCTCCACTCACTCGCCCTCTTCCATTGTAAGACGAGCTCGTTCGCTTCGCTCACTCGCCAAGCCAGAAGGTGCTGCACTTTGGTATAATTTTCTTACACTACAGGTTAAAGATGTAACACATAGGTTTATATCTACAGTTATCAGCTGATTTTTGTTCAATTAATAAAATATCCATAAGGATAATATGGAAACTTTGAAGGGCTCTAGAACGAAACCCAGATTTTCCCCAGGAATGGGACTAGCTCCAATCGATTTCTGCTGGCCAAAAACCCCATATTCTATAAAAAAAATCAAAAATCCTTGGAGCGAAAAATAACTTTGCCCTTACAAACAGAGCTTGTTTTAGAGTATAAGATATAATTTATGACAAAACTAACTATTTATGATAAAAAATTATTATTAGATTTGAAGATATTTTTGTACTGGAACATGTTTGTTTAAAAGACAATGTTCAGAGATCACGTATTTGAAAATTTGCTCCAACTTATTCCTATGAGAAAACTCTAAATTGCAGCCACCATTAGGGGCTCTATAGAGCTAAATCATTAGAATTAGGGGTAAAAAATAAATTGTAAAGTTGTCTTAAAATGACGCTTTAAAAAAGTTATAAAAGGTGGGGATTTGTATTTAAAATTCAATACTTCCGATCTGGAAAGGCGATTTCTGTAACACCCTGAACATTTAAATTGCCGTCAATATATATAGATTACCCTGTTTACCTATAATGGCAAAATTAGTTTTTGTTAAAAATTTATTCTGTAAATTTTTAAGGGGTTGTACGGGTGGTCTTGGACACCCATTCTATTAGGTATATTAAGGTGTGTTTATTTATTTTACTTAACGGGCTCCTTATAGATTGATAATCTCCTTTCAAACTATGTTCAATGAGACGTTTTCTAAAATATGAAATAAAAATATTATAGATTTTAGCCTATCCGCAACTTTCTAGCGCAGTTCACAAATACGTAGTTTTGGTATACATAAAAAGTAATATTTTTGATTTTATCAAACAATTCTAAGTAAATTCTTTATCTGAATGTAAAAAAAAATTATGATACATTGAGAGCCGGTTGTTATGACTCGGATCACGATGTCCCCTGGAGTCCTCCCAGGAGTCAGACGTCTAGCCCTACTGAAACATTCATTGTCTAGAGCAAAAGACGAGTTTACGGTTTAAAGCGCTGAAATAAGTAGTGAGTAAATGTGTAATAAAAAAATCAAGTAAAACTAACAAGTTTAATTTTTTCTCGAACGTCTAAAACTTGTTGAGATTTTTTATTCCATATTTTCTGTTATTCTTGTATTTCTTTACTCTAATACGATTAAGGTATATTTGTATGTATGTATCCGTATATGAATACGGATCTCGAAAACGGCTCTAAAGATTTTCTTAAAACTTTGCAAATAATTCAATTCAGGGATAAAAATATTTATATATGTCTCTATGCCAGGAAAAATCTTATTTCTCTATAATCTTTAGTTCAAATTATTTGAAATTTTAACACTGGTCTTACAGAGTTAAATCGCAACATAGAAATAATGTAAACAGGCAACTTAACTGTCAAAGTACAAACCACGTGTTCCAATATAAACATGTGGTTTTTGCCTTTTAGACAGTTACTTAATTACTAAATAAATAATACCCTAGCGAAAACAATTTATATATATATATATATATATATATATATATATATATATATATATATATATATATATATATGATAATATAGTAAAAGTAAGAAACAAGTAATCAATTTGTGCATTGTAATTGAATTCAAAAATAAATTAATTAGTAACAATGATGAAATCAGCCGTTAACCGAAGAATTAGAACCCAGTGTTACAGATTCAACGTGTGGTTCAACAAATATACACAAGAGTGCAGCACCCGTAGGCCTACATTGAAAGCAGTCTGAAAGGCGAGTGAGCGAAGCGAATATAGAAACAAGCCTTTTTGCACTTGGAATTTTAGCGCATGGTCTGTTACTGATATTATTACAAAGAATATTTTTGGCCTAAGATTACCTATAAAATGCTCAGTCTCCAGATACTACTGAATAATGTAGCGATATGGCATTTTTTATATATAGTTAAATTAGTAAGAGGCGATTTAAAGATTCAATTTAATGTCAGTGTTATTTTTATGCCGTAATATGCACTACTTGACGGCTAAATACTTTAAGAATACAACGTGTCTTGCTGTGGATGTAAGACTGGTTTAGTTGAGTAGCCGGCCTTATGATCCAGCGGTTACTCTTGCTCATGTTGCAGTGAAATAGTTTGTGAAAGGTGGCTGTGGATGTAAGACTGGTTTAGTTGAGTAGCTGGCCTTATGATCCAGCGGTTTCTCTTGCTCATGTTGCAGTGAAATATTTTGTGAAAGACGGAGAATGTAAGTTTTGTTTCATTTGATGTGATTGGAATAAACAAAGGTGATTATATTTCCCTTTATGAGAAGTCACTAATGCTAAATTACTAATGTTCCACAATGAGTTTTATTAGGTTTAATGTGATTATTGTAGGTCAGTGAAGCCGATTTAACAGCAAGTATATTTTTTGTGTTAGTATATTTTTTACTTAAACCACCTCATAAAAAATATTCGCATTCGCCATACTTAGTTTTGTTTACATAGCGTCTGTGACTTACCCTGATGTAAAAATTTGAGCAAAACCATTTGATCAATTTAAGTGATTATGTCTCAATTTTTAATATTAGCTCTGACTTAAACTTTTATAGTAAATATAAACTATGCAATAAATTAGAAGAAAATTTATTTAATTGTAAAATGTACATGTGCTGTAGTTTTTGCTTTATTGTTTCCATTAATTATTTTTGTTCACATAAATGATTTGTTTAAGGTAGAATAAATCAGAAATACAGGGTGTCCAGCTTCAACTGTCCGAAACTTTTTCATGTAGTTCAGCAAGCCAAAATAAACAAAAAAGTTGATATCACCATATGTCCTAAAATGCTTCGTTAACCCGCTAGCCGCCATTTTGTTTTTTATGCTAAATAATTTTTATTTCCATAACGGATAGATGGATTGTTTTCATACTTGGCATGGACCTTTGTTACATTAATGTTTATTATAAGAAAAAAAAAATGGTTTTTCCGTCATAATTTTTCAAAATGGCGGCCATTTTTAATTTCAAATATCTCAAAAACGGTAAATTTAATCAAAATTTTACAAGACACAAAAAGCTGCAAAATTAAATTATCTAACCTATGATACCAAGTTTGTAATGATCTGACAACAATTAATTAAGTGATGAGATTTTTGTGTATTAATTGAGTATAAAATCAATATTCCTCCATGTCTTCTGAAGCAGAGTGCTCATATCTTGGCCCCGCACCTTGCAGTTTTCTTCAATGCGCTTTTATGCCGTGGTATTTTTCCTGCCTTTCTGAAGACAAGCTATCTGGTGCCAATATTTATATCAGGTAGCCGCACTGTTGTGTCTAATTACAGGCCAATAGCCATTCAACCTGCCCTTGCAAAAGTCTTTGAAGCACTTTTACTGGAAGAACTTGCTTTCGCCTTCAAGAATGTTCTAGCACCTCAGCAGCATGGATTCCGCAGTGGGAAGTCTACAATGACAAACTTGGTCGTGATGGAGGACTTCATATTGTCTGCCTTCAGTATGAGAATGCAGGTCGATTGTGTATACCTCGACTTTTCTAAGGCTTTCGACCGGGTCTGCCATGATTTACTGCTAGCCAAACTGCAGGGGTATGGTGTTCATGGATCTTTGTTGTCTTGGATCGAGAGCTACTTGAAGAATCGTTCTTTGATAGTTCGCTTCAATGGTGCCCTGTCAAAGCCCATCCCTGTTCTGTCTGGCGCCCCGCAAGGATCACATCTTGCACCGTTCCTCTTCACACTCTTCATTAATGATGTTGGCAATAATCTACTCTCCCAGTTTCTACTATTTTCTGATGATCTTAAGATCTTAGGAAGAGCTGCCTCCACGGAAGATTGCGTACAACTTCAGAATTCTCTTGTTATGGTTGAGCGGTGGAGTGTGGTGAACGGTTTGGCATTGAACACCAACAAATGTGCAGTCCTCTCATTCTCACGTGGCTCAAACTTAATCATGTACAACTACTCTCTAAATAATTCAGTTTTGGCAAGAGTCGATACATTCAGAAACCTCGGTGTTGTCATGTCTTCATCCCTAAACCCTTCAGACAACATACGTCACATCACCACAAAATCTAGTCAATTACTGAAATTCATCTTCAGAACTTCTTACGATTTTACTTCACCCTCTACACTAATAACAAACTACAAGACACTTGTGCGACCAGCACTTGAATATGCATCTGTTGTTTGGTGCCCTCACTGGAGGAAGGATATTGAGGCACTGGACAGAATTCAGAGGAGACTAGTGCGCCTCATCGGGACACGGATGGGATTTCGCTACCTCGATGTGTCTGTCTCTGAGCTACAGACTGCTCTTGGTCTCGAGCCTCTTGAGCTAAGACGATCGATTCACGACCAGTCCTTCTTGTACAGAATGCTCAACGGACTTATTGAATGCCCGGAGATTCTTGAATCGATTGAGTTTAGAATACCAAGAGGCACACGTTCCAGAGATCTCTTCGCCAGACGATGCCAGCCTACAGCCTATACTTATCATGGATGCATCCCTCGGTTGTTGAGGAGAGCGAATGAACTGAGTGGTGAGACTGACATTTTCGCACAGTCGATGGGAGCATTTATTTATTTATTTATTTATTTCTTCCAACGGTACAACACCAATTTGAGATTGATAACAAACAAGAAGCAAGCAAAAGACAATTAAGTACAGTACTAAAAATTAACAGTGGCGCACTAATTATTTCCATACTAGTTACAACAATAACAAAATCAACAATAAATAACAATCAAGCGTGAGAACTTATTGCATTAACATATAATTATAAATTAACAAATCAACAATGGTAACATTAACAACAACAATGAATGTATATAGAAGTATTTAGAAGAAGCCTTAAGCTGCACCTCATAAAAAGTTAGATCTTTTTGTTGATTTGTCGTTGTTAATTTATTGATGTAATTTATCTTTTTGTAATTATTTTTTGGATCACTTGTTAAATTTATTGGAGTAATTACTATTGATATTGTTGTCTTATTCTTTAATTTATTTTGTTGTTGCTGCATATATTATAACTGTTAACATTATTATCATTGATGTTTGCCACAAACTGTTATCATTGTTATTTCACTGATCAGTTGAATTAACTTGTTTCATCATGGGCAGTGCACCGAACTTTTTCACTCTTATGTATGTTTTTATGTAACTATTTTCAATATGTTCAAACAAATTATAAAAATTATGTAATGGGAAACCGTTGGAATGAATAAATAAATAAATAAATAAATAAATAAAAATCATTGATTTTCCATTATAATGCATGCAAATTTAGGTTGATTTAGAAGAAAAATCACAATTACTCCGTTATTTGTTGTCAGATCATTACAAACTTGGTATTATTGGTTAGATAATTTAATTTTGCAGCTTTTTTGTGTCTGGTAAATTTTTTATAAAATTTACCGTTTTGAGATATTTGAGATTAAAAATTTAAAATGGCCGCCTCTTTGAAAATATTTGACGGAAAAATATTTTTTTTTTTCTTTTAATAAGCATTGTTTTAACAAAGTCCATGCCAAATATGAACCCAATCCATCTATCCGTTATGGAAATAAAAATTATTTAGTGTAAAAAACAAAATGGTGGCTAGCGGGTTAACGCAGCATTTTAGGACATATATTTATACAAACCTTTTTGTTTATTTTGGCTTGCTGAATAACTTGGAAAAGTTTCGGACAGTCGAAGCTAGACACCCTGTATAAAACAAATCATTTAACGATATTTGGTTTTATTTATAGTACTTTATATAATACTTTGCATGCAACCAGTAATATTCAACTAATTCAATGGGTTTTAACATTAATTTGTATTGCTTAAGATTTTTTTCAACAATTAATGTGGCTACATGTTTTATTCGTTTGAATTTTATATGATAATGCAAATAAGGTAACGCACATATCAGGTGAGTGACGCTCCTTTCACATATCACGTTTTTAGCCGTGTGGGAAAAAACCGCACGATTTAAAACCGTCCAAGTACACCATACAAGTAATTGGCAGCCGGTTAAAAACCGTCGCCGTGTCTGTGTGAAAGGTCTCATAATATTCTATTGGAATGTCCGCCGTGCAATTTTTAATCGTACGGGAAAAACCGTGATGCGTGAAAGGGGCGTAAGTATTTAAAGAATACGAGTTTTTGCCCGTCGATACTTGACAGATACAGCTCCATTCGTGGCCAGTGGAGAGCTAGATACATGTTTCGAAACATGTATAAAATGTACTTTTTATATCCTTCCAATTAACCAGCTGTTTTCCGTAATTAGCATCTTTAGGTATAGACATAATACTAAACAATCAATTAATTAATAGCTTATTTTTTAGTCATCCTACTAATGTTATGAACGTGAATGTCCTGTTGTTTATTAGACTTTCATGCGAAAACTACTCAACCGATCATCATAAAACTTTGTACACACATTTTTGGAGGTATCAGAAGTAACATAGTAACTTTCTATTTTTAAATAATTATTTTTACGAAAGATAAAAAAGTTGTATAAGGAATCTGAAAATCGATTTTACTTTTTTATTGGTTGCTTTGAAACAAATCCAATGAAAATTCCAATTTGAGGTATTTTAGTGATTAATTTTATGTAGGGTGAGCGTGACGTCGAGTGAGCGTAGCGAACGAGCTAGACCTGATAGCAAGTAACGCGAGCGAAGCCGCGGGAAAAAGCTAGTGTATAATATAAACTAATTCTTTACGTTTTCAAAATACTGGCCATAATAAACCAAATCCTACTTGAGCCTTTGCTCTTATACTTTTTTGAGACAAAACACCTAATGTGTTTACAATTAACTGGTGAAAGGCTGTAAATAAATTCATAGCAAATGTTTTTAAATGTAGAATTTTTTTGTTTAGTAAAATATTTAAGCTTAAAGTAAATAAAACCTTCTATTATAGAAAGGTGAGCTTTTATTTGGTACAAACCGCGTGTAAATTGGTCAAGTGGAAGCCTCAGATGAACTTTCGAAAGGATTGAAATAGTTTTTCTCATGTTCAATCTCCATAGTAAGAGTTTATTTTTCATCTTTATCAATTTAACGTAAATATTTTCTGAATACAAATAAAACTTGCTAATGTATGACATAAATTGTTGGTTTTAATGCAACCCCCGTGTAAATCGGCCCAGTAGAGGTCTCAGACGAACTGCCCAAAAGTGTTTTTTACCTTACTATTTTTTATATATAGATATACCTAATTGCACACCTAATGTAGGCCTATTACAGTTAGGCCTACTCCAGTGAACCAATGCCCATTGTTTTCGCTTTCGTAAACTTATTATCATTTACAGTTACATAAATTAATTAAAATACTCAAATCAAATTTCAAGGAAAATACAATCATATTTTTGTTATAACACTGGTAGTTTGTGGCGAATTTTCCCATACAACTTACAAGAGCCGGTAATTTACAATAGCTACAAAGGGTGAAACAAGGTAAATTCCACCCGACATAATTTAATAACAGTTGATATAAAAGCACCAGTTAGAGCCTTAGTGTCAGTTTTGATCCTCATCGTTTCCAGGCGTGTCGGAACTGCTATTCCTCCCATTTATCACCCAAACCAATGCAATGTCAATTACTGCGACCTAATAAGCGATCAAGTGCCTTGACAAGTGCCCTGTCGCTGTTTTACGGATTACATATTTGTTAATCCAACTATAGTATTATATTTAAAACCCTCTACTTTTTGTGGATTTTAACAATTATTTTCAGGTATTAATACAGAAAAAATATTTGTTTGCTTATTAAATAAATTTTACTCAATGATTTACCTAGCAATAGGCCCTATGTATCATGTTACAGTGACCATAGCACCTCGACGTTTTACAACGAAAGATTTTTAACATCTAATAGAAATAAATATCATCATGATTTCAATAGTTCTTCTTGGTATAAATTTTATACCAAGGAACGTTATAAAATAATTGGTTGTTATATGCTATACGGAATAGTAATAGTTTTTAACTGTATGCTTATAAAATATACCAAACTAAGAAAGAGGCTTGAATGAAATTTGAGGCAAAATATTGTAATAATTTTACAGTCTTTTTACTTTTATAATAAAAAAGTATATTAAAACTCTATTGAATAGTTCTTTTAATTTTCATAATATGGTTCCTCAGGAATAAAATTTAGTTATTTAATTACTTCACCAGGCAAAGAACTTATTGTGTAAGATTACCGTAAGACCTGGAATTTTTGGACAAGAGTACGGTCACGTCTAGAATGAAGGCATTCTTGGAGTACGTGATTCTGGGAGGATCGCAGCCTTTCATATTACAACAGACTGAGCAAATTGTAATTTTTATAAATTTAACAATGGTTAATAATTAGTATTAAATCTATAGTAATCAACTATTTGATTCCTCTACTTTAAAACCGTGCTTTTCAGTAATAAGCTTCTCATGAGAAATTATTTTAACCATAAAATTAAGTTGATATATTTTTGAAAAATAATTATTTAATTGATTGTTTGTTATGTTGTAGAAATGGCAAGGGTTTTCTATGCACTCTTTATTAAAAAATTCTTACTTAAGATTAATTTTCCTTTTCTTATGAGTTGACGAATATGATTCTGTAGGCCTTTGTGTAGGGGATGGTAAGTTTACTTAGAGCATTTAAAACACCAAACTAGGGTTGACGATATAATAATTTATAAACTACCTTTAAAATAAGTAAACTGTTAAACTAAGATGAGAGTGGGCAAACGAATGTTTATTATTTCTTGATAGTATATTGCTATTGTGTTAAAAATCTACATTTTTGTTTAAAATGCTATAACATGAGATTATCAAGAGAATGGAACATTATTTATTACCCAACAGAATTATAAAAAAGTTTACTTTTGCAACTTGGGGACCCTTAAATAGTTGAATTTGAGTATTAACTTAAATGTTTGATGTGACCAATATGTTTATAGCTTATCTCAATCATAACTTTTGTACTGAATTGTAAAATAATTTCTATAGAACAAATAATGATGTTGGACTTTTGTGTTTTACGTTTATTTATTATGTTTTTTATAGATTTAATAGAAAAACAAATACTTTTTTCTCAGACGGTATAAGTTCATAATGTAACATGTTTGTAATTCTGACCTTGTTGTGAATATACATTTTCAGCTCTATTACAACAACATCTAAGACTCCTTTCTACTCCTCTTCAAGTCCCTGACAGGTTAAAAGTATACACTACATAAAAGCCAGTAAAAGTATATTTCATTACATAAAAAGTGGAAAATGCTGCTTTAAGGTGTAGTAGTTTAATAATACATGGGTTTTGTGGTAAATCGACAAATGAAAATATTTGAAATTGATCTGAGACTTGATCAGTGTCAAGATCTGAGACATGAGAGGAATCTGGGGAATGATCTTTTTTTGCATTTCATCATTAGTCTGGTGATTGAATGAGGGGGGGTTTTGTGGTAAATCGACAAATGAAAATATTTGAAATTGATCTGAGACTTGATCAGTGTCAAGATCTGAGACATGAGAGGAATCTGGGGAATGATCTTTTTTTGCATTTCATCATTAGTCTGGTGATTGAATGAGGGGGGGTTTTGTGGTAAATCGACAAATGAAAATATTTGAATCTGATCTGAGACATGTGAGTGATCTGAGTCGTGAGATGGATCTTGGGTAAGATCTGATACGTGATCTAAGTCATGATTTTCATCATTAGTCTAGTCTGGTGATGAATCTGAGTCTGGTGATGAATCTGGGTAAGATCATAGTCTTGAAATTTGTCTTTTTTTTGCATTTTAGTCTGGTGATTGAATGAGGGGGGTTTGGATGAGAGACTTATTCTGATTTATTGAGTATACTTTATTGTTTATCACTCTTTTGTATGTACCGTATAGTTTTAGATTATTGTAATTGGTGAAATTGAATGATTGTGGTAGGTTTTTCAATGTTATATCGTTTTTGGTTCTGTATCCGTATGTTTTACATCTCACTGTTAGGAAATCCAATATGGGATTGTTTGGACTTGTATCTTTGAATGAACCCAGGTTTGTTGTATGGATGAAGTCCACTTGTTTTGTGAAGGAATCGTCTGGTGAAAATATGTGTAATGCGAATGAATCGTTGTCTGTGTATATCAAATCGAAAGGAGGAAAGTGTTTCTTCAATTTATCGTAATACATTTGGTACATGTACCGTTTACTCAGATCTAGGATTGAGAATCCTAAATATACGGGTTTGTTACAGCGTACTTTTCTCTTTTTCATAAATACTATATAGTTATTCTCGTTTAGTATTAGTCTGTCTGTGAATCTGGGTTGCTTTATGAGTTTCATCAGTTTTCTGGGGTTATTGTGTAGGAAATACTTATTCAAATTATCGGTTACTCTCTCTAACGATTTACCGTAGATTATATTGGATTGGAGTTTGAAGAAATTTGAAAGGATTCCATCTTGGCAGTAGAGTAACCTTAAATCTGTGTTCAGCTTTATGAACGGGCTTAACCAATAGGATTCGTTGAATGAAATCACTCTGTGGACTTTCTCCAATACTAGTCCCATTGACAGGGCTTGTTGGAGTGCTCTGTAGTGTATGATGTAATTCTTTCTATGTCCGAAAGAGGATATTAGACCTTTACCTTCAACACGGTAAGGACATAGTGGATAGTCTTTGTGTACTTCATTGTATTCATATTTTAAATCTACGTCTAGGATGTAGCCCACATCTTGTGGTTTGTTATTCAAATCTATCGAATCTGGATCGTCTACCCATTGGAAATTGTCTATGGGCAGTGGATACTTTAACATTATGGTAGCGTAAAGACTTATTATATCGTAAAAGTATATGAATGAAGTCGGTTGGGAGGGATCGTAGTCTGGCAGTGAGTGGTTATTTGATTTGGCGTAGGGTTTGACAGCTGAAGTGAATCCACCTCTTATACCGCTCATTATCATCTTATACATTTCTATGTCGTTCAATAGTTCTAGATTGACTTTTGTTATTTTTAACATGGCATCGAAACTGTAAGAACCTATAGTCAAATAGTAAAACATATCGAGTCCGTAGTGTTTCAAACACAAGGATCTTATCCTTTCCAATTTATCGAATGTGATATCGGGAACGAATTGGGAAGAGTCTAGGAATTTCATCGTTATATTCCTCAATCTCTTGGAAATACAGAGGAATTTCTCTACTTGACCCTTGTAGGGAATGAAGTTTATGTTATCATCCATGCTGGTGAAGTGGTTTAACAGTTCTACTCCTAAATCTTTGATGATGACGGGAACGAAGTGGGGCAATCTATAGTTTATATTACAGACTGAATGGGCGAATCCCCTTATTTCTCCGTTTAAATGATTGTGGTCGATGACTTTATCACCGTTGAACATACCTTTACCACAGATATGACAGGGTGTACCATCTTCAGGAGGATCTGGATGGTGAGTCACGGGAATGTTTCTTTTATAGAGTCTACCGATCAATTCACATTCACTTTCTAAAGAATTCATAAACGTGGTAATATTGGTAAATTTTTTCGTTTTAACTATTCTACTGTTTTCATTGACGATATTGTAAGTGAGACTTTTTACACTGAATACACCGACTCGATGAATGAACGAAGTGGTTGGATCGGGTTCACAGGTATCCTCTCTAACTATTTCCTGTTCTACTTCACAATAGATGACAAAAGGTATTTTCAATTGACGGTTGAAATTCTTAAAGAATAACTTTCCTCTCTTGGGGAGAGTGACAGTAGTCGGTTCATTAGTACAAGAGGGTTCGTGGTTGAGAAGCTGTTCTTTTTTGTAAAAGTATGTTAGACACTGGCGACAAATAAAGAGTCTGGGTGCAGAGTTTACCAACTGTTTACCGACGAAAGCTTCGAAGTTTTTTATCCACATGTAGTGGTTTTTGTAAAACAGTATATCCCTGTGATCTGGTTTTCTTTTCGGTGTAACTTTGAGGGGAACGATCTTTTTACCACTGATTGTGTATATGTTTATAGACATGTTATTCGTATTTTCGAATGTACTCACTTCATCGAGTCTAACTGGGAATGGGATACACCATTTATATTTATTATTCAAATGAACATATTTAAAGTAGTTGAGGATGTTGTGATAATTTTTTCGGGAATCAGCTAATAGTTTTCCCATTATGGCAATTTTGAAACATAAATTGTTACAACAGTTTGTTTTACCGCGAAACGGGTTTACTATAGACTTTTTACCTCTTATGAAAGATGGGAGTTTGAATCTGGAGGAGGAACCCCATATGGGTTCGTATCTGTTGATTCTTAATTCCAATTTGATTATAGCATGGATGGCCCAACCTGAACCTCTCATTTCTAAATCGGACTTTTCTAATAATAATTTTTCTATATTCAGCGTGTATTGTTCGTCTAAATCGGTCAAATTGAAAACCATTATATTTTGAGTTTTAAAACTTTTTATTTGTAATTCATCGTTGGACTTTGAAAATTTACATTCCAATAACATATTATATTTTATACTATCGTGCATTTGTTGATAGTGTTTCAACAGGTAGACGACATTATCTCTCAACCATTCCATATAAGTTCTGATGCAGGAAATATTTAGAGGATTGTCCGCTTTAAATGTAACAAGTCTGCACCTTGCAGCGGATTGAATTTGTGTGAAATGGTTTTGGAAGCTGATATTGTGTAAGTGTGGTCCAGCAAGTGGAGAGTAAAATTCACCACATTCTTCACAGAGGTCCATTGAAATGGAGGATTCCTCTAAATGTCTGACAATTTATAGTTTTCGATTTCTTTTTTGAAATCCTCAATTAATTGTTTCGCGTCAACATAATTGACTTCTTGTAGTTTTCTTTTTTTATTTTTATAATGAGTATCAATTATGCTGGGATATGACGGTTTATCGGAATTTTCCGTAATGTATAATGTGATATCTGCTTTTGGAAATTTATTTAGCATCACTAACACGTGGGCATACGTCACCGTATAACCATTTTCTATATGAATATCTTTAACATTTAAATTTGGGTTGGTATAAATTAGTGTATGATTGATTTCATCTGTTTTTTCTTGAATACTCCTTACGATATCCATATCGTATACATCTAAAATATCTTCGAGTTTAGTTGTATCAGGTGGTAGATTTTGAACAAATCTTGCGTATACCCTATCTAACAGTTTAGTCAACATGAAGAACTGCGATGATCAGCTCAGAGAATTTATAGCGAATAAAACTAAAGAAACGATACAACTGTATATAATTGCTTTTCATTTGAATAATGTGGAATGTCTGGGATGTTTGAGAGTGAATAAAAATATTCAAAAACTTTTCGATTTAAAAAATAACAAAACTTACGATATATACTTAAAATTAAACAATCAACTTTCAGATTGTAACACCCGTCTCATTTTAACAAAGATTACCAGTGACAACTATTGATATGTGTGGGTAATTCATTAATAAAAAATGGAAATTGTTGAAGTGGATGAGCGAATAAAATCGAAAATACAAAATGTATTTTTAACGAGGTTAAAAGAATTCATACAAAATGTTCATCCTCAAAGAGTTGAAAATGAATTACAAAACACTTCTTCATTATTCGTAGTTTCATCACTCGGAATTATTTTTACTATAATATTTTCAATATGTATTGCGAAAATTGGATTAATAAATACATTATTGATTCTACTGTTTCTCCTTTCCCTTTTAATTTTGATTTCCAACAAGTATTACAAATGAAAAAATTAATTTACTATAAGTTTTAAAATCCAGTTACAGTTTTTACAAAATTTAAATGAATCTTTAGAAATGTACTTTCATGCAAGAGTGTCTTGTAATATTTTAAAATATGTTTACAGAGACACACTTTTTCATTTTAATGTCTTCGAGGTAAGTTCAAATATATTCTTTAAAATTGACATCTAAGGTTGAGTAAGAGTTTTTATATGCCTTCGAATCGGAACAATCTACTCACACGTTATGAATGTGAAGCGTTTAGTATAGTTTTATCAGCAGGCGTTGACAAATATATTCAGTTGGGAGGAAATATGTTTAGTTAAAATGAATTGTTTTTTTAATTGTCTTGGATATTTTAATATTTAGAAAATACATTTAAAGTGAATAAAAATTTGTACATATTCAAAGTAAGAATCATAATTGTTCATTTTAAATAATTTTTCATTTGGTAGGGAAGAATTTTGTACTGATATTTTATTTATTTAGTTTAGAGAAATTATTTGGAAATGTAGTAATTGTTATATAACACTTAAGATTCAAGTTGAGGTATTTTATTTTGTGAATTTGTAAACCTTTTTTGTTTAAAATAAAGGTCAAATGAATTTTCACTATTAAAGCCTGTACTCTCTCATAGAAAATGTTGGTAAATTAGTTGTTATATTCAGAATCTCTAAAAAGATAAATAACTTTAGGTAGTAGAAACTGAAAGATTATTCAATTATTAGAAACAAAGCCCATTTTGGTTAAATACAAAAGTTTCTAGAAAAATTGTACCTATATGCTATATGAAATAAATAAAAAAAAATTGTAGTATTTGTTTTTAATATTGAAATTCTTTTTGAGAAAAATTATTATTTTCTATTAGATACAAAAATAAAATAAAAAAAATCAAACACAACAGTTACACAATATTTCTTTGTAAATACTCTATCATAGTTTTTTAACAATCTTCCTTGATCTTTGCAAAGGATAATTTTAATATCATCAAACCTTCTTACCTTAGATAGTGCAACATACAATTGTCCATGGCTAAATACTGGTGCATATAGTTAGACACCAACTTTCTCCTTGTGCTTTATTAATTGTAAATCTTTTTAAAACAAATGGTAAATCTATGTCGGTCTGTGCTAAATCAATCCTTGGAATAACACAATTTCACCTGCTGAAGATCCTAATTATTCAATTCAGCTTTAGATCTTTAACAATTAATCATGTGCCATTAAATAATCCCCTTTTTGTATTAGGATTTCTTAGTAACATTTTAACAGTTTCAATCTTTAAATTTAATTGATGTATTGCCATTCCTGATGGTGATTGTTGATTTAAAAACTCTATTAGTATGTCTGCATGTGAACTATCATCAGCTTAATAGAACTTAAGTATGTTTCTGATGTTTCTGACACTAGGTTGTGAACAGTTGAATTTAAAAACCCACAACTGTTTTTTGAACATAAAATGGCCTTTTGGGCAAATTAGTAAGAGTGTGTAATGTCCAACTTATTTCCAAATATATCGGTGGCTTAAAATCAACCTTCATATATAAACATGGCTTAAACATAAAACTTTCACATTTTTTAGTAAATATACATAGGTGAAGCTTGTAGACAACACATAAAAGATTATTAAAATCAGTCTAGATTTAGCTGTACAAAATTTAATAAAAATATCTCTACTACAGTATTTTTTCAACGCTAACAAATTTGTAGTAGCTTTGGAAATCGTCCAAAGTGTTTGGTAATTTTCTGAAAGAGAAATTTCCTACAAATTATGGGTAAGTATTTCTTGAATAACCACAATAAAAGTGGCACAAAATCGTAAAAACATGTTTCTTTATTTTTTCACCATAAATACTTTAAATATTTTTTGGCAAATGGACAGGATTAGAGCTTTTCAACAACATTTTAAAAATTAAAATTGGTCCAGTAGAACTTCACATTTGATTTCCCCAAGATTTTCAAAATTGAATTTTCAACACAAATAAATTGGTAGTAGCTTTTATTTTTGGTAAATAACTTATAAATGGTGAGGAAATCTCCAAAGTGGAAGGTGATTTTCTGAAAGAGAATTAAATTTCCTACAAATTACTATTAAGCATTCCTTGAAAAACTACAATAAATGCTGCCAAAAATTGTTTTCAAATAAGAAATTTGTAAAACCCTGTTCTGAATGTATTTTTTATGAAAAATGTGTTTTTTATTTTTTCAAAATAAAAACAAAAAATATCAATCTTTCATATTTTTTGGCAATTATAGAGGATGAAAGCTTTCCAACGACATCTTAAATATTAAAATTGGTCCAGTAGAACTCCAGATAAAAAATACTAATCTTTCATATTTTTTGGCAATTATAGAGGATGAAAGCTTTCCAACGACATCTTAAAAATTAAAATTGGTCCAGTGGAACTCCAGAATTAATGTTGCCAAGATTTTCAAAACTTAATTATTATAAGAATACTGTCAGGGCCATATTTCTAAATAGGCTGAAAAGGCTGAAGCTTTTAGTGGCAAATTTTTTGGGGCAGCACCTTGTCAATTCACTAAAAATTGAAAATAGTTTTACTAATATAATAAAATAAACTTCTTTAGGCCCATATTTCTGATCTAAAGTGTATTAATTTGAAAAAATTGAAATATGTTTATTCTTTTTGTACAAATTTACTCTACATAATCTTGTGTTTTAACACATTTTCCAGGTTGGATAATTGTTGTAATGACACTCACAGTTTGTATAAGGCCAATAAGACCCAGAAAGAGGAAACTACACTAACACTCCCAGTGTTTTGATTTGCAATTAGTTATATCCTTTTTGATTTTACAAATAGATTGGCCATTAAATAATGACAAACAACTTATAGTTTTGATTTTGTAATAACCTCCCCATGAAAATGTAATTTTTGATGAAAGAAAAAAAATTACCACACTACTTGGCATGCACCAAGTTTTAGTTGTTGAAGAAATGAAATAATTATAACCTCTATAAACTAATTTCGCTAAAGATTCTATTTTTCCTCCTTGTCCAACATAACAATTTTAACAGAATTAGTTGTTTCTCCTTCTTTACTTTTTTGATGATGAAGATATTCTGTTGGGATTAAAATATTTTAGATTAATTCTAAACCATTTCCTAGGATAGAAAGTAAACTTTGAAATAGTTCTACCATTTCTTCCCATTTAATTTCCCTGCTATGTTGTCTGTTGCAGTGATGAAAGTTAAATGAAAAAAGTCTAACCGTATGTAATATATAAGAGTATTTTAAAGCCATTCAAATAAAATTTTAAATATTTATAATTCACAAATATAAAGTGAAATAAAGAAGTTTATGGAGTAAGTTTGTAATTGAAGTTGGGTTTATACGGTTACTTTAAAAATAATAGAGTCATTTTATAAAATGTTTGGTTCGGATACTGAACCAATTTTTTTATTTCATTAGAGTTGTTTTTGGCAGTTGTAAAGGTTTTGCAAAATGAATGGCTAAAAACTACAAAGAGATTTTCAACAAGTATTACACATGAAAAGTGATGTGAACTTACTGTAAGTTTTAAAATTCAAATCCCAGTTTTTACACAATTTAAATGAATCTTTACAAATAGAAAATATACTTACAGGCTTATGATATTTTAAAATATGTTAACAGAGACACACTTTTTCATTTAATGTCTTCAAAGTAAGATCAAATAAACTCTCTATAACTGTCATCCAAGTATTAAATATACAATTTTATTTAATAGATTATATTCTACACAAAACACCACAGATTTAATTTTTATCACTTCTTGAATAATAAATATTTAAAACTTTACTGTCCTTTATAAATTGAATGATTAGTTCTGAATACTGTTCAAAGATTGCCTTCTCCAAAATCATAATAAATTTGAATTCCATTTAATTGTATCTTGGAAGAATTGTTATTAGTACCAAGAGATGTACAACCATTGGCATCCAACTTAAAAAAAATATACATGATTAGTTAAAGTTCTGTTTATACTCATATTCTTTGACTAAATAAAACAATTTTTACATAAAAATTTGGTTATCTTATTCTTAACGTCTATGTCATTACTAAAATGGTAACTTATATGACTTGCTTGCTATTATCACAGGGTTTTTGTCAGACTTAGCTGATTTCAACTGAGGCAGATTTATGTTGCTATAATACTTTAATGTTACAATTTATTAGCTTTGACTCTAAAGTGAAAAAAGGCATTGTCAAATAATGTTATAATTCATTAATTTTGACTCTAAAGTGAAAAAGGCATTGTTAAAAAATAAATATTTTAAATTATTTACAACTTATGCCATGACTCTAATTGCAAGTAATAAAATATGAGTCCATAAACTACATTTCTTTGACAAAATCGTAATATTAAATTATATACACTTCTCAATTTTAAAGAAATTTATTATCAGTAAATGGTACAAATGAGTTGATCTAAAGGTAAGTGAAGATTCTTGTATCTTCTCGAGTCCTAGAACAGAAAAACAAAATTGTATTAGTAACATATTTCAAACTCTTGTAATACTGTACTAGTCCGATAGCTTAGAATTGTTTACAAAAATTCATTTTCAAGTTTTGAATGATCTAACATAAACAACAATATTTTTTCATTAATATAGGATAAAAGTTAAATTTGTATTCTAAAGCAACAGGATCTTGTACTGATTTCTAACACAGATAATTACTTGAGAAGAGGGTGGAACATGAGTTGAAATAATTATAACCTCTGTAAACTAACAATTCATTTTGTATTTAATATTTTTAAACTTGGAGCAAGTTTAAACCTAAAGTTTAAAACCTAAAATTTATATTGACAGCATTAAACTTGTTTATAAAATCTACTTAAGTTTTAAATATATATGTTACCCCAAAAATAGTTTTTGTAAGTTTTAATGGGTGCTAAGTTGAGAAGAGGCATAAGTTCAAAATACTTTTAACCTCTGTAAACTAATTTGTTTGTTTATATTTAACACTATTAGACTCTGAATATATTTTTACTTCTATAAAATAAGTTTTTTCTGATACTTTTGCAAAAACTTTAATACTATTAGAGTCCAAGTAATTTTTTTTTATTTTATAAGAGTTTTTTTTAAATGTTATAAAGTAGTTTATAAAAAATTACCTAAGTCATTTCTAAAACTTTAATATAAAGATTGAATTTGTGTTAGAGACGAAACTTTACCTATTATGTTATATATAAAAATAAAACTTAAGGAGAAAGAAGGGCTTTTAAATGTTCAAATGTTGGGATGAAATGAAAAAAAAGAGTTAAGGTATTTGTGGAAAAGTTTTTAAAAATGGTGTAAGGAAAGCACCAACTTAACTTATTTTTATGCTTATTAAATTATGCAAGAAAAATTACCAAATGACATTCTGAAAATGTTTAATACTTTTGGACTTTGAATAATTGTATTTTTTGAGAGTTATGTTAAGCGAACTACCTTTTTTCACTTTAAATGTTACTGCACATTGAACAGCCACAAACTATTTCTAAATTTATATTAACAGTGTTGAACTTATTTTAACAAAAAAGTAGAAGTTGTTGGAGAGTAGAAGTTGAGAAGAGTTTAGTGTATGAGCTAAAATAATTCTAATTGCTGTAAATTGACAAGTTGGTTTATATTTAATACTTTTAGGGCCATTTGCACCATTTAGTTTAAACCTAAGTTTAACCTAAAAGTCAGTTGTACATGCATAGTTTTAACTTACATCTCCAGCTGATTTTAACTGAATTAATCTAGATTATATTAGTTCAGTTTATCATTTATTTGTGCAAATGGCCCTTAGACTCTGAATATATTTTTAACTGTATAAAATAAGTTATTTCTGATACTTATTAACCCTTTAACGCCCATTGTTGTTTTTATACAACACCGTGTTTCTGCCTATTTTTCTCAAAAATTATTTGTTTGAACCACAAAAGCCCACTGTTGGTTTAAAACAACACTGATTTAGTTCAGAAAATCACCACTAGATAGGAGTTTAGACCAGTTGTCAAAGCAACAGAACATTTTCTTCAGAGCCACTTCAAGGTTTGGAGGTTACAAGTAACTTGTGTACTTTCAAGTGATATTTTATTATGTTTCTAATTAGTCTGTAATGCGGGAAAAAATACCTCATCAATCCTCAGTTATTCTAGTTTATGTGTAAAATAAGTTTTAGTAATTCTAGTGAGTATTTACCATAATTATTTGAGAAAATTGCCATGTTGTTTAAAACCTACAATGGGCGGATGTGACATTATATTTTACTAGTTTAATTCAGATTCTCCATATAACCCCATACTAATTCTAAATTCATTTACAGCTAATATTTTGTGTTAATTATATGTCTTTTGGCCATTTTGTATGGGTCATGATCCAAACTTCACAATGGAGCCAAAATATTTGGACAAAAAAGATAAAGAAAGGTTTTTATTAATTCCTGATGACAACGTGTCAGAGGTGGGAGACATTGGGATAAGTACTTTTTTTATTCAATGTTTACCAAGTTGTGATATTTTTCTAATGTGATAAATAAATTCCTATACAATTTTGACAAAGTTGTGCGTTATTTCAACTTCTGCTCAAGAACAACCTTCTAGTTATTTTATACTTTACCAAAATTGTAAATATGGTACATTAAATCCACAAAAACCCACTGTTGCTTTTAAACAACAAGGGATTTTACTTAGGTTTTGCCCGATGTAACCACAAGTACCCGTTGTTGTTTTTAAACAACACTTTTTTATTTTTTTAACCTGTGAGGGAAAATTTCTAAAAACAGTGTTTGTGTGTTATTTGGACCCCAAATAAAAGGAAAATGAGAGGAAAGAATTTTTTTTTATCGGTGCATCATAATTCGGGTTTCAAAGGGTTAAATTTTGCAAGAAACATTATAAATTGACATTTAAAAATTTAATTTTCTATTTTATGAGAGTTGTTTCTAACACTTAAATAAATAAAATGAAGGGTAAAAACTACAAATTATTTCAACTAACACCTTAATGTAAAATAAAATTATTTTTAAAAATTTAAAACTTTTACTATATAGATTCTATTTGTGTTGAAAAGGAAACTTTATCAATCATAGGAAAAATGTTGTTGACAGCTCAAAAGCTGGGGATGAAATGATAAATAGATATACAGTATTCTTGTTTTATAAAACCAATTTTAAAATGGTAGGAGGATGGCAAAAGAGGTGAGTTTAATTACTGCCATGGTGTAGTTAAAGTATTGGAATGAACTGGAGTTACATTAGCAAACTATCTTCATCACTCTAAATTTTATTGCACAATGGATAACCATAAAATGTATCTAGCGTTTACAATATCTGCTTAAGACTTAATTATATCTTTTAAGTGTTAGTGATAGTGTTGTAAATACAAAGATGATGATAAAGTTAAAAAGTTTTAACAATAGAAAATTATTCTTCCAATTGTAGTCTATTAATTTACAGTTTAAATTTACACTCTAACATTTGTGTTAGGAAAGAAACTTCATCCATTATGTTATATAAAAAAAGCTTAAGGAAAAAGAAATGCTGTTGTTAGTTTAATGGTTGAGAATAAAATGAATAAAAGAGGTACGGTATTTTAGTTTTGTAGAACATTTTTTTTAAATTATTTGAGGAAGATAAGAGGAATAATCTCCATCATTAGTTTACTCTAGTAGTTTTTTATTAAAGTGTTAGAAAAAGTTGAAGCTACATTAAGCAAACTATTTTCTTCATTTTAAATTTTATCACACCTTGGACAACCATAAACTATCTGAAAATTTGTATTGACAGCATTGAACTTGTTTACAGTAAATCTTATAAGTTACCCCAAAAATAGTTTTTATAAGTTTTAATGGGTAGGTGTTTATCATACGAAATTCTGTGTAGAAATGAAGAAAATATCAAGATAAGGGGGCATATATAGTGGTTACCCATGGTGGAATTGTAATGAGAAGATAGTTAAAATACTTTTAACTTCTATAAATTAACGGATTGGTTTATATATAATACTATTAGACTCTGAATATATTTTTACTTCTATAAAATAAGTTTTTTCTCACACTTTTGCAAAAACTTCAATATTATTAGAGTTCAATATTTTATTTTATGAGAGTTTTTTTTTAAATGTTATAAAATAGTTTACAAAAATTACCAGTCATTTCTAAAACTTTAATATAAAGATTGAATTTGTGTTAGAGACAAAACTTTACCTATTTAGTTATGTATAAAAAAATAAAACTTAAGGAGAAAGAAGGGCTTTCAAATGTTTAAATGTTGGGATGAAATGTAAAAAGAGTTACGGTATTTGTGGAAAAGTTTTTTTAAAAATGGTGTGAGGAAAGCACCAACTTAACTTATTTTTATGCGTATTAAATTATGCAAAAAAAATTACAAATTGACATTCTGAAAAAGTTTAATACTTTTGGACTTTGAATAATTTCTATTTTTGAGAGTTATGTTAAGCGAACTCCCTTTTTTCACTTTAAATGATATTGCACATTGAACAACCACAAACTATTTCTAAATTTATATTAACAGCGTTGAACTTATTTTAATGAAAAAGTAGAAGTTGTTGGAGAGTAGAAGTTAAAAAGAGTTTAGTGTATGAGTTGAAATAATTCTAATCGCTGTAAATTAACAAGTTGGTTTATACTTAATACTTTAAGACTCTTAATATATTTTTAACTGTATAAAATAAGTTATTTCTGATACTTATTAAATTTTGCAAAAAGGTTATAAATTGACATTGAAAAATTAAATTTTTTATTTTATGAGAGTTTGTTTCTGACACTTAAATAAATAAACTGAAGGGTAAAAACTACAAATTATTTCAACTAACACCTTAATGTAAAAAAATTAAGATTATTTCTAAAAATTAACAACTTTTACTATAAAGATTCTATTTGTGTTGGAAAGGAAACTTTATCAATCGTAGAAAAAATGTTGTTGACAGCTCAAAAGCTGGGGATGAAATGATAAATAGATATACAGTATTCTTGTTTTATAAAACCAATTTTAAAATGGTAGGAGGATGGCAAAGAGATAAGTTTAATTACTGCCATGGTGTAGTTAAAGTATTGGAATGAACTGGAGTTACATTAGAAAACTATCTTCATCACTCTAAATTTTATTGCACAATGGATAACCATAAAATGTATCTAGCGTTTACAATATCTGCTTAAGACTTAATTATATCTTTTAAGTGTTAGTGATAGTGTTGTAAATACAAAGATGATGATAAAGTTAAAGAGTTTTAACAATAGAAAATTATTCTTCCAATTGTAGTCTATTAATTTACAGTTTAAATTTACACTCTAACATTTGTGTTAGGAAAGAAACTTCATCCATTATGTTATATAAAAAAAGCTTAAGGAAAAAGAAATGCTGTTGTTAGTTTAATGGTTGAGAATAAAATGAATAAAAGAGGTACGGTATTTTAGTTTTGTAGAACATTTTTTTAAAATTATTTGAGGAAGATAAGAGAAATAATCTCCATCATTAGTTTACTCTAGTAGTTTTTTTATTAAAGTGTTAGAAAAAGTTGAAGCTACATTAAGCAAACTATTTTCTTCATTTTAAATTTTATCACACCTTGGACAACCATAAACTATCTGAAAATTTGTATTGACAGCATTGAACTTGTTTACAGTAAATCTTATAAGTTACCCCAAAAATAGTTTTTATAAGTTTTAATGGGTAGGTGTTTATCATACGAAATTCTGTGTAGAAATGAAGAAAATATCAAGATAAGGGGGCATATATAGTGGTTACCCATGGTGGAATTGTAATGAGAAGATAGTTAAAATACTTTTAACTTCTATAAATTAACGGATTGGTTTATATATAATACTATTAGACTCTGAATATATTTTTACTTCTATAAAATAAGTTTTTTCTCACACTTTTGCAAAAACTTCAATATTATTAGAGTTCAATATTTTATTTTATGAGAGTTTTTTTTTTTAATGTTATAAAATAGTTTACAAAAAATTACCAGTCATTTCTAAAACTTTAATATAAAGATTGAATTTGTGTTAGAGACAAAACTTTACCTATTTAGTTATGTATAAAAAAATAAAACTTAAGGAGAAAGAAGGGCTTTCAAATGTTTAAATGTTGGGATGAAATGTAAAAAGAGTTACGGTATTTGTGGAAAAGTTTTTTTAAAAATGGTGTGAGGAAAGCACCAACTTAACTTATTTTTATGCGTATTAAATTATGCAAAAAAAATTACAAATTGACATTCTGAAAAAGTTTAATACTTTTGGACTTTGAATAATTTCTATTTTTGAGAGTTATGTTAAGCGAACTCCCTTTTTTCACTTTAAATGATATTGCACATTGAACAACCACAAACTATTTCCAAATTTATATTAACAGCGTTGAACTTATTTTAATGAAAAAGTAGAAGTTGTTGGAGAGTAGAAGTTGAGAAGAGTTTAGTGTATGAGTTAAAATAATTCTAAATGCTGTAAATTAACAAGTTGGTTTATATTTAATACTTTAGACTCTTAATATATTTTTAACTGTATAAAATAAGTTATTCTGATACTTATTAAATTTTGCAAAAAGGTTATAAATTGACATTGAAAAATTAAATTTTTTATTTTATGAGAGTTTGTTTCTGACACTTAAATAAATAAACTGAAGGGTAAAAACTACAAATTATTTCAACTAACACCTTAATGTAAAAAAATTAAGATTATTTCTAAAAATTAACAACTTTTACTATAAAGATTCTATTTGTGTTGGAAAGGAAACTTTATCAATCGTAGAAAAAATGTTGTTGACAGCTCAAAAGCTGGGGATGAAATGATAAATAGATATACAGTATTCTTGTTTTATAAAACCAATTTTAAAATGGTAGGAGGATGGCAAAAGAGATAAGTTTAATTACTGCCATGGTGTAGTTAAAGTATTGGAATGAACTGGAGTTACATTAGAAAACTATCTTCATCACTCTAAATTTTATTGCACAATGGATAACCATAAAATGTATCTAGCGTTTACAATATCTGCTTAAGACTTAATTATATCTTTTAAGTGTTAGTGATAGTGTTGTAAATACAAAGATGATGATAAAGTTAAAGAGTTTTAACAATAGAAAATTATTCTTCCAATTGTAGTCTATTAATTTACAGTTTAAATTTACACTCTAACATTTGTGTTAGGAAAGAAACTTCATCCATTATGTTATATAAAAAAAGCTTAAGGAAAAAGAAATGCTGTTGTTAGTTTAATGGTTGAGAATAAAATGAATAAAAGAGGTACGGTATTTTAGTTTTGTAGAACATTTTTTTAAAATTATTTGAGGAAGATAAGAGAAATAATCTCCATCATTAGTTTACTCTAGTAGTTTTTTTATTAAAGTGTTAGAAAAAGTTGAAGCTACATTAAGCAAACTATTTTCTTCATTTTAAATTTTATCACACCTTGGACAACCATAAACTATCTGAAAATTTGTATTGACAGCATTGAACTTGTTTACAGTAAATCTTATAAGTTACCCCAAAAATAGTTTTTATAAGTTTTAATGGGTAGGTGTTTATCATACGAAATTCTGTGTAGAAATGAAGAAAATATCAAGATAAGGGGGCATATATAGTGGTTACCCATGGTGGAATTGTAATGAGAAGATAGTTAAAATACTTTTAACTTCTATAAATTAACGGATTGGTTTATATATAATACTATTAGACTCTGAATATATTTTTACTTCTATAAAATAAGTTTTTTCTCACACTTTTGCAAAAACTTCAATATTATTAGAGTTCAATATTTTATTTTATGAGAGTTTTTTTTTTAATGTTATAAAATAGTTTACAAAAAATTACCAGTCATTTCTAAAACTTTAATATAAAGATTGAATTTGTGTTAGAGACAAAACTTTACCTATTTAGTTATGTATAAAAAAATAAAACTTAAGGAGAAAGAAGGGCTTTCAAATGTTTAAATGTTGGGATGAAATGTAAAAAGAGTTACGGTATTTGTGGAAAAGTTTTTTTAAAAATGGTGTGAGGAAAGCACCAACTTAACTTATTTTTATGCGTATTAAATTATGCAAAAAAAATTACAAATTGACATTCTGAAAAAGTTTAATACTTTTGGACTTTGAATAATTTCTATTTTTGAGAGTTATGTTAAGCGAACTCCCTTTTTTCACTTTAAATGATATTGCACATTGAACAACCACAAACTATTTCCAAATTTATATTAACAGCGTTGAACTTATTTTAATGAAAAAGTAGAAGTTGTTGGAGAGTAGAAGTTAAAAAGAGTTTAGTGTATGAGTTGAAATAATTCTAATCGCTGTAAATTAACAAGTTGGTTTATACTTAATACTTTTAGACTCTGAATATATTTTTAACTGTATAAAATAAGTTATTTCTGATACTTATTAAATTTTGCAAGAAACATAAATTGACATTGAAAAATTTAATTTTCTATTTATGAGAGTTGTTTCTGACACTTGAATAAATAAAATAAAGGGAAAAACTAAAAATTATTTCAACTAACACCTCAATGTAAATTAAAATTATTTCTAAAAATTCAAAACTTTTACTATAAAGATTCTATTTGTGTTGGAAAGGAAACTTTATCAATCATAAAAAAATGTGTTGTTCACAGCTCAAAAGCTGAAGATGGAATGATAAGTAAAGTACAGTATTCTTGTTTTATACAAAAAATTTTAAAATGGTAGGAGGATGGCAAAGAGATAAGTTTAATTACTGCCATGGTGTAGTTAAAGTATTTGAATGAACTGGAGTCACATTAGCAAACTATCTACATTACTCTAAATTATATTGCACAATGGATAACCATAAAATGTATCTAGTGTTTACAATATCTGCTTAAGACTTAATCATATCTTTTAAGTGTTAGTGTTAGTGTTGTAAGTACAAAAATAATTATAAAGTTAAAAAAGTTTAACAATAGAAAATTGTTCTTTCAATTGTAGTCTATAGTTTAAATTTACACTCTAACATTTGTGTTAGGAAGGAAACTTCATCAATTATGTTATATATAACAAAAGCTTAAAAAAAAATGCTGTTGATAGTTCAATGGTTGAACATAAAATGAAAGAGGTACGGTATTTTAGTTTTGTAGAACATTTAAAAAAAATATTTTAGGAAGATAAAAGAAATAATCTCCATCATTAGTTTATTCTTGTAGTTTTTTTTATTAAAGTATTAGAAAGAAACTGGAGCTATTCTAAGCAAACTATTTTCTTCATTTTTAATTTTATCACAACTTGGACAACCATAAACTATCTGGAAATTTGTATTGACAGTATTGAACTTGTTTACATAAGATTTAAATATCTGATAAGTTACCCCAAAAATAATTTTTATAAGTTTTAATGGGTAGGTAGGTGTTTATTGTACGAGATTCGGTAAAGAAATGAAGAGATCATGAAAATAAGGGGGCATATATAGTAGTTACCCATGGTGGAATTGTAATAAGAAGAAAGTTAAAATACTTTTAACTTCTGTAAATTAATGGGTTAGTTTATATTTAACACTATTAGACTCTGAATATATTTTTACTTCTATAAAATAAGTTTTTTCTGATACTTTTGCAAGAACTTCATCAATACTATTAGAGTCCGAGTAATTTTTTATTTTATATGAGAGTTGTTTCTGAAACTTTTAAAAATATTGCAAATTAGATTACAAAAAAATTACCTAAGTCATTTCTAAAACTTTAATATAAAGATTGAATTTGTGTTAGAGTCGAAACATTACCTATTATGTTATGTATAAAAATAAAGTTTGAGATGAAATAAAAAAAAGTTAAGGTATTCGTGGAAAAGTTTTTAAAAATGGTGTGAGGAAAGCACCAACTTAACTTATTTTTATGCTTATTAAATTAAAATTTAAGATAAAAACAGTGTTGTTTACAGCTCAAAAGCTGGAGGTGAAATGATACATAGATGTACTGCAGTCTAGTTTTATAAGAAATTTTAAAAATGTAGGAGGATGGCAAAAGAGATAAGTTTAATTGCTGCCATGGTGTAGTTAAAGTATTTGAATGAACTGGAGTCACATTAGCAAACTATCTACATTACTTTGAATTATATTGCACAATGGATAACCATAAAATGTATCTAGTGTTTACAATATCTGCTTAAGACTTAATCATATCTTTTAAGTGTTAGTGTTAGTGTTGTAAGTACAAAAATAATTATAAAGTTAAAAAAGTTTAACAATAGAAAATTGTTCTTTCAATTGTAGTCTACAGTTTAAATTTACACTCTAACATTTGTGTTAGGAAGGAAACTTCATCAATTATGTTATATATAACAAAAGCTTAAAAAAAAATGCTGTTGATAGTTCAATGGTTGAACATAAAATGAAAGAGGTACGGTATTTTAGTTTTGTAGAACATTTAAAAAAAATATTTTAGGAAGATAAAAGAAATAATCTCCATTATTAGTTTATTCTTGTAGTTTTTTTTATTAAAGTATTAGAAAGAAACTGGAGCTACACTAAGCAAACTATTTTCTTCATTTTTAATTTTATCACAACTTGGACAACCATAAACTATCTGGAAATTTGTATTGACAGTATTGAACTTGTTTACATAAGATTTAAATATCTGATAAGTTACCCCAAAAATAATTTTTATAAGTTTTAATGGGTAGGTAGGTGTTTATTGTACGAGATTTGGTAAAGAAATGAAGAGAACATGAAAATAATGGGGCATATATAGTAGTTACCCATGGTGGAATTGTAATAAGAAGAGATTTAAAATACTTTTAACTTCTGTAAATTAATGGGTTAGTTTATATTTAACACTATTAGACTCTGAATATATTTTTACTTCTATAAAATAAGTTTTTTCTGATACTTTTGCAAGAACTTCATCAATACTATTAGAGTCCAAGTAATTTTTTATTTTATATGAGAGTTGTTTCTGAAACTTTTAAAAATATTGCAAATTAGATTACAAAAAAATTACCTAAGTCATTTCTAAAACTTTAATATAAAGATTGAATTTGTGTTAGAGTCGAAACATTACCTATTATGTTATGTATAAAAATAAAGTTTGAGATGAAATAAAAAAAAGTTAAGGTATTCGTGGAAAAGTTTTTAAAAATGGTGTGAGGAAAGCACCAACTTAACTTATTTTTATGCTTATTAAATTAAAATTTAAGATAAAAACAGTGTTGTTTACAGCTCAAAAGCTGGAGGTGAAATGATACATAGATGTACTGCAGTCTAGTTTTATAAGAAATTTTAAAAATGTAGGAGGATGGCAAAAGAGATAAGTTTAATTGCTGCCATGGTGTAGTTAAAGTATTTGAATGAACTGGAGTCACATTAGCAAACTATCTACATTACTTTGAATTATATTGCACAATGGATAACCATAAAATGTATCTAGTGTTTACAATATCTGCTTAAGACTTAATCATATCTTTTAAGTGTTAGTGTTAGTGTTGTAAGTACAAAAATAATTATAAAGTTAAAAAAGTTTAACAATAGAAAATTGTTCTTTCAATTGTAGTCTACAGTTTAAATTTACACTCTAACATTTGTGTTAGGAAGGAAACTTCATCAATTATGTTATATATAACAAAAGCTTAAAAAAAAATGCTGTTGATAGTTCAATGGTTGAACATAAAATGAAAGAGGTACGGTATTTTAGTTTTGTAGAACATTTAAAAAAAATATTTTAGGAAGATAAAAGAAATAATCTCCATTATTAGTTTATTCTTGTAGTTTTTTTTATTAAAGTATTAGAAAGAAACTGGAGCTACACTAAGCAAACTATTTTCTTCATTTTTAATTTTATCACAACTTGGACAACCATAAACTATCTGGAAATTTGTATTGACAGTATTGAACTTGTTTACATAAGATTTAAATATCTGATAAGTTACCCCAAAAATAATTTTTATAAGTTTTAATGGGTAGGTAGGTGTTTATTGTACGAGATTTGGTAAAGAAATGAAGAGAACATGAAAATAATGGGGCATATATAGTAGTTACCCATGGTGGAATTGTAATAAGAAGAGATTTAAAATACTTTTAACTTCTGTAAATTAATGGGTTAGTTTATATTTAACACTATTAGACTCTGAATATATTTTTACTTCTATAAAATAAGTTTTTTCTGATACTTTTGCAAGAACTTCATCAATACTATTAGAGTCCAAGTAATTTTTTATTTTATATGAGAGTTGTTTCTGAAACTTTTAAAAATATTGCAAATTAGATTACAAAAAAATTACCTAAGTCATTTCTAAAACTTTAATATAAAGATTGAATTTGTGTTAGAGTCGAAACATTACCTATTATGTTATGTATAAAAATAAAAATAAAGTTTGAGATGAAATAAAAAAAAGTTAAGGTATTCGTGGAAAAGTTTTTAAAAATGGTGTGAGGAAAGCACCAACTTAACTTATTTTTATGCTTATTAAATTAAAATTTAAGATAAAAACAGTGTTGTTTACAGCTCAAAAGCTGGAGGTGAAATGATACATAGATGTACTGCAGTCTAGTTTTATAAGAAATTTTAAAAATGTAGGAGGATGGCAAAAGAGATAAGTTTAATTGCTGCCAATAGTTTACTGGTGTAGTTAAAGTATTTGAATGAACTGGAGTCACATTAGCAAACTATCTACATTACTTTGAATTATATTGCACAATGGATAACCATAAAATGTATCGTTATATATAAAATAAAACTTAAGGATAAATGCTGTTGATAGTTCAAAGGTTGGAAATAAAATGAATAGAAGAGGTATGGTATTTTAGTTTTGTAGAACATTTTCAAAAAATGATTTGAGGAAGATAAAATAAATAATTTCCATCATTAGTTTACTCTTGTAGTTTTTTTTAATAAAGTGTTGAAAGAAAATGTAACAAACTATTACCTTTGACACTTTAAATTTTATTGCACAATTATTGTTTTAAGCTTTATTGTTTAAAATATCCTGAGGAGATGGAGGAGCATGAGTTTAAATAATTGTAAACTAACAAGTTGGTTTATATTTTACCAAAGATTCTAATTTTTCTCCCTTTTTCACAATTTTGAACAGAACTATTTGTTTCTTCATGAAGATGAAGATATTCTTTTGGGATTAAAGTATTCCACACCAATTATGAACCATCTTCCAGGATACATAGCCATAATATAAAACAAAGTTTTAAAATAATTCTTTTGGAAAATCTTTCTCCGGAAGGAATATGGGTCAGTTGTGATACAAGTGACTTGTCAGGCTGATATTGATAAGGTTGCTCAATAATGTTTTTACAAAACTAAAATATGTATCCTAATTTAAATGAATATGATTTAATTTTTATTAATACATGGAATTTGTAAATTTAAGCTTGTTGAATTTAGTAAGATCATTTGCTGATTAATATACTTTATTTTGAAGTGTCATAATGAATATGGCATGCATGATTGAAAAGTTATTAATTGTGCATAAAAAATTAGAAGCCTAAGAAAAAACTTTGACCTTTCATTGCTGAGTTATCCAACTATAAACATGTTCCAGAAATTATAATACTGTTGGAGATTTGGATCAATACAAATGAAGCATGTTTTTATAAAATTCCTAATTATTAATGCATGTAAAATGTAGTAATGATCATAGAGCAGTTGGTATTGTAGTATATTTGAAAAATAATTTATCAGATGTAAACTGTTTAGATTTTATTTGTAATACAGCAGACCCTTTTAAATTTTCTTGGTCTTGAGAGTCTCGTAAGTACCCGAATAACAGAACAATCTGAAATTTGTTGAGACCATGTCTTTGTAAGAGTTGGAAGTAAGATCAAAGTTGAGGTGAATTATACCCACACACATAACAGATTACTCGTTGGAAGTGTCGTGACAGCAGGAACTGTAGGGGGGGAGCGACATTCCTGGATCACCTCGCCGTCTGCCGCCGACTCAATCAGCTGTTGACTGGTCTGCGATGTATGTCACCTGATGCCTTTAAAAAAATATTTTAAACAATTTAGAAACAAGCTTTGCAATTAAATAAAACAATTAAAAATAATTTTTATAAACAGAAGTTTGAAAGTTGTAAAAGTAACACAAAGGCAACTTGGAATTTGTTGAATCAATTAACTGGCTCAACCAAAGGCTAAGGACAAAGTTTTAAAATTGGAAGTTAACAATAAATTGATAGATGATACTTTAGACATAGCAAATGAATTTAATAGGTTTTTTCAAATATAGTAAATAGCTTGGACTTGAAACGGTTGAGTAGAGGAGACATGTTTTATTCTCTTCATTATATATTTAATAATAGGGAACAAGCTAGAACAATTTTTATTGATCCAGTACTGTCTGAAAAATTAATAGCTACAATAAAAACATAAAAAATAACACTTCTCCAGGAATTGATGGTGTTAACTTGTATTTTATTAAAACAATTTCTTCAAAAATTTTAAATTTTCCTTTATTTATTATAAATTTTAGTTTCTTTAGTGGAGTTTTCCCCAATTCTTTAAAATTATATCAATTTTTAAAACAAATTGTAACAACTATATCTCTTTTGTCTAGTTTCTCTAAGATATTTGAGAAACTAATGAAGAAAAAATTAATGTCATTCTTAGAAAACACACATTTTTCAGCGAAAAGCAATTTGGTTTTAGAGCTGGCATGAACACTGAACATGCTTTGCTGAATTTTCTGACTGATGTAAATGAAGGATTAAATGAAAATAAATGTGTTAGTGGTCTATTTCTTGACATAAAAGTAAAAGTTATTTCTGTTACATTAAAATTTTGAAATAAACATGCTAAAAAATTCAATAGTTTTTGATGGGGACTAAATTTGTACTTTTAAGTTATTTTTAATGCTTAAAAATATTATGGATGAGATCTTAACACACTGAAAAATTTCAATAGTTTTGAATTTTTTGTAAAGAATAAGTTTTTTTATATTTTTATATTTTAAAAGAAAGATTTTAGATCTATAGCCTAAAACATTATGGCAGTTCCATATTGTATTTTTATCCCAAGTTACTAATGTTAAACTAGATACCATTGGCTGTTGGATTGTTAAATAACAGTCCCTTCTATGGTAAATATTTACCTTAGTTGGTAACAAAACTACAAGATTGTGCCACAATTATTCTATACTCATTTATCTTTATACTTGGCTTAAACAACCTACTTATTTAAGTTGCCAGTAAAATTACATTTAAAAACTCAATCTATGACTAGTAATATGAAACTACCATATACTGTATTGCAGTATTATAGGAGAGTTTAACTGTATGAATGGTGTCCAATGGTTACTATTGATCAGCATAAAATGAATAATTTATAGAAAGATAATATTGTAGTTAACACTTTATTGGTGGAAAAAATTTGCCGAATGCAAACAATACAAATACGGTGAGGCGATATTTCTCCTTTGCCTAAACATACATTTCCCCAACTACAACATTCTAAACATGGTCTTAACTGTCCTAAAAATCCCATTATTTCATAAAAAAGAATTTATCCCAAAAATTGACACCCTATAAGTATATACTTTTATTTATTTATTCCTTTTCTTACCACATAATACCTAGTAAGACTAAATCTACAAAAAATTTTAAATTATATAGGCCTAAAACAAGTAAGAAATTTTGTTAAGTATGTTTAAACATTTTTAGATCTAGTTTCTAAAATTAATATTTAAGAATAGTTATTTGTTTTTTAGTTTTACGGCCAATAAGAAAAGACAATTTTATTTTTTGAATGAAACTTTTTGAGCGCTTTTGATCCTTCGATGTCGGCTCTTTCTATCGAGTGCCAACCAAAATGTCAAGGTTGAATGGAAAATCCAAGAGTGTTATATAACAACCTTGGCTACCCGAATAGTCCCTTGCAAAGGCCAGGGCAAACAACTGTCTGGCTCTTGCGTCAGCGGCACCATGTGTCCTTGAGAGACTTGCTGAATAGACTGATTGATTGTAAGATCACAAAGTAATGCATCGGTTTACATTTGTACATCTTTGGTAAAATGTAGCTGTTGTTTCAAAGAAAATTTTAGAAATGTTGTTTTTTCAGTATTTAAAACTAACCTGTTTACCGATTTAAGAGTTTTTTGGTCCAAGCCCAATTTTAAGTTTAGAAATATCATTAGTCATATGGGTTTTATATGGGGGGGTCATTGACCATCAAGTCAATGTAAATGTTTCTCGAGTAAAATGTTAAAAACAAGCTATTAACAAGTTTTATTTACTATAAATTTTTTTTCTATTAACTAATTTTATGTACTTATCTTAGAACTACTCATGTCTGTAGGCTGTAGGCCGGATGACAGTTGGATTTGCATAGGGTTTGCTCAAAGCATCCCATTGGTTCCGGCTGCTGGCACATCAAAAATAAAACAACTTCAACGCAAGTATAGTAAAATGTTCAAAATAAATTCACAACCAAATTCATTTTTTATTGAACCAGTATCAATCAAAGATCTGATTAAGGCTATAAATTCTGAATGAGACATGATGGAATTTCTTCAAATCTAATTAAGGAGGTGTCAGCGGGGATTTTGGAAGTGTTGCTTTTTCTTGTAAATTTGAGTTTTAAAACAGGAATCTTTCATTCTAGGCTTAAAGAGGCTGTTGTGATACCAATACACAAGTCAGGTTCAATGCAGGAATGCAGCAACTTTTGTCCAATTAGTTTGCTCAAAAATCTTTGAGAAAATAATGAAGAGTAAATTTTTGAGTTTTTTAGAGAAAAACCATTATTTTAGTAAAAATTAATTTGATTTTTTGGCTCTTAAAATTTTATATTTTCTGTATAAATTACAGAAATACAAAGTAGTAACTTTTACTTAGTTGGATTTTAGCCGTGGTTGTGGGAGAAAATATTATCTCCCGGACTCAGAATCAATTGCCAACAGAATAAAACCTATACAGTAGTCAAGGTTTCTGTGACCTTCTTCTGGCTTCCTCAAACTTTCACATTAAAAGATTCAAGGTTTTTGTCGTACTATAAACGTTCAATTCGCAACTCAAATGTTGAGTTTTATAAGCAAAAATAATTAATCAATAATTAACTTATAGAATTATTAAAGTTTTGGCTTATAAAAAGTTTATTGGCATTTGTAAAAAACAAAATTAATAATTTATTAATTGATTCATCTATTCATAGTTTTAGCGAATTTTCCTATAGGGAATACGCTATTACGGTATTAGTCATGATAAGACCTAAGCCCGGGACCATGATACTTTTTCATTTGAGATCTCTAAAAGCCAAAAACACCGTTTGTTCAATTTGATATATATGTATATATATTTATATATATAGATATCTATGTGTCCGTGGTACTGATAACTTTTGACAGGGACCTCTGATTTTGATGAAATTTGGTACAGGGGTGTAAGCCAGCACCTACTAGGTTGAGTTTGCAAACTAGAATGATCGGACCATGGGAACGGGGTTTTATGGGGTTTCAAAGGGGTCAAAAATGGGTTTTTAAAATTTTTGGACCTTAATTTTTTAAATTCACCAATTTTAACTGAAACCATTTAAAAGAGCTTAAAAAAACAAACAATTAGGTATTTTGAATTTTTATCATAGCATAACTGGTTACAGGGCAAATCTAAAAATGTGTTTTCCATGTTATTCTTATGGGAAATCAAGAAAACCCTATATCTTGCTTATTTATTGACATAACTTAATCAAATTTGGTATGTACATTATCTATATAAGGTTTAACTTATACTTGCTTACAAAACCCATATGGTGTCAAGACTGGTATGCGCTAACAAAATGTTAAACTCACAATATTCAAGGCCCCGGCTTGAAATTCCGCAGTCGCCGACAGCCCATACTGGATCGCCGCGCGCAGACCACGCGCATTCCACAAGCATTACGTAAGACTGGTTGCCCAATCTCCTGTCTGGCTCCTCAGCGGTACAAAATGTCTACATACATACAGAAATATAAACCATATATAAATCTTCCAAAAATATAAACAGAAAACAAAATATTTTTCATGGTAGACTTGCCAGATTTAATCTAAACTATCTACATACTACTAGTCTAACCATAATAAATAAAACTTGAATTAATAGAAATTTCATATGTACATAACTAAAATTAAGAATTTCAACATGAGAAATAAATAGGGCCTCTTTAGGCATTGCCTGTGTTGAGGTTCCAAATCTCTAATCAAACTAAAAAAAAAAAAATCAAGCGATCAGAAGAGAATAAAATAAACATAATCAAACAACAAAAGCGGTCTCTAGCAATTTAAATTTTAAAAAATAAAAATAACCTATGAATACAAAACACATGTCATTCACTGCAGAATAAAGATAAGATAGATAAGACTACTATCTTCTAAGGTTTGAATCTTTCAAACCACGCACCGCACTTATGCCACCAGGCAACTGATAGCCCCATTCCGGGGCCGTCAAAGCTCATCGCATACAATGCGTAGTCCCTGAGTGTCACAGCCCTCCATAGTGCGTCCTTATATAAATAAAAAAATAAAAAGTACGTTGAATAGTGGCCCCCATCACTATTGTAAAATATGAAAAAATGTTGAAATATCCTTCTGCTGGAATAATCATTTTTTTACTTTCTTCAAGAAAAATGTTTTACTATTTACTATTTGTTTTATATCTTCAGGTAATTTATTAAAAATCTTTGGAGCAATGAACCAAAACGTCTTTGTGTAAAAAGTGTTTCTAGGCCTTGAAATTAAAAACTGCGAGGGGTTTCTAAGTTTTTTCCTGAATTCATTCTCATTCCTTGGTACAATTGTTTTCATATCAAAAAAGAGGCTTAAAACTTTATAAACAAATAGATATTTAAGAGGGAAAGTTCCGTGTTGCAAGAAAAGGGGTTTAGAAGGTTCAAATCTATTTTTATAAGAAATTATTCTTAAAATATTTTTTTTTGCTGTATATACAAAGGTTTTATATATGAATCATATGTGTTGCCCCAAAAGACTAAACCATATTCAAGCCTACTCTGTATCAAAGAAAAATATAGCATTCTTAGTACACGATCTAAGCTTAAATCATGTAAAAAATAAAAGTACCTAATTAAATTGTCAATTTTCTTCTTTAAATTTTGGATGTGCGTTTTCCAAGCTAGTTCTCTCTCGACAAAAAGACCTATCTTGATGCTATCACATTGGGCTATATAAGAACATTTTGTAGTGCAAAAGGAGCGTTTATTTAAACAATCTGTACATTTATATATGACAGTGTCATTAAAAATAAATTTATTCTGGATGCTAAAATTAATATATTTAGTTTTCTCAACATTTAAAACTAGCCGGTTAACAGAAAACCACCATTTAAGTGCCTCAAGATCTTTACTCATAGCCTGTCTAACCAATTCCCAACTACCTTCACAATAGCACAAAGCTGTGTCGTCGGCAAATAAAGTTAAGCGGCCATTGAAATTGGCTTCACAGAGATCGTTTATAATTTAAGTTTGTGAAACTTAAATTATATTTCGTATTAGGAAAATCCAAAATGGAATTTTAAGTAAGATTACGATGATAATAAGTGTATTCTCTACTGTGGTGACCTCATTTTTGGAAATGGGCAACAACGAAATATTGTATTCTAAGCAGAACTTTACTTGTTATTTGTAATCTTACCTTAAACCAAATCTAACAAAGAAATCTGTTTTTATTTGCATCAACGCACTATTTTTAATCTTATAAACACATTTAGAATAAAATGCCGAACACACCAGTACAAGTCTGATTTCCATACGATGATTAGTTCATTAGAAAAACAAGTTTATTCACTGGGTCTTGCCCCCAGGGAAAATCCGGTTTTCGCGCTAGAGCCCTTCAAAGTTTCCATGTTATCCTTATGGAGATTTTTAAATTGAACAAAAATCAGCTGATAATTGAGCTTTGTGTGAGAACAAAATTAATAATTTTACCAAGCTTAAGCTCGGTCCCCCTGGTACTAAGTATTTATTAGGGATAGTTATCATGTTAACCCAATATAAAAAATTAACAGGTTGCAGATAAACGCCATGAATAGTTCACAGAACTGTTCTGAGTTGATTTGAATGAGCAAATCGCTCTCACAGACCAATTCAGAACAGGACCGGAGAGAATAGAGGAAAGTTATAATGTGATTCTGCTCATCTACAGTACTATAATAGTATGCACGAATTTATTCTACAATGCCCACGAGCTGAGAAAAAAGGAGGAAAAGAAACATGCTTGAGTATTAATATATATATTGGCCTACATTGAATCACTAAACAGCTGTTGTCAAATGTTATCAAATTAGAAAAATGCTAATTATTTAGTTTTAACATTATATTCTAACTAATTTGGCCAGACAGTTCAGATCAACTTAAAAGATTAGGTTATGTAAGTAGGCGATACGTACAGGTAACGTTTCAAGGTTAGTTTGACCTTCAGATGAAATTCACTTTCAATATTTTTCAAAATAACTGTGGTTTATAAAAGCGACTGTAGGAGAATTGTTCTGTTTACTTGGAAGCTACAATGGTAAGTTTTTTACAACTTATTAATAGCTAAACCCTTATTAATTTAAAAGTTTTACTCTAAATAACATTTTTTTATGTCCAACTCCCTTGTGAAACGGCAATTTTCTCATTTTAGTAAAAAGTTAGATTTGTTTTTCGTGTTATTTATTGTGCTTAGAGTTATGAATCCTTAGTATAAGCTAAACAATAGGCCTACTTGTGGTGATAAACTTTCTATTGAGCTCTAAATGTAACGTAGATTTTGTAAACTTTTGATTTAGGAGTTTTTTGGTCAAAGTGCAATTTTAAGTTTAGAAATATCCTTGTACACATAGTCAACAATTAATAATGGTAAAATTGTGTTTTTTGTATTCGGTAACTATTCAAAGTAGCATAGTTAAAAATTTTGGACATTTCAGTACCAAATGTAGCATGATTCAAACTTCATCAAGAAAAGTTGAATTTTATTTTTTTTTAAGAAAAATAATCTTTATAATTCAATATTTATTTTAAAGCAACGTTTATGGTACGTTGGGTTTTCTAAGCCATAAAGTTAAATTCTGATACTAAATTTAATTATGTCAATGGATAAGCAAGATGCAGGGTTTGTTTATTTTCCATAAGAATAGCATAGAAAAATATTTTTGGCTTTTCTCTGTAAGCTGTTAGCTAAGTTAAAAAACCGTTTCGTTTTCAAGTTTTAAACCTGCTTTGTGAACACAAACATGAATAAAATTATATTCTTTAAACTTTATCAATCTAAAATGTTATTTTATTTTTTATTGTTTACATCTTAATAAACTAAGCAAACAACTCTAATTCAATGACCATTGACGGATACCAAATAATGAGTTAAATTGGGATTGCCACAAGAGATATAACAATAAATAATGAAATAATTATTACATACGTGCAACCACAGAGTTAGCACATAATTTGGCTTTATTTAGGCTATTTAAGTAAATATAAGTTTAATCCCTTCCAATTAATTTAGAAATGAAATTCTTTCAAAAATATTATATTCATGGATAAACAAATAGTGATGTTACCATTACCTGTACAGTGTTGAGCCGGTGAGCCGATCCGTTGCTCTGAGTTTCTAGACGCTAGTGTCAGAGAAGGAGAGAAAGTGATGTTGCCAGGTTAGCATTTTATCGTACAAAATGTCCTAAATTATCGTATTTTGGCCTACAATATCGTACGGTTATGTTCAGTCCTTTGGACGTTATTTTAGGTTCAAGTAGCTAGATAATGGTTCTTATACCGATTTATCTTAGAGTCTCTGCCTAAAAACTCCTATAAAATTTTGAATAAATTCACAGTTGTTGGATGTAGATAGTTTATCAAACAAAAAACATAAAAAATCAACAGAAAAATCAATTGTTATTTACAACTTCCCATCTGGTTACTTTTAGACATTTTTTAAGTCATATTGTAAACAAAAATAGATCTCTGTCCCTTTATAACCAAGATTTATTTTAGTTTCTCTCATACTACTTACATCTGTAGGCCAGAAGACAGCACGTCAACGAGGTCACAGTGGAGTGGGCCAGTTCCGGCTGCCAGCCACAGCAATGTCGCAATCCAGGTGTACCAACCATTATCTCTCTTAACACAAAATTATGGTTTTAAATTCCAAAAATTGTATATCCTATCTAGTGAAATCAGATTTGTATTGGTTAAGTCGGCATTTAATTCTAAAAGTGATTGTAAAATTAAAAATATATTCCGGTGTTAAAAATGCATACAGAATTGCATAAAATGCATTATCAAAGTTTCCATAAACAAAATTTAGTTTAAAAGAAGTACTTTTCAAAAAATAATTTCTACACAATACTTAACTTTATTACAAGTCATAAAACAAATAAATGATTAATTTTATAGGCACCAATCACGGATGTTTTGCTCCAAAACATATCTTTTTAAGTACTGTAAGTTACCAGTAAAATTCTTTGACACTTGCAATACAACAAACTTTAATACAACTCGGTTGATAAATTAAATTATAAATTACCTACAACAATACACCTGTAAAAATATTTCACTTGGCAAAAATCATGTAGAAGTAGTTAAAATCAACCAAAATGGCTTTAAGCAATTACATAGTAATGAAAAATGCTAGAATTTACTCTTTTTAAATTTGGGTATTGTTAGGATATCTAAGTTAATCAATAATTGGTGAATGTCAACACGAAATTGTATCAAACTCTGGCAATTTTTTATTTTCTCATAAACTTATGGGGGTGAGTTGGTAGGTTTGCCGCTAAATATAAGTTAAAACCTTCCTAGTGAATGTACATTTAAAATTTGATTAAAATATGTCAATAAATATGTGAGTTACAAGGTTTTGTACTACAAGGCTACTACCATAATAGCATATTTCCTATAGGGAAATATTGATTTCATAATATAACATAAGTGTAACGCATGTCAAGGCCATACTCCTAGCTTATTCCCTATAGGAAAATATTGGTTACATAATATAACGTAGGTATAGCGCTCGTCAAGGCCATACTCCTAACTTTAAAAATACAGAAATTTAAAATACAAAGTCTATATATACAGGTTATTGTGTAAGAGTATCTCTTTGTGCAAGTATTTTAACAATGGTAAGTTATACTTAGATACTTCTTAAATACTATACTTTGTAACATTTTGATACCTATTTCTCAATTTGACTAATAAATTAAAAATTTTGCTAAATTTGTTTCAAAACCTTTAATAATTTTTTTTAATGAACAGTTTTTTAGTATGGAAAATTAAGCTAAAATGTTAAACAAATTATTAACAAACTTTATTTGCTATCAAATTCAACATTAACCAGTTTTATGTATCTATCTTAGAGGTGTATAGGTGCCAAATCTAAAATTTTAAACTATTAAATATTTAATGAAACTATTAATTTACTATATTACAATACAAAGAACTCACCTAGTCTGAAGCTGATGCGGTGTGTGTCTAGCCTACTTTCCCGTTGCCACGAAATCGGATATGGCAATTCTTCTCAGTTGTACCAACCTTTAGTTCTCTTAACACAAAATTATGGTTTTAAAATCCAAAAATCGTATACATTATTTTTAAATGATATAAATATTATTATACCCTATCTAGTGATATTTTATCATGTCAATATATACCCAAAATATTAGACTATTATGATAATAGCTTATTTATAACAGAAAAATTCATAGATTATTGGCTAAATTATTGTAAAGCACAATAATTATCTGAGAATTATGGCATTTTTGTTGCGTAGCAAAAACATTTCTTGGTGCCTTCAATTAACAAGTATCTCTGCATTGGTAAATTGTGGGTATTGTACATTTAAAATATTCAATTTGGTTTAGGAGTAAACATTTAAAAACAGAGTAAAAAATAGTTAAAAACTTCCAAGTTTGTAACCCCTATTTCTTCTTAATAGGTATATAAAAAGAAAATCCTGTAATAATTCATACATCATTAGAAAAATTATTCAAAAAAAAATTTAAATCACTTACAAATACATTTTTTCACAAATAATTATAATAGACTATCGGCCACTCGTCCAGATAATAAATTGGCCAGTATAACCAATGTACATTTAAAAATGCCAACCTACAATTGTATGACCTAATTACAATTATGACTTGGAAAAAAATTAATATATCACTGTATATGATTTACCGGTATAGCTAATATTTGACACACATGAAATCCACAATCAAACTAAACTAATAATAATTTCTATTTGTATTGTGGTCTACTCAACAGTAGGTATAGGACTAAAAGCAGTAATTTCTGTTGGCATTCACTTCTGTTTAAGACTCTACATTGTAATAGGTTTGAAAACATAAATATAATAATGTTAAATTGAATAATACAGTGGATAAAAAATTTACACTACTGCCTAAAATTAGATATATGCCTTTTAATGGGTAAGATTCTTAGTGTTAAAACATAAATTAATCAAAGTAATGTACAATTGAACAAATTTCAACAATATTTCATGTAATTTTAAAACATAAAAATTACTTACCAATAAATTATTCCTTTGTATGTTGTCAGAAGAATGTTGTAACACTAACATGAAGTCTTTTGTAGAAAAACCAATTAGTTCCTGGTGTGTAAACTCACAACTACAATTTTTTACTGTTGATTATGATAGTGAAAGTTTGGTTGTTTGGTGGAACAGCTACAGCTCCTTGCAAGTAGTTAATTTTTTTCTGTTTATAAAAAATTACTTTTTTCACAGGAGTGTTTTTATATAAATCAAAACCATACATTTGCTCTATTATGTGGCCAATCCATTTGTAAATCTATACTTATTTAATATGCTAAGGGTTTTTTTGTCTTGAGAACTCCTCCTACAATTTTCAACCAATTTTCAAGTTTTCGGTGTCGTTGGATAGGGCTTGGTCTTTAGTTGTTTCTGTCAAAAACTGATAAAAATTGGACTGAAAATAAAGGCACTATCCACCATTGAAATCTCAAAATTTCCTATTTAAATAACATTGGGACTGAATAAAGCATTTGAAACATATGTTAATAATCAGCTGTAAATAAGTGTAGTTATTGGCGATTGAAGATATTCACATTATTGGATTGGTTTAGAGCTAAAAGTAACACTTTTATTGTATAAAAATAAATTGCTTAATTTCAAGCAATGCGTATACTAGTTCATTAAATGTTTAAAGAAAACCAATGGTTGTGAATATAAATACTGGGAGTGCTATTGTAGTTATATCTTTCTAGGCTATGCCTAGTGTTGTTACAATTATCCTACATGAAATATTTGCTACAAAAGTATGTGGAGTAAATTTATGAGTAAACACATTTCCATTTCATCAAATGAATACAATTCCAATCAGAATAATGAGCTTAAATAAGTCTGTGTTATTAAATTAGTAAAACTATTTTCAATTTTTAGTAAATTGACAAAGTGCTATACCTAAATTGTTGTAGAAATACCAGTAAAAATATTACAATTGAATATATTTTTTTTAATATAGCTAACAAATTTATCTTCAATTATTGTAACATGAGTTACCAAAATTATTTTTATTTACTTTAAATGTATTTTCTAAATATTAAAATATCCAAGACAATTCAAAAACAATTCATTTTAACTAAACATATTTCCTCCCAACTGAATATGTCAACGCCTGCTAATAAAACTATACTGAACGCTTCACATTCATAACGTGTGAGTAGATTGTTCCGATTCGAAGGCGTATAAAAACTCTTAACCTAAAAATGTAGTTGGAATTTTTTAGCAAAACACATTGGCTAGAGTTACTTTTAGTTAATCCTGCCAGATTTCGTGGAACCCTTATGGTCTTAAAGTTTGAATCGTACAAACTGTTTTGCTAAAACAGTTATTTAACTGTTAAACTAAAAATAGTTTAACTAGCTATTTTTTACTTAATATTTGTCAAGCTTATTTCGTCCAGCAATGCTGAAGTATTCTATGATGCTTGTTTTTCTAAACAAGATATGCTATTTTAAATCATGATTAAATAAATAATGTAATGCTAAATATTGTAAAATTGCAAATTACTTTTTAACTTATACCATACTCATAAAATATGTAGGCTATTCAACAGTTTAACTTGCTGATTTGCTAACTGGACATGTATGGAAATCATAAAAAAATATTCTAATAGCCATTAAATTCGTCAATCACAAACACTATACAGAATAAGTTTACTAACAAGAAAGTTTCTTTTACAACTGACTAATTAAAGCTGTTTACAGCCGATATAAGGTGAGTGTTTGAGAATTTTTAATTTTAAAAATATGTTACATTTGGAAATTTTGAATTTACAAATAGTATTTGTACAAATTTAAAATAAAATTTTAAAATAGTATTTGAAATTTAACAATGCAATGACTAGACAACATCGAAGTTATCAGGTTAGTGTAGTTTAATTTTTCATGTGGTTAGGATGTAGTGTTTCTTGAATTCTAGGTAAGTTTTTGCAGTTTTAAAAAATAGTTCAAATTTTTCAAATACTTATTTATGAATAATTTTAATATAGTTCTTTATTTAAGCTATCTAATTTTAAAATCAACCGGCAAATTAAAAAGTTTTAAAGTAGTAAGTTTGGCATGGATATGACCTGCATATAAAACAAACTATGTGATTTTTTAACTGGATTAATAAATGCATATGTGAAATACTATGTGGTGGGAAATTTAAATTAAATTTAAATAAATTAAACCATTTATAATAACATAAAACAATAAACCAATGTTAATACTAACCACTAGTTATCTGAATTTGTATTTCATTAGTTAAATTTTATAAATGTTTAAAAAATTTTGGTAATAATATAAATTTCATTTTAGTTGTCAACTCATTCTAATCAACATGATTGTATCCAAGTATACAGTTGTAGATAAAAACATGGGGCAGTTTGAAGATAGGTTAAAAACTTTTGACTATGTAGATAAAACTAATTATCCATAAACAACAAAGAAACTTTAGCTAAAGCGGGTTTTTACTATCTAGGTCCAGATGATGAAGTCTTATGTCATGCTTGTAACTTGATAAAAGATACCAATCCTACTAGTTTAAGAGATGTTAAATTAGAAATAGGGTATCCAAATATTTTAGAATGTATTATTTGTCGGACAAGAGATAAATATTTAGTATTTCTACCATGTCAACATTGTGTGACCTGTGTTCCATGTGGAATCTTATTAGATAAATGTTGTGTGTGTAGAACTAACATTACAGATTTGATGAGAGTTTACATAGTGTAAAAGTTTGCTGATTATATAACAAAAAAAACCTTTCTATAAAAATTAAAAACCTACTCTAAGATTGCAAACTTTTACAATTGCAAATCCAGAACTAAGAAATTGCATTTTGATAAATTCAAAGTACAATCTAAAAATGTCAATCACGAATGCTATACAAATTCAATTCACTAACAATTAAGATACAAAGAATGATTAGTTTACAACTGAATAATTTAAGCTTTTCACAGTTAATATATAGTTAAGTGTTTGAGAATTTTTAACTTTAAAATTGTATTACATTTGTAAATCCAGAATTTTACAAATTATATTTGGACAAATCAAAATACAATTTTAAAATAGTATTTGAAATTTACTGACTATACAAATGCCGTTGATATTCGGTTAGTTTCGTTTTAACTTTCATGTAGTTATCATATAAGACATATTCATAACAGAAAAATTCATAAATTATGGGCTAAATTATTGTATAGTACAATAATTATCTGAGAATTGTGGCATTTTTGTTGCATAGCAAAAACATTTCTTGGTGCTTTCAATTAACAAGTATCTCTGCATTGGTAAATTGTGGGCATTGTACATTTAAAATATTCAATTTGGTTTAGGAGTAAACATTTAAAAACAGAATAAAAAATAGTTAAAAACTTCCAAGTTTGTAACCCCTATGTTTGTAAATCTATACTTATTTAATATGCTAAGGGTTTTTTTTGTCTTGAGAACTCCTCCTACAATTTTCAACCAATTTTCAAGTTTTTGGTGTCGTTGGATAGGGCTTGGTCTTTAGTTGTTTTCTGTCAAAAACTGATGAAAATCGGACTGAAAATAAAGGCGCTATCCACCATTGAAATCTCAAAATTTCCTATTTAAATAACATTGGGACTGAATAAAGCATTTGAAACATATGTTAATAATCAGCTGTAAATAAGTGTAGTTATTGGCGATTAAAGATATTCACATTATTGGATTGGTTTAGAGCTAAAAGTAACACTTTTATTGTATAAAAATAAATTGCTTAATTTCAAGCAACGCGTATACTAGTTCATTAAATGTTTAAGAAAACCAATGGTTGTGAAAAAAAATACTGGAGTGCTATTGTAGTTATATCTTTCTAGGCTATGCCTAGTGTTGTTACAATTATCCTACATGAAATATTTGCTACAAAAGTATGTGGAGTAAATTTATGAGTAAACACATTTCCATTTCATCAAATGAATACAATTCCAATCAGAATAATGAGCTTAAATAAGTCTGTGTTATTAAATTAGTAAAACTATTTTCAATTTTTAGTAAATTGACAAAGTGCTATACCTAAATTGTTGTAGAAATACCAGTAAAAATATTACAATTGAATATATTTTTTTTTAATATAGCTAACAAATTTATCTTCAATTATTGTAACATGAGTTACCAAAATTATTTTTATTCACTTTAAATGTATTTTCTAAATATTAAAATATCCAAGACAATTCAAAAACAATTCATTTTAACTAAACATATTTCCTCCCAACTGAATATGTCAACGCCTGCTAATAAAACTATACTGAACGCTTCACATTCATAACGTGTGAGTAGATTGTTCCGATTCGAAGGCGTATAAAAACTCTTAACCTAAAAATGTAGTTGGAATTTTTTAGCAAAACACATTGGCTAGAGTTACTTTTAGTTAATCCTGCCAGATTTCGTGGAACCCTTATGGTCTTAAAGTTTGAATCGTACAAACTGTTTTGCTAAAACAGTTATTTAACTGTTAAACTAAAAATAGTTTAACTAGCTATTTTTTACTTAATATTTGTCAAGCTTATTTCGTCCAGCAATGCTGAAGTATTCTATGATGCTTGTTTTTCTAAACAAGATATGCTATTTTAAATCATGATTAAATAAATAATGTAATGCTAAATATTGTAAAATTGCAAATTACTTTTTAACTTATACCATACTCATAAAATATGTAGGCTATTCAACAGTTTAACTTGCTGATTTGCTAACTGGACATGTATGGAAATCATAAAAAAATATTCTAATAGCCATTAAATTCGTCAATCACAAACACTATACAGAATAAGTTTACTAACAAGAAAGTTTCTTTTACAACTGACTAATTAAAGCTGTTTACAGCCGATATAAGGTTGAGTGTTTGAGAATTTTTAATTTTAAAAATATGTTACATTTGGAAATTTTGAATTTACAAATAGTATTTGTACAAATTTAAAATAAAATTTTAAAATAGTATTTGAAATTTGACAATGCAATGACTAGACAAACATCGAAGTTATCAGGTTAGTGTAGTTTAATTTTTCATGTGGTTAGGATGTAGTGTTTCTTGAATTCTAGGTAAGTTTTTGCAGTTTTAAAAAATAGTTCAAATTTTTCAAATACTTATTTATGAGTAATTTTAATATAGTTCTTTATTTAAGCTATCTAATTTTAAAATCAACCGGCAAATTAAAAAGTTTTTTTGCATGGATATGACCTGCATATAAAACAAACTATGTGATTTTTTAACTGGATTAATAAATGCATATGTGAAATACTATGTGGTGGGAAATTTAAATTAAATTTAAATAAATTAAACCATTTATAATAACATAAAACAATAAACCAATGTTTAAATACTAACCACTAGTTATCTGAATTTGTATTTCACTAGTTAAATTTTATAAATGTTTAAAAAATTTTGGTAATAATATAAATTTCATTTTAGTTGTCAACTCATTCTAATCAACATGATTGTATCCAAGTATACAGTTGTAGATAAAAACATGGGGCAGTTTGAAGATAGGTTAAAAACTTTTGACTATGTAGATAAAACTAATTATCCATAAACAACAAAGAAACTTTAGCTAAAGCGGGTTTTTACTATCTAGGTCCAGATGATGAAGTCTTATGTTTTTGTTGTGGAGGAGGACTTAATAACTGGAAAACTGTAAAGGAGATCCATGGACAGAACATTACTTTAAATTAAAAGATTGTCCATACATAAACCTAGTGAGAATATTAGATTTTACTTTAAAAACTAAAAACTATAATATTTGTCACGCTTGTAACTTGATAAAAGATACCAATCCTACTAGTTTAAGAGATGTTAAATTAGAAATAGGGTATCCAAATATTTTAGAATGTATTATTTGTCGGACAAGAGATAAATATTTAGTATTTCTACCATGTTCAACATTGATGTGACCTGTGTTCCATGTGGAATCTTATTAGATAAATGTTGTGTGTGTAGAACTAACATTACAGATTTGATGAGAGTTCACATAGTGTAAAAGTTTGCTGATTATATAACAAAAAAAAACCTTTCTATAAAAATTAAAAACCTACTCTAAGATTGCAAACTTTTACAATTGCAAATCCAGAACTAAGAAATTGCATTTTGATAAATTCAAAGTACAATCTAAAAATGTCAATCACGAATGCTATACAAATTCAATTCACTAACAATTAAGATACAAAGAATGATTAGTTTACAACTGAATAATTTAAGCTTTTCACAGTTAATATATAGTTAAGTGTTTGAGAATTTTTAACTTTAAAATTGTATTACATTTGTAAATCCAGAATTTACAAATTATATTTGGACAAATTCAAAATACAATTTTAAAATAGTATTTGAAATTTACTGACTATACAAATGCCGTTGATATTCGGTTAGTTTCGTTTTAACTTTCATGTAGTTATCATATAAGACATATTCATAACAGAAAAATTCATAAATTATGGGCTAAATTATTGTATAGTACAATAATTATCTGAGAATTGTGGCATTTTTGTTGCATAGCAAAACATTTCTTGGTGCCTTCAATCAACAAGTATCTCTGCATTGGTAAATTGTGGGCATTGTACATTTAAAATATTCAATTTGGTTTAGGAGTAAACATTTAAAAACAGAATAAAAAATAGTTAAAAACTTCCAAGTTTGTAACCCCTATGTTTGTAATCTATACTTATTTAATATGCTAAGGGTTTTTTTTGTCTTGAGAACTCCTCCTACAATTTTCAACCAATTTTCAAGTTTTCGGTGTCGTTGGATAGGGCTTGGTCTTTAGTTGTTTCTGTCAAAAACTGATGAAAATCGGACTGAAAATAAAGGCGCTATCCACCATTGAAATCTCAAAATTTCCTATTTAAATAACATTGGGACTGAATAAAGCATTTGAAACATATGTTAATAATCAGCTGTAAATAAGTGTAGTTATTGGCGATTAAAGATATTCACATTATTGGATTGGTTTAGAGCTAAAAGTAACACTTTTATTGTATAAAAATAAATTGCTTAATTTCAAGCAACGCGTATACTAGTTCATTAAATGTTTAAAGAAAACCAATGGTTGTGAATATAAATACTGGGAGTGCTATTGTAGTTATATCTTTCTAGGCTATGCCTAGTGTTGTTACAATTATCCTACATGAAATATTTGCCACAGAAGTATGTGGAGTAAATTTATGAGTAAACACATTTCCATTTCCTCAAATGAATACAATTCCAATCAGAATAATGAGCTTAAATAAGTCTGTGTTATTAAATTAGTAAAACTATTTTCAATTTTTAGTAAATTGACAAAGTGCTATACCTAAATTGTTGTAGAAATACCAGTAAAAATATTACAATTGAATATAATTTTTTGAATAAAGCTAACAAATTTATCTTCAATTATTGTAACATGAGTTACCAAAATTATTTTTATTCACTTTAAATGTATTTTCTAAATATTAAAATATCCAAGACAATTCAAAAACAATTTATTTTAACTAAACATATTTCCTCCCAACTGAATATGTCAACGCCTGCTAATAAAACTATACTGAACGCCTCACATTCATAATGTGTGAGTAGATTGTTCCGATTCGAAGGCGTATAAAAACTCTTAACCTAAAAATGTAGTTGGAATTTTTTAGCAAAACACATTGGCTAGAGTTACTTTTAGTTAATCCTGCCAGATTTCGTGGAACCCTTATGGTCTTAAAGTTTGAATCGTACAAACTGTTTTGCTAAAACAGTTATTTAACTGTTAAACTAAAAATAGTTTAACTAGCTATTTTTTACTTAATATTTGTCAAGCTTATTTCGTCCAGCAATGCTGAAGTATTCTATGATGCTTGTTTTTCTAAACAAGATATGCTATTTTAAATCATGATTAAATAAATAATGTAATGCTAAATATTGTAAAATTGCAAATTACTTTTTAACTTATACCATACTCATAAAATATGTAGGCTATTCAACAGTTTAACTTGCTGATTTGCTAACTGGACATGTATGGAAATCATAAAAAAATATTCTAATAGCCATTAAATTCGTCAATCACAAACACTATACAGAATAAGTTTACTAACAAGAAAGTTTCTTTTACAACTGACTAATTAAAGCTGTTTACAGCCGATATAAGGTTGAGTGTTTGAGAATTTTTAATTTTAAAAATATTTTACATTCGGAAATTTAGAATTTACAAATAGTATTTGGACAAATTTAAAATAAAATTTTAAAATAGTATTTGAAATTTAACAATGCAATGAATAGACAAACATCGAGGTTATTAAGTCAGTGTAGTTTAATTTTTCATGTGGTTAACATGTTTTCTTGAAGTAAATAATTATAAAATTTTAAAATTTTCCAATTTTAAAATTCATTAATTGCGAATTGAGAATTTTAAATTCCAATTTAGAAACTGGTACTTCGATTTTTAAATGAGTTTACTTTTGCAGTTTATTTCAAAGTTAAATTCTGAAAGTGTAAATTTAAAAAGTTAACTTAAAAAAATTCTTATTTAATTCGTCAATCACAAACACTATACAGAATTAGTTAACTAACAAGAAAGTTTCTTTTACAACTGACTAATTTAAGCTGTTTACAGCCGATATAAGGTTGAATGTTTGAGAATTTTTAATTTTAAAAATATGCCACATTCGGAAATTTAGAATTTACAAATAGTATTTGGACAAATTCAAAATACAATTTTAAAATAATATTTGAAATGTAACAATATATGACTAGACAAACATCGAAGTTATTAGGTTAGTGTAGTTTTAATTCTGATGTGATGTGTTAGCATGCAAGGCTCTAGTGTTTTTTAAAGTAAATTATTAGTTTTAGCAAAATATTTAAATTAAATTTCAAATATTTAATTTTTCAAATATTACTTTAAAGTTCTAAATATAGATTTAGCAAAGTATGAAAGAAATAATAATATCAATCTTAGAGTTTCCATTAATATTTATCTGTATTATAGTATATTTAATATATTTTTTATATAAAACTTGTTTGACTATGTTTTCAAAAAGGAATTTCAACCGGAAGAAACTTTATCACATTTAACCTCAACCACTATTCTACTTTTATTTCACTGACCAATTGTAGTGGACATGAATAAGAAATAGAACAGTATTTTCATATATTCACATAGAAATTTCAAACTTTCTAAATAAGTAATTTTTAAAACTGAATTTCCTACAAATACCAGGATATCAACGATATCCAGTCAGTTGAAACTAAACATTTGTATGGTGTGTTACAGGTTGTGAATACTTATCTCCACTTTATTGGGTAAGTCAAAAGTTAACATGGGGGAAAGATTGTCATTAAATGAGTTAAAAATTATTTGTAGAAGGAAAAATATTCAAACATTTACGTCAATTTCTAGGAAGAAAATTATCTGGCAAATTACTAAAACATTAACATCTATTGAGGAAATTCAAGATTTTTTTGACAGAGTTGGAAATATTACAGATTTTTATAAATTGTACTTGGCTTTGGAAAATGAACTCTCAGATAAAAGTTCGCAAGTCCTTTTGCAAAACAAAATCGATATTTTGAAAGAGAAATTGGTACAGTTTCCCCAGAATGCATGGAAAACTTTGTACAGAAATGAACAATTTACTCAAAGTTTCATGCTACAATTCGAAGAAGTTTTGGATTTTCATGAAATATCAAAACATCAACAGTTGACTACAGAGAATATTATTACTTTTTGTAGTAAATTGGACTTTGATTTACTGATAAAATATCAAACTCTTTCCGAAGTGATTTTAGTTATGTTCTGCGAAAGAATAAACTGGAATAAACTTCTATGTCATCAAAAAGTACCCGAATGGCTTGTATTACAATTTTGTCGTAAAATTGATCCTTACATACTCATTTTTAATCAGAAGCTGAGTGAAAACTTCATTTCTTTCATGTTAAGTAGATTCGAAACATTTCAACAAATTTTATGGCCATTTCTGATACAATATCAAACTCTGTCACCTAATCAAATGATTTACATTTATACTATTTTAGAAATAACTCCAGAAGCAGTAAAAAAGCATTTTGGCCTCCTATTGAGTCGATTTCAAAAATTGGATTCTCTACTGCTTGAGAATTTTAAGGACATCTTATGTTGGCGGACTGTATCAAAGTATCAGAATTTGTGTGATGATGATTTGATAAAATTTTGCAACAAAATCGATTTTAAAATTTACATATCACAACACAACATTTCAGACTATGTAAAAAACAGTCTTCCAAAGGAGTATTCGAAATCAAATGCAGAGATTAATTGTACTATATGTCTTAGCTCTACCAATGACACCATCACTTTGATTGCATGTTTGCATTCATTTTGTAAAAATTGCATTTCAGAATGGTTTAAACAGAAAAGTACTTGCCCTTTATGCAGAAATAAAATGAAATTTCCATTCATTGAAATTCATTGACAACCTATAAAATGAGGTTAGAAGCCCGGGATTTCAGTTCATCTTTAAGCCACCATGGAAGAAGTTATCGTAAAATACCTGAAAAGAGTGCAAGAAATCACTAATGATTACCGTTCAAACTTTTATGATGAAGTTAAGCAAATCTTTTATTCAGAATTATACAAAACACGGCCTGAACATGTCAAAGGGATAATTGTTGGTGTGATTCCTATTATTAAATTAAAGTCTAAGAAAATATACATCTCAACTGGAAACCAAACAGAAAATGATAATAGTGCTTTGAAATTTGAAATGCTGGACAAGTTAGAATCAATTCAAAAAGACTCCAATGTTATTTTTCTTCGGACTCCAATGATTGCAAGCTATGAAAAAACACTGACCAACCAATTGATAAAAGAATTCAACAAAGTAATTACACATATTTTAAAAATGATCACCTTCGCAACAAGAAATACTTTTGAAGAACCTATTCCTATTTTGTGTCTTGGACTGAATTCCTACATGTGTGTTTGTGAATCTCTGAAGCAACTTCAACGCCCAAAGTTTTTGATTCTTAATGTGGTACATCCAAACAATATGAAAGAAATGGATATGAAGATTACAAAGTCAAAATCAAGACAAGAAATAACAAGATTGATTAGGGAAAAATACTACAAGTATGACATGTTTTGTAAAGTTTGTACAATATTTGTAAATATTATTTTCAAAGAATAAATTACTTCTAAAAAGATTTTGTTTTTTTTTTTCATTCCATTACAGCAGTCATGGACATTTTGTCCCTGACTGTACCCTGGATAAAAGCTGATGATGTGCAACTTGACCACCTCTCTCAGCTGAGCCAACCCCTTCCGTGACGAGGTGCCAGGGCTTTTTACAAAGGGGGCAATGGCGATTCTCGGGCTTGCTCCCGACCCACAGCATTACCGCGAGCCCGCTTCTCGTCCCCTGTGGCGAGTTGCATACAGCTCTCATGCGGTCATTTTAATTTTACTCTTTTCTTAACCTAAATTTTTTTAGATAAGTTAGTTTTAAGCAAGTGGTTAGGCCAGTTTAGTTAGGGTTTATTGATAGGTCAATCAAAGGTTTAATAGTCATTGTGACTGTCGTCATGTATTTGTGGTCTGTCTGGCAGATAAAACCATGCGGTTACTGTAAACGAACTTGAGGTGTGGGAAACAGTGCCTAGTACACTTAATGATGGACAGGAACAGGACCTAGTACCTGTCTCTGCTTCAAGCAGAGGCGTGGGTTTCGTGCTTGCACGGAGCCCCATGGTGGGAAAAAGTCCTTAGTACACTTCATTATGGCAAGGAATGGCGCTTAGTACCTGCCTCAGGTCACGTGACAGAACCAAAGATAAAACCATGCGGTTACTGTAAACGAACTTGAGGTGTGGGCTACGTGCTTGCACATAGCCCCATGGTGGGAAACAGTGCCTAGTACACTTAATGATGGACAGGAACAGGACCTAGTACCTGTCTCTGCTTCAAGCAGAGGCGTGGGTTTCGTGCTTGCACGGAGCCCCATGGTGGGAAAAAGTCCTTAGTACACTTCATTATGGACGGGAACGGCGCTTAGTACCTGCCTCAGGTCACGTGACAGAACCAAAGATAAAACCATGCGGTTACTGTAAACGAACTTGAGGTGTGGGAAATAGCGCCTAGTACACTTAATGATGGACAGGAACAGGACCTAGTACCTGTCTCTGCTTCAAGCAGAGGCGTGGGTTTCGTGCTTGCACGGAGCCCCATGGTGGGAAAAGTCCTTAGTACACTTCATTATGGACGGGAACGGCGCTTAGTACCTGCCTCAGGTCACGTGACAGGACTTTTGCATGTTTGATAATAAACATCTATCTACCAAGCTGGAGGCGTGGGCTGCATGCTTGCATAAGGCCCCATGGTGGGAAAATAGTCCCTAGTACACTTAATGACTGGCCATCATTATGGACAGGAATGGGACTAAGTACCTGTCTCCAGCAAAGTTTTTAGATGTATCGGGTAGCTGAGGTGTGGGCTACATGCTTGCATGGAGCCCCATAGTGGGAAAACAGTCCCCAGTACAATTCACTGTGAATAGGAACGGGGCTAAGTACCTACCAAAGCCATGGTATCATCTGCCCAGATGAGACTTTACATTTACATACGACTGGCCTTGGCTGTTAAAAACCAATGAAATTTCTTAACATTTTTAACTAACTCTCATTCTTTTTAGAGAAGTTAGAAAAGTTTAGCTTAGGTTTGGTGACTCACATAGGTTTAGCTTTTAGGTAGCTTTAAACAAGGTTTGGTAAGTGCCTTATCGTCACGTAGTTTTAAGTTAAAAATGACCAAGGTCTTAGAGAAACCCTACGGTGTCAACGTCCGAGACGAAGGTCATTAGTTATAATTTCTCATTCCTAAGCCTTGTCCAAGGGCAGTGCCCTAGCCTTTTCCTTTTTCCGCCTCAATTGTATGTGTAAAACATATGCCTTTTTTCCCACATCCCGTCAAATTGTCCAGCCTTTGACGTAGCGGCTTTACAATCTACGGCATTGGCTAATCCCCTCCTAACTCTCACCCTTTTTTAGATAAGTTAGTTTTAAATAGGGTTTTGTGAGTCACATAGTATTTTAGTTTCAAACAAGGTTTGCTAACTGTCTTGTCATCACATAGTTTTAATTAGGTTAAGTTAGTTATAAACAAGGTTTGGTAAGTGCCTTATCGTCACGTAGTTTTAAGCTATATATTAGTTATAATTTCTCATTCCTAAGCCTTGTCCAAGGGCAGTGCCCTAGCCTTTTCCTTTTTCCGCCTCAATTGTATGTGTAAAACATATGCCTTTTTTCCCACATCCCGTCAAATTGTCCAGCCTTTGGCTAATCCCCTCCTAACTCTCACCCTTTTTTAGATAAGTTAGTTTTAAATAGGTTAAGTTAGATTTAAACAAGGTTTGGTAAGTGCCTTATCGTCACGTAGTTTTAATTAGGTTAAGACCCTGAATAAAAGCTGATGAAGCGTCTCTTACAGCGTTGCCAATCACATTTCATCAAATTACTCTTAGTCCTTGCCAAAATTACTCTCAAATATCCTCAAATTAGCAATAAATTGCACAAAAAACCTATTAATAATGTAAAATTATTGTAATACATTCAAACATAGTGGACTAAAGTAAGTTTAGACAGGTTGAGAGGTAAATGTAAGGAAATTTTTCATGTAATATTAAATTTACTCTGGATCTTATTTGAGTCAAACTTTTCAATTTTAGTAAAATTATCCTTTTATCTTCAAAAAGATTATCCTCGAAGGTCTAAAATATCCTTTAAAAAGGGTAATTACCCTCGAATTGGCAACGCTGCTTCAGCCTCTCTCAGCTGAGCCAACCCCTTCCGTGACGAGGTGTCAGGGCTTTTTACAAAGGGGGCAATGGCGATTTTACCAAATATTTTATTTCGTATAATCTTAAATAAAAATGCATCAAACCACTGAGTCTTTAATAATTAAAATGGTTTTGGATAAACAAAATAATAAGGCAAAATATGTATTTAGTAAGTTTTTACAGGATTTTTTCAATAGTCTTTATCTGGGAGAAACACCACACACTTCATTTACTATTGTTACTGATGCTATATTTTATAAACTAAATAATAAACAAGACTACTTAACATGGCCAAATTATACTCAAGAGTTACAAGATTGTCTAAATGATGTAAAATTTCCACAGAAAATTAAAAATACAATTTTTGCTTTACAAAAATATCATGAAACTTCTCCAATTCTAACCAAACTATCAAATGAAAAAATATTATTTAAAATCTTGCATAAACTTTTAACTTTGCAAGAATCATTTGGTATGGAAATTGACATACCACAGGAATCAGATTGTGAAGAAAAATTGAAAATATTAAAAACTTTTACAGATCTTGAAGCTGAAGCTAACATTTCTGAATACGAAGAGTTTAGCATAACATTTAATAATAATGTGGAGATTCTTAAAAGTGTTGGTAAATTGTTTTCAATTGAATATGAAAATTTTAAACAGTATGTCGATGAATTGAACTCAAAAACGAAATCTATATGCGATTTATTAGGAGTGGTTAAATTCAACGAACTTGTATTAATTGTAAAAAATATTTATGAAACATTTAAAATAAACACTTTGGACAAACTATTACAATTTGAAAAGGATTATGAAATTGTTACAACACTTAAAAATTTGCTAACAACTTATAGATTACATGATATAAGTAATTTAACAGCAGAACAGCTGATAAATTTATATTCAAGAATATATTTCGTTTCAAACTTAAATAATTTACCACAAATTGATGTATATAATGAGTGGGCTTGTTTTCAATCCATTCAAAGCTATATAAATGTTGAAAAAAATAATGATATTCTTTTAAAGTTTCAATTGGATACATGGACTTTAATAGGATCCCAAGAAATAGAAACACTTGAAATATTTCTAGAAAAGTTTGGATCATTGAATATTATACAAGCTTCAAAACAAATTGAATTTCTATTTAACTATTGTGGACTTCAAAGTGTTATTTTAATAAATCAAACATTTTCAGTTTATTATGATACTTTTAACAACACTATAATGAATGTATTAGAAGAAGCAAAATCTTTAGTTACTATATTTGGGGTAAACACATTATCAGAAATTAATAATATAGTAAATGAAATGTTTAATATAGGTGGTGTGACGAATTTTAAAGAGTTTCAAAGTCAATTGTTGACATTACACAATGAGTTTAACAAAGATTTTACCGGAGAATTCTCTCTAATGGAAATTACAACATTCATAATTTCATTTAAAGAATGTCAAAGCAATCTTGAAAATGTAACAGGTAGTACTTTTAATGAAAAAATTAAACTTCTTAATGATAATTTACTAACAAAATTAAATATCTTGTATCCAAACATTAACTATGAATCTTTTATAAATTTCTTAACAAAATTATTAGAAAATAATGGACAGTTAAATGAAACTGTAATGAATGAAATTTTAAATAAAATTAAGACTTATAATTCTCTATCATTAGAAAATGAAAATATTAAAGAAGAAAATGTTTCTTTAACACAACAATTACATGAATGTCAAGAGCAGAGTTCTAATCAGGTAATAATTAACAATGAGCTTAAAAAATCAAATCAATTGTTATTAGATGAAAACAACACTTTGAAAGATAAAAATTATGAACTACAAACTAAAGAAATTGAATATAAAACAGAAATTGAAAAATTAAAACAAAATTTCAATGGATTGGATAAGGATTATAAAAATTTGTTGGATAAATATAATGAATTAAATGACCAGTATAATGAAGCTATTGTAAACAAAAGAATTGGGGTTACATTACCTATAAAAAGACAGCGATCTCCATCCCCAGATACTCCACCCTCTCCAAATAAACGACACAGATAAAAAAATTACAATAAATAAACCAAACTATTTTTTCTACACAGACTACATTTAGTATCAATTTTGCTAAAACATCCATGACAAATGACATGTCCACATTGGTAATGTGTTAAACTCTTATTTTCATAACAAACTGGACATTTACCTTTTATTTGATTTGAAAATTTAATTTGGATCAACTCATTTAATCTATAATTTTTAAAAAATACAGACCCAAATATATTATTTTTTAACATTTATTTTTTTATTGTTAATACTAAATATGTTTATAAATTTTACAAATAAAGTAAATATTTTGTGGGAACTATAAATACAACATATAAGTTCACACTTTCATTTCGTCATATAGCTCAACGCCAGCAACATGGACAAGAAAAATAGTGAAACAAAAAATCGCTACTGTTGTGAACAACAATGTTTCATTTTACCACAATGGCAGGTAGATGGATTAGCTTGTAGAAAGTGCGAACATTTTGGAACTTGTTATTGTAAGTGTAAAACAAAACAGTTACCACCACTGGAATTACAAACTTTTAAAGTGTACAAATCTAGGTCTTTTTACACATGCTGTCCTCATAGATGTGTAAAATTTTATTTGAGTAATCTTACCAACTGTACACGCTGCATTGTACATAGTGATGATGGATTCTGTAAGTGTTACATTGACGAATGCAAATACAGATCTGATTGGTCTTCTGATCCTATTGAAGATTTTTAGCTTCATCTATTCAAAAAATCATTTGGATGACAAGATCACCTCTTTCCATTATTATCATATTGCAAAAAACCATATAGATGGTTAAAAATAAACTAAAACTGGATTGCATTTGAATACTAAAAAACAAAAATGAAATGTGTTATTTTATAAGAATTTCTTCAATATTAACTCAAATACCCTGTTTTATATTGTTTTTGTTAAGAAAAAAGCTATAAGTATGATTAAAATAACAGCAATAGGTAAGAGAGAAATATTTATTACTGGAATCAATAGAATTGAAGCTATGAATGTGTATTTAAATGTTTTTAAATTTTGATTTTTAACATTTGAAAATATTTCATGATATGATAAATGATCATTTAGTGAATCTTTCATATAACATTTTATCACATTAAAAAGGTTTTGTAATCCACCATATTTTAATTCATAAGCAGCAGAAACTTTTTTTTTTAATTTCAGCTGCATTACTTCTAAATCTAGAAGTAATTCAGGTGTTATCGTTTGAAATTTTATTTTATTATTGAAATTCGTATCAAAATTAGTCATCAATTGATTAAACTCTAAGGATGTTAAGGCTTTATTTAACTTTAATGTATCAAAAACATCTAATGCAGTGCCAATGAAATATATAATAAATAATTCCCAATTGCTAGCAACTTTTGCACACATATTTAACACTTTTATAGAATTTAACAATAAAACATCAGAAACAATATTATTTATTTCCAATAAGATTACACTCTTTGATATGTGCTGTTCCAAATTCTTGGTAAATTTGTAGAGATATTTAAGAGATAAGTTGGTAATATGGATAGTTACTTCAGGTATTATTCCTTCTAAGGATTCTTTTGTAAATTCAGTTAATTCTTTTAAAAATTTAGAAGATTTATTTTCTACATTTTTCTTATTACAAGTATAGGGAGAAATTATACCATCAGTTATTTTATGATTAAATATTAAACTGGGGTGAAGAAATGTACGAGTTAAAGTTTTTCCGAAAATATATTTTTCAAAAATATTTTGCACTTCTGGAAGGTAACACTCATTACTATTTGCATTAAAGGCTAAACCAAAATATTGACAATATTCATTCGACATAAAACATTTATTTAAATTTTGATTCCAAAGTAAAGGGGGTATAGATTTATCATTACTTGGCTTTAGGCAAAATATTTTCTTAGCTAAATTAATTAATCTACAAGATTTTAAACTCTTATCAAAATATACGTCTACCGGTAAATTTGCCTGAAAACAATTATCTTGACAATAGTCTACATAAGTATTGTTATTAAAGTTTGATTTACATACTACATTACCATCTAATTCAGGAAATTGACAGTGTGTTTTTACAACACCTTCTACACAAAATGCCGATAAATTCATACAAGCATTTTCATCATATGAAAAACTATAATCATTAGGATATGTTTCCAAGAAACTGGTTGTAGGAGGTCCATCATATTCCTTATAATCCCATGGTTTTTTTAAAATAGTTACATCTTTAAAATAATAATGATTAGTGTTTTTTAAATATATAATTTGATTACATATTGCTACTCTTTGTGAATATTTGATACATTTATTCATATTTGTTAAATTTTTAATTATATTAAAATTTATTTATTCGATGTATATATAGCAGAACACTTCCATTTCAACTCCATAAAATGTCACTCTCCTATTCTGGTTATGAGTATCAAGAGATACTAGCTAATGATGTGTCTGGACGTTTGTTTAAGTTTAATAGTAGACCATCGACTAATTGTAAAAATGGAATTATTTATGGACTTCAACCATACAATAGTTGTTCCATTAATGGTATTTATGTTGAAAATATGTCGTTTTTTGAAAAGTCATATGGAGCTGAAACTTCTGATATAGTTAAATGTAATTTTAGAGGTCATGCTGACATTGTAAATGAAAATTTGAAAACTACATTGATAAAAAAGATTAAATCCAGTCTGTATGATATTTTAAAAAAGGAAATTTTTACTGAAGATTGTAAATTAATCCTTAGATTGGGTGGGATAACTACTTGTTCAGGAAATCGAGATAATACAAAATATCAGAGTATACATTTGAAATGTTCTCAGGCAAGGACGTTATTTGAAGAAATGTATTCCACTGAATTGACATATAAAAAACCCAATTCGGGGTTGGTTCCTTGTTTGTATAATAATTTTGTATATAACAATAATGATTTTAATAAAATTAAATTCTACAGTGATGAAACAACTGGTAAATATATTATGTATAATCAAGAAGAACAAAATGAAAAGAAATTTACAATAACACATCCAAAGGTTCATCCGGATGAAAATATTTATCTACTCTACCTAAATAAATTATCTGGTTTATTAAATATTGTTATTACTGGTGTATATATCAAAGACGACAATATTTTGAATGATACTATAAAGGTTTGGTGTACCATTCAATCGTCATATTTATTGAGCAATGTTTCTGAAATTGTTACTTATTATGAAGATGAAGAGATTGATATCTTAGATTAATATTTTAATATAGTGTATCTTGACAGTTACTTAATATCTCAAAAAGAGCCTTACACCTTTCAGGTTTATAAGTAAATTTAATCATGAGGAATTTGGTTAATATTGTTCATTAATGTTAATATGTATTTTAAAAGTTTATTTTCATATTTAATCATACATTCAGTACCATTATATATTATAGTAACAATAACTAATAAATATTCTAAATTATATCTATTTTCATAAGTAAAATAATTTTTATTACCAATATTATCTTTAAATATTTTTTAAAATTACTTACATTTAAATTAATAATTGTAAATATTTCTACTAATTTCTTATGATATTGACACCACAAAATATGGTTTATGTAATATATTTGATAATAATATGTTTACATTCTTATTATTAATAATATATACATATTCAAATATTTAATTCAAAAATTGAATATTAATACTGTGGCATGTTAAACAAATTATAATAGGTAATTTTGAAATTTAAAAAGAGGGGTATATAAAACCCTTTCTTACCGGGTACAGTTTCATTGTGAGACTTTCCCGCAGCAATATAACAAACATGGAAAATAAACTCAACTATTGTTGCGAACGGAAATGTTTTTCATGGCCAAATGACATTGATGTGGTGGATGGACTGGCTTGTAGAAAATGTGATGCTTTTGGACAATGCATGTGTAAGTGCAAGTCTTGGGAGAAGCCAAAACCACAATTGAAAACCTTTCATGTTTACCAGATCAGAGGGCATATGTATACTTGTTGCCCTGAACGATGTGTGGAATTCCAACTCTACAACCTGACCGGCTGCAGGCATTGTAACTCTTATTTTGCCGGCTTTTGTAAACATTATTTAAAAGTATGTAGATATAGGTCAAATTGGCATACCAAATATCTCGAAATTGATGAAATTGCTCGAGAAGCACAAGATTAGTCTTTTTGCCCTTTAATTTTTTTAAACTGGTTTACCATTTAATTGTCATACTTATTAAGTAATGTGTCTGAAATTGTTAAGGATTAATATTTCAAAATAGTGTGATTTATATCTTGACAGTTACTTAATATTTCAAAAAGAGCCTTACACCTTTCAGGTTTATAAGTGAATTTAATTCCTGTTATATTTTGAGGAATTTGGTTAATATTGTTCATTAATGTTAATATGTATTTTAAAAGTTTATTTTCATATTTAATCATACATTCAGTACCATTATATATTATAGTAACAATAACTAATAAATATTCTAAATTATATCTATTTTCGTAAGTAAAATAATTTTTATTACTAATATGATCTTTAAGATATTTTTTAAAGTCAGTTACATTTGAATTAATAATTGTAAATATTTCTACTAATTTCTTATGATATTGACACCACAACACAATAGAGAAAATTATGTTTTGTAATATATCTGACAATAATATTTTTAACATTTTTATTATTAAAATATATACATATTCAAATAATTAATTTATTTTTTATTATATAATAGTTAATTTAAAAAGATAATAAATTCATAAATTTGAGATTACCTTTATTAACATTTTTTTTGTTGAAACATTCATGGTTCTTTATTGGTGTATATAAGCCGGTTATGGTTATTTAGTTGCCTCTATGTATTTCAAACAACAATAATAGAAAAATGTTGTAAAAGTTGTATCAAAGTTGTAAAATTTTAAAATATAGAAATCTAACTTTTCTGGGTCTGTTGCCCCCAAAAAATGTATAAAGTTCACTCTTTATGATTTTGTTTACTGTAAAAACACTTTGTATATGAAAATAAATAAATTCTATGCATAGAAGATTGGTTTTTAAACCCTATTGAGTTTTATTATGTTTTTCTATTCTTTAAATATATATCTCCAGTAATATGTTTCTACTCTTTATTTTATATTTTAATTTAGAACCACAAAAATTACTATTTAAAATATCTTCAATTAAAATTGTATTTGTTATTTTATTTAAGATTCTTAATTTATTTTTTAACCTATTTATATAGTAGTAACATTTTTAGAATTCAATATTCAACAGTAAGTGATCAAATACACCATTTGATTGAAGGTTAGTGATATTAGAATGGAAGGTATAAGAAATTGCTTGGACATTTCTGAATCCTCAATTTTAAATTTACTCAATGGTAAAATATTAGTTAATGATGAAATTATTTCTGCATACTTGCGATTATTAGAACGAAGGAGTTTCTTAATACCCGGTTTTTTAAAGATTTGGGCTTTTGATACATTTTTCTATTTAAAGTTCAATAAAGATGGTTTTGAAAGTGTAACAAAATGGAATAAAAATCAAAATCTGTTTAAAAAAGATTTAGTTTTAATTCCAATTCACTTACCTATTGAAAAACACTGGATTATTGTAGCTGTATTTCCACGGAAACAAATAATCCAATGTTTGGATTCAATGGGCAAAAAAAGACTAAACATAGTGTTAGAAATAAGAAATTACTTTGAATGTTTGGCATATAAAAATAATGTAGTATTTAAAAAAAATAATTGGAAGCTTTTTGACGAAGTTCCTGTAATTCAACAGGATCCAGAATGTTGTGATAGTGGAATATTTATTTGTTACTTCAGTGAACAATTATCTTTGAATTTACCCATCATTAATGTTAAATTCAATCCAACTACTTATAGAAAAAAAATTGGTTTAATTTTAAAGAAAATGGTTAAACTTAGGACAATTTTGTCTAAGGAGGATTTGGAAAAATATCTTTTTGATGATACTGAATGTATTATTCCTCTGCAAGTTCCTCGAATACCAAAATATATACATATCAATCATTTTACAGAATCAGTTCAAAATATCAAAAGTATTAAGAGTGTCTCTGAACATAATATTCAGAATAATATTGAAAATATAAGCACACCTATTGCAAATAAAAATAAAATTGAAAATCTGGTTCTAGAAACACCTAGACGTTATCGACAATTAAGAAAAAGAATTTTTTTAAAAAATGGATCATTTAAAAGAATACGTGTATTTTAAATAAAAATGTACTGCTATAAAATATGTCTCAGTTATGTCTCAGTTTTAATAGTCATCCCAACATGAAGACTTATATTATTGATTTTCAAGGGTTCAAAGATAATAACAATAATTTTATCATGAAAGAAATTGCTCTTGTGGATGTTAATAACAGTTCATTTCTAAGACATTGGTTTGTAAAGTCTCCTTACGATTTCAAAAGATTATCTCCATTTTACAGAAGACAAGCAAATTATAATATGAAATATTTTCATGGAATATATTGGAATAAAGGAGAAACACCCTTCAGTTTTGTAAAATATCAATTAAAAAAGTTACTATCAACCAGTACAGTTTTAGTGAAAGGAGAAGAAAAAAAACACTTCCTTCAAAGTCAATTTAAGAATGTCAAATTTGAAGATTTGAAAGATATTCCATCACTTAGAAAACTGACATCTAAACATCCAAACTTTTGTTCCTACCATCAATACTATGGATTTGTTTGTGCTCTTGAAAATGTTTTGAAGTTGAAGACCTTTTTGCAAGTAACAAAATATGTACAAAATATTGACTCTGAATGTGTGAGTAAAAAATAATTGAAATGTAACATAGTTATAAAACTTTAAAGTCCAATCATTAAGGTTTTTGGAATTATGTTATATCAAAGGATAACATTTTTGTTTTAGGTTTATAAACAATTGTTATCTATTGTAAAAACAGTTGTTAATCTTACACTATGTAAAATGTAAATTGTTTAGAATTTGTATATTAAAATATGCAAATAAAAATTATTTATAAATTATTGTTTTTCTATGTCTTTCACCATAGGTAAATGTTTTATTCTTTTGTAAAATTGTTTGCACACATAGTTATCTTGCAAAGTTATTTTTTTTATATTATTAATACACAAATAAAGGTCAATAAAGAAACTTTTAAAAATGTTTAAAAATACAACCCAAATATGTTTGTTGATCATATTTACTATTATTGACTCATTAGATAAATATAAAGTCATTGGATTTATATTTATATAAATACAATTTTTTTGTATCGGAGTATTTATTTTTTTACTATTTATTATTAAATTTACATTATCTAAAGAATCTGAAAAAAGTGCCACTTCCTCAATTTTATGGTGTAAATTGGTAAAATTATATTGATTTTTTATAATTTCAACAACTTTGGGAAATTCATCATTCAATTTGGTATTTAATTTTTTTACAAGTATATCAAGTGTATCAAAGTTGGTCATCATATAGTAATTGAGTCATTAAAATTTCTTTTATAACCTCATTTTTTATAATATTAGATTTATCAAAAGGATATATAATTACATTGTTTCCTAAATGTCTATTTAATAAATTAACCCCAACAAGAATAAGGTGCACTTTTGAATCGATCATTTTTAATCCTAATCCATTTTGTTGAAAATCATGATTTGCCATACAATATGAGTATTTAAGATTTTTCAACCAATTTTTCAATTCATTTTGGTTTGAACCAAAGTAATTGTCTAAAGCAGAAGATGGGTTCATGCTGTTGGAATTATATGTTTCTATTATTAATATTATCATATTAAAAATGCAGTTATCAAAGATTTTCTTTTTGTATTTTATAATTCACTTTATAATAATAATCTTATTTGAACGTTCCAGTACTAGACTGTCTGTTATATGTGTCTTAACTGGGATGAAATTATTCATTTTATACAATCATATCAAAACAAAATATTATTTACTAAATAGAAAAATAAATTATGCTTAAAGCATTGGTAAAATCACTTAAAGGGTCTTCTTCTCCAGAATTGAAAATATTAAGTCCAAATTTACATGATATTTTATCAAAAAAGAAATTTAGTCAGTCAAGTATTCAGGAATTTATTAAAGATATTGAAAATAATAATAATTTTAACAATGCCATAAATAAATTAATTGTAAACAAAAATATATCAGAGGCAGAGACCCAGTTATTTCAAAAAGAGTTAATTGAAACTGAAGGAATAGCTTCAGCATTAATTGTTCAAGACTTTATTGTTAAATCGAGTGTATTAGAAAATTTGAATTTACAATCTTTACCAAACAATGCTGCAGAATTGAATCATCTAATAGAAAGTAATTCTGAATTTAAAAAGAAAATTGAAAATTTTATAAAATTAATAAATAAACATAAAATAAAGTTATCAATAATTACTTTAACAGTAGCCTCAGCGGGAAATTATTTATTTCAGGCAGCTGAAAACCTTTCGGGTTGTTATCGTTATCAAATCTTACCAAACAACGAATATAAATTGTTATGCAAAATTGGTAGTTGCAATTCAAACAGTGATAAACAATCTTCGATTAATAATAAATTTTGTAATGAACCATGCATATCAGGCGATTGTAAAAATAATTGCATAAACCGAACTAATAAAAAGTTTAATTATACTTGCGTTCAACTACATTGGTATGATGTCCTTGGTATTATCACAAACAAATTTTCTACTAATTTGTCAAATATTATGTTTAGTTTGTTAAAATATATTTTCATATTTTCAGTTATTTTTTATACTAGTTTGAGCAGCATTAAATTAATATACAAAATTATAATTATTATCATTGCATTAATAATTTTACTAAATTTAGTTACTTAGCAAATATTTAAATTTTATTATTTATGGCCTTTTAAAGGATTGATTTTTTAATACTCTTCCAGAATAACAGAATGAGTGGAGAGGAAAGGTTTGGCATTCTTAGCATTAAAAGAAGTTTTTCTGAAGATGATGTTGGAGGAAAAAATAAAATTTTTAAACTGAATGAGTTTGAAAATAATCAAGATTTAGTATATTTTAGTAAGATTTATCCTATATTACATCATAATATTGATTTATCATGGTTTGAAATTTTAAAAAGTGAATTTTCAAAACCATATTTCAAAGAATTAAATACTTTTATTAGAGAAGAGAGGTTAAAAAAAATTCCAATTTATCCTAAACCAGAAGATGTTTGGGCTTGGACCAGAGAATGCAAGTGTGATGAGGTTAAAGTGATTATCCTAGGTCAAGATCCTTATTACAATCCAGGACAAGCAAATGGTTTATGTTTTAGTGTTCCTGTCGGAGTTTCATTACCACCTAGTACAGTAAATATTTATAAAGAATTAAAAAATGATATAAGTAATTTTACAGAACCTCATCATGGATATCTTGTTGGTTGGGCTAGACAAGGTGTTCTATTATTAAATACTGTACTCACAGTTAGATGTAAAAATCCCAATTCTCACAGAAATCACGGATGGGAAGAACTAACCGATGCCATTATCAAATATATTAACTGTCATGGAAATGGAATTGTATTTATGCTTTGGGGTGCACATGCTCAAGAAAAAGCTGAATTTATTGATAAAAATAAACATTTTGTGTTAAAAGCTGCACACCCATCTCCTTTGTCCGCTTCAAGAGGATTTTTCGGTTGTAGACATTTTTCAAAGTGTAATGAAATTCTTAAAAGTCAAGGGAAAAAACCAATTGATTGGAATTATCTTCCTGATAAATAATTTTAATATTATATTTAAAATTTCTATTAATTTTGGCATAAATATGGCAAATGATGCAACTGAACATCTAGTTAATCAAATGTCTCTGCTGTATACGAAACTCAGTGAAAATGCTCAAAGTCCCTTTAAAGGTAGTATGCACAGTGTAGGATTTGATATATACAGTCCTGATGATTATGAATTACCACCTAATTCTCTTGTAAGAATCCCAACTGATTTGATGTTTAAATTTCCACCAAAAACATACGGGAGATTGGCAATAAGATCTCATCTTGCTAAGTGGGGTTTACATATATTAGGTGGGGTAATAGATCCTGACTTTAGGGGTAATATAGTTGTAATTTTAAAAAATTCTGGGCCATATTTAATTCACATTAAAAGAGGACAAAGGTTTGTACAGTTAATTTGTGAAAAAGCATCATTTCCAAATTTAAAAGAAGTCGAGTCGTTAGATGTGACTGAAAGAAATAATAAAGGTTTTGGATCAACTGGTAAATTTTAGATAAATTTAGGTGACCTCAACGGGCTCTTAAAAGGCTCTAATTTAGGTCATTTTAGGTTACATAGGCTCTCATTTTGGTCATTTGACCTAAATGACCACCATTTTGGTGATTAGATCAATCTAAATTTATTTTCAAAATTACTTGTGAAAGATATTTATTAAACGTATTGAAAAAAGTTTTTAATCTCAATAAATAGAAATACCATAGCTTTTTAGTATTTTCCAAATGACGATTTATAAATATGAAAATATATCCTATATTAGACAATATTTTAAAACCATCGATATTTTGTAAACAGAGATTATATATATATTTATAAAATATATTTAATTCTCTTATTATATTGTTTATAGAATATATATAATAATCAACTTCAGTAATATACAATTCATAAATTTTATTTACATGAATTAGTTCATCTACTATACTTTGAGGGGTTATAAATTTTAAATTTTTGCTGATCAATTCTTCAAGATATGTATTCATATTTTTTATTTTTAAATACATTACGACATTAAATTAAGAATTAACAATTTTTTTACTATAAATAAAGATATGAAAAAATCAAGAAAATCTCATACTGCTTTATGTACTTGCATGAATATTAAAAACAAAAAACGACCTACTATTGGTTATATGAAATATTCTAAGGTACCAAAATCTTTCACTAAACTTAAAAATAAATGTCCGAAAAAACCACGTTCCCGTAGATCAAGAAGTCGCAGTCGTAGTCGATCACGTTCGAGAAGTAAATAAAAATATATAAAAAATGTCTGAATCCATTTTTGTAAAATATAGAAATATTGTTAAATTTGAAGATTTTCATTTAAATCATCCCGGTATCTACCTACCATTTGTAATTTATAATTGGTTGGTTTTTGGAATTTTACCAAAAATATATAATACTGAAGAAACTGCTATTGAAAATAGTAGAATAGAACTTTTTCAAAATCAAAGTTATCTTTTAGATACTTTGACATTGATAATTAACTGTGTACTTGGAATTGAGATAAAACTTAATTATGCTACATTTAAAAAAAATGTAGAATATTTAAAAACAGTTAAAACTCTTACAAGGGATATAGTACTTCCATTAATTACAGTTGAACATTACATGTCTGTTGATGATTCAATTGTATTCATCGATAAGCTTTCAAAACTTTTTCCTAACAACTCTGTCCAAAGATCAACAGATGCTCTACCTTGTTCCAAACTTTATGAAATTATCAGTGATAAATTGAGTGGAGTAGCCATATGGGGTAGTTCATATTGGGTGGTTATTCATTTTACTACATTAGTTGTTGATAAAATGGAAACATCAAAATTAAAGGAGGAATACCAAGAAATTTTATGTAGCATGACAGGATTTTTAGACCTTTTATTACCCTGTTCAATATGTAGATATCACTATTCAAGTTTATTCAAATTCAATGAAGAAGAAGATTTTGCTAGACCATTTCAACTAACATTACCTTTTGAATCGATTATATATGCTAAAGAAAATTCTTTATTTAAATTTTATAGTATCCTCCATGACAATTGTAAACCAATGGATGATCGTGAACGATTAGGAATAGAACATCATCGATTTCAATATGAAAAATTTTACAAGATTAGTTAAAAATAAATAAAATACCAAATTAGAACGGTTATTAAAAAAGAAATAATACTTGGGTGAAAATTTATTGGAATATTTTTTAAATTAGAGTAATATACTAATTCTGTTATAAATTTGGAAAAAATTGTATTTTTTGTAACTTTTTTTAACTCAAAATTGTATTCAAATACTGCTTCATTTGGATTTTGAAATTCATGATCAGCCACATGATAACATATTGGGATCCAGTATAAAAGATGAGGATTTTCAAGTAGTAAATTTAGTCCATACTTTTCTCCTTCAGCAACAGCATTAGGACCATAAAACCTCTCGGATAACATTTTTATTATAAAAAATGAACGTAAAATTTTACGATTGGATATATGTTATTAATTATGAATCTGATTTTAATAATATTTACTTAAAAGACAAATTTGATAGTAGATCTATTATGCAGAAAAAAGCTGACAGGGAAAGATTCAAAAAAAATAAAATAGAAGCATTTAGTAAAGAGCTTGATAAGGTCAATTTAAAAAAAGTAGAACATTATAATGAAAACAAAAAAAATATTAATTTTATTGAAAAAGAACTATGGAAGTTATTTGGGATTTCTGGTCTTTCAGATGATGAACTTGGTTTAACTAAGACATTTTTTGAACTATACGATTTAATGAAAAGCATAAGTATATATAAAAAAAAGGAATGTAATAAAAAATATTTTTTAAAGGCATTTGAAATTTTAAAGATTTTAAAATCTTAATATAAAAATGGAATTAATAACAGGAATTGAATTGTTATTAAACAAAACATTAACAACAAATCACTCAATAATTGATAGATTCAAACCATTTCACCAAAATATTTTATTTGAAGATGTAGAAGATTTAAAATATTTATTATATTTAATAGATATTAAAAAAGTATTTTATTGGTAAAAATCTTGTTATAATTTTTTAGTTTAACTTGGTACAAACTTTTTGTACATAATATACAGTAATACACCGATTACAATACCAACTGCAGCTCCCAAACCCAAAGACATAATATCAACCATTTTTATTTCTTTTTATAAATAAAAAAAATATATTAGATATGAAATTCCCTTATAAGATTTTTTTTATTTATGGGTTAGTTTGACTACCTGTTTTTGGTGTAGATGTAGGTGTACTGGTTGTAGTGGGTTTACTTGGAGTCGAGGAAGGATTACTTGGAGTAGATGATGGGTTTGTTGTAGGAGTCTTACTTGTGGCTGATGGTGTAGTCGAGGGAGTGTTACTTGTGGCTGATGGTGTAGTCGAGGGAGTGTTACTTGTGGCTGATGGTGTAGTTGAGGAAGGATTATTTGGGGCTGAAGGAGTGTTACTTGACTTAACTGTTCCAGAATTCTTAGCAGTTCCTAAAATTGCATCACCATTTTTCTTTGATTTAAATTTCGTGTATATATAATATACACCAGCCCCTAATGAAATTACTAGGAAAATGATAATATATAGTGACATTGTTGTAATCATTGGTTATTTTTATTATAATAAAAATATGATTTTCAATAAAACATTTGTATTTACATCTGTTGGATTTATTTTGCTATTTATATATTTTAATTCCAAAAAACACTCAACAAAATCTACTTATACAAATACAAAAAATAATTTATCAGTTTTAGATAAACTACTACATAGTGAACATAAATATGAACTTTCAGATTGTTTCAAAAAGAAGTTTTATTGCAAAAACAATAAGGAATGTTCTAATATTTGCAATAAAGATTTTTCATGGGTCTGTTTGGAAAATCAATGTCAAATTCATAGTGATAAAATAAAACCAATTTGTATTTTTGGTGATTTAATAACTCTATTTGATAAAGTAAAAAAAGAAATTGAATATAAATGTGTTTGTGATTATTTACACTATGGAGAAGATTGTTCAAAAACAATAAAATTTTGTGATTTTGTCAAAGATAATAAATGTACATGTAATTTTGGTAATTTGTTATTTAAATATTTTGATGAATATAATGTGTGTATCCCTCAAGTTCATCGGATATTATTCTTGAGTCAAGATAATTTCAAAGAAAAATGAAATCTAAAAGATATGGAGTAATACTTATAGATAAAAATGCAAGAAAAACTCTCGTATTAAGAAGAATTAACTATGCACTTTCTAATAGATTGAATAACAATCTTGTTCCCTATAAAAATGCTAATATGGATATGGCATTTAGTATGTATTTTAATTTTAATCCTATATTTGAATTCCCAAAAGGTGTAAAAGAAAAGAATGAAACTCCCCTCAATTGTGCTTTAAGAGAGTTTTATGAAGAAACAGGCATTTTTTTTAAATCCTGATATGCTTGTAATTTTAGGAAATGTAAGTTACACATATACTGCAAAAAATAACAAAAACTATTCATGCTATTATTTTATAATTAATTTAGAATTTCCAATTACAGAACATTCTACTACTATTGTGGAAATATCCAATTTACCAGTTTTAAGTGATAATTTTAATATTTTAATATGCACTGATTGGGTTAAAATTAGACAATATTTTCTCAATTCTAATTTTCATAAATTGGTTATGAAATTGGATGAAATGTTTGCATAAAAGTTAAGCTTTCATGCTCAATCCTCACAGTTTAACCATGAATGCAACTAATATGACCATGTGGAGTTTAATATCAGAAGAACCTAGATACCCCGATGGGGTTTTAACTGATATGTTTGTTAAGAAATTTGACAGATATATGGATTGGGAAATTCTTTCTTTACATTATTTTTTTACAGTTGAAATGTTAAGGATGTATTTTCATCGTGTGAATTGGATTCATATACTGCAAAGACAACAATTTTCTGAAGAGTTTCTAATAGAAATGGCATCAAATTTTAACAACTGTTGGGAAGTAATAAGTAAATATCAAAATTTATCTGAGAGTTTTATTGAACGCTTTAAAGACCAAGTGGATTGGGAAGTTATATTCAACTATCAGTTCATCAGTGGAAAATTCCTAAAAAAACATAATGATTATTTGCCATTTGTTCATTTTTATGAAGACAATAATACTTTCATTGCTAAAAGTTCAGGAACAACATCATTTACTTCTCAATTTTACTTTTACTATTTCTATTTATTATGCTTGTTAATTTGTAACCCATTATTTTATTTATTTGAAAAATATATAGAATATATTACGCTGTAAATATGAGAGTTGTTTTTATTGAACATGATATTTATTAATGATAAAGACTCTATAGTTATTAAATTTGATAACAATAAGGAAAGTTTGTCTTTACGACATTTAATTACAATTATAGAAATTAATAACATATACTATGGATTCTATTTGAATAAAAAAGATATTGAACGATCAAATTGTACACTTTTTATTGGTAAACATATTGAATTTCCCGAGTCTTTCAGACAACAATTTAATTTATTACAAAAAGTGAGTAAACTAGGAAATAAAAAAGAAGAGGTCAAAGATTTCGGTAAAACAAGTAACATGAGAAAGGTTATGATAAAGAAATATTTTCAAACTGATGATGATATTTTTACAACATGTTGTGTTTTTCACAAAGATAAAAATCCTAGCATGAATATAAATTTAAATCTTGGAGTGTTTCATTGTTTTAGTTGTAAGTCTGGTGGTTCAATTTTAAAACTTTTAAATCGGATTCGTAATTAAAGAACAACATTTTCTTTTGGTATCCAAGAATTCCATTTTTCATCATCAAAACCCAACCATTTAACATATAAATGAGGTTTTTTCCGGATATTTTTCTTTTTAATTACTTTCTCTACAACATAAGTTAATCCATGGACAGCCTTTCTTAGTTCTTGTTCATAAAATGTTCCTTTTATAGGTTCTCCCTTTCCTTCAGTATCCTTAAGTCTGTAAGTTACTGGATCATCTTCTAATACAACCTTTGTAATTTGAAATACTAAAGGTGTAAAATTGAATGTTCCCTTTTCAAAAACATGTTTCAATTTAGATATATGAACATAATCTCCTACTTGAAATTTGGGTTTTTTCTTTTTTTTCTTCTGTTTTGGAGTTAATCGTCTCAGAATAGATTTTTCATGAAAAAATGAAACCTCTGCAGGTTTTAGCTTTATTGTACTATGAACAGTATTATTGTATCTATTTAAAATGTCTTGTAAAAAGTCTATCCATTTAGGTGAATTTTTTTTGTATGTTTCTTTTATAAGCAATTTTCTAAAAGTCCTGTGAAAACGTTCAACAAATGAAGCTTTAATTTCCGAATAAACAGAATACATATTGATTCCATATTTTTTCATCAAAGCTTTAAATTTATCATTATAAAATTCCCCGCCATGATCTACTTGAATATTTCTCACCATTGGAAATACTCTTTGTAATATTTTATCCATGGCATTAGTTACTTCCTGCCCAGTTTTTGTTTTTAATGGTTCACCATATGCAAATTTAGTAAAACAATTGATTGCAGTTAGAACATAAACATATCCATCGTTAAAATCTTTATATTTACTCAAATCCATTAAATCGCATTGCATTAAATCATTAATTCCTTTTAGTACATAACGACGTCTAGGAAATCGTCTCCTTACATCAGAAAAGTATGTATCAATTAAATCATTTTTTACTGATGACTCCATTTTATTATACATAATAAATTATATCAATAAATCCATTATCACATATTACAGGTTGTTTTAGTAAATCTGATCTAATGTCAAGAAAAACTTCATCATCACAGTAAATTATTTCTAATATTTCAAATAAACATATCAGACATATTCTATTATTTATTTTTATATTCTTAAGATTTCTATAATTATAATATAAATTACATTTTTTACAAAAATAAATCATTTTTATTAATTAAAGTTTTACAATATTATGAAAACACTTTGATCAGTTTCATGTTAAAATTTTTAAGTGAAATATAATCCTTCTCATCAGCACATGGTATCAAATATTTTAACAAATCTTTTACATAAAAAGTCTCTTTATAGCAATTTATTCTAACTGGTGAATCTTTATGACTAGAATTTTTAACAATTACACAAGGAGAAGTTTTATCCATAATGTCAAGATTTTGAGTACCATTATTGCAAATGCATTGTCCTGTATTATAATTATAACCTTCAGCAGGATTGTTTAAAATATTGTTTAAGCAATAATCCTTTACACAAAATGATATTCCACTATGTAAATTTACTTTAATAAGTTTGTTTCCATATTCATCATACAATCCTTGACAATCAACATTATATAGTAGGGGCTCATTATAATCTATATTACCTACAATTTCATTAGTTTTAGAATATTGATATTTTCCTATAATTTGATCACCAGAGGTTGTAAAGACTCCAGGATATTTTGGAAGACATTTCCAACCCCCATTAAAAATGTAAGTTCCATATTTTTCATGACATTCTGAATTATAATAGGGAATATAGCAAAAATAGTAATTATTGTTTTTAAATAGTTTTGCATTTTCACTTTTACAATACTCTTTGCAGTCACATTTATCAGTTTGAAATGGACATATTTTGGGTTGAAATCTACAATCTGTTTCAATTTCAGGTACTGTACCTTTTGGAAAATTTGATAAATTAATGTGTGTACTCCCTTCTAATGTTTTTTTGAGGAATATAAATAAACAGACAAATAATAATATTTTTAAAATCATATTTTATTTATGTTTACAATATTTACATCCATCCTTGATTTTTAAAACTTTGACGATGAAATTACCCTTAAAATTATTTGTTCGGTAAAATGTATCTCGGAAAAAAATATCAAACATGTCACAGTTTAAAGGCTTAAAACTAAATACATTTCGTATGCCACTTTCAAGATGATGAATATATAACTCAATGAAGTCATCACTATACATTCCTTTTACGCAATTACTATAAATAAAAAATGAAAAATCCTTAGGCCAATTTATTACATCCAGATACATACTTTTTGACGATATTGTAAAAATAAACTTACATTTTTCAGTTCCATATTTTTTATTTATCTTAGCTTTTTTATATGTTATACTTATTTTAGATTGAGTTTCTTCACATAGAAACATTTTATTTAATTTGATTTTCTAAATCTTCAATATATTTATTTCTCTCTATATTATATTCCTGAGCTATGATGAGAGCGTTCTTGAACTGCTCGTGTTCTTTTTTCAATTGGTCCATTTGCTCAAACATCTGTTCATTTTCTATGGTAAGATTTTCAATTGTTTCTTCTTTTTCTTTCAATATTTGATTACAATATATATAATCAGTTTGCAGCTTTTGATAATTTTGTAATTCTTTTTCCAAATTATTGATCTCACTTGTAAAATGTATTTCCTTTAATTTAAGAAGATTATTTTCCTTTCTTATATCTTCAAATAAATCTATTCTTCTTAAACAATTTTCTAAATATTTTTTTATTTCCATATTCAGGGGTTTGTGTTTGTAAACATTTCTTAAAAAGTCAACAAGATATAAATGATCTACTCCAAGTTCATTTTCTAATATTAAAAAGGGCTGGGATTCTAAATATAATTGATCATAAGCAATAGTCTTTTTAGCGAGTTGGTTTTGTATTGACTCAAAATTTAAAAGAGTTGATTTATACTTTTTTAACAGTAAAGCTAAATTTTCTAAAGAGAATAAAACATTAAAATCATATTGCAAAAATAATGTATGTAATTGCTTAAAGTCTTTGACAAATTTATTAAAAGTCGAATTGTTATTTAATTTTAACAAATCATTAATACCTTCCTGTATATATTTGTAGTTTTTATCATTGATATTTAAATTTTTAATCAATTTTAACTGTTGTTCTAATATATTTATTAATAAATATTCATCATCAGTTTTATAAAGGTCAAATATTCTTTTTACAATGTCATTTAAGATTTTAATCTTTTTTATAGCTGCTTTTGAATCAAAAACTTTAAGTTCATTTGATATGTCTGAAAATAAATTACTTAAATCATTATATTTAAAATAAATCAATTTAATATCAGTTTCAGAAATCTCTTTCTCTGAAGCTAATAATTTTCTTAATCTACTTCGAACAAATTCATTTAATATTGAGTAGACACTGTTGTAAGTTATATTTTGAAATTCAATTTCTGTTAAACCTAAAATATTTGATATATAATCAGCAAACAGGATTTTTTCCTCAGCAATAATTTGGTCATCAGTTTGAGTAAATTTACTAAATGTTAAAAGTACATCAGTAGATGTGGATTGATCATGTTTATTTGTAGATATGTCCGATTTTTTTAAATATTTTTCTGTATTCTTTAAATTATTCCAATTGAATTCTTTATTTCCAAATAATATTACAGTATTTTCAATTCCGTCTTTTAATTTGAATAATGTAAAAGAATTTGTTTTTAAAATTATATTTTCAACAATATCTATAACCTCTAAGGGCGATAAATTATCATAATCTCCAATATTTTTTAAACGCGAATAAATTTTTTTTAATGTATTTATTTTTTTATCAAAATTACAATTCAGCAATACATCTATAATGTCTTGTCCACTTTTTAGAAAATTTTCAAGATCAATATAATCTTGAAATACTAATTCATTGCAATTCAAAAATTTAAATAAATTTTCACTTAAATAATGAAGTATTTCTCTCAATTGATCTGATTTGGTTTCTGTAATATATTGGTTCTCATGAATGATTGAAGGTTTTTTAGAAAGTAAATGAAATATAACTGAGCTGATACAATTATTTTTTAAATTTAATTCCACACTTTCTTCAGTAAAATGTGATTGCAAAGTTTGTAAAATTGTTTTCAAAAAGAATGATAGTAATTTCTTAGCCTTCAAATATTCATAGGATTTGATATAAAGCAAAATATTGCTTTCATTAACTTCCATTTTTATTATCAAATTTTATCTACAAATTGTTTCAATGTCCGATTGTAGAACTTGTTGTATAGTATACCATAAGTAAAATTTGTCATATAAATTATTCCACTAATTATATTGTCTATTCCTTTTCTATATGCTGGTAATAAACAAGCATGTGCATCTTGACGTATATTTTCTATTTCAAATCGAATACTTTGGTTAAATCTATTAAATCCCATTTCTAACATTACTGCATACAAGGCTATCTCAATTCTATTTGTTAATCCAAAATCTGAAAGCTTGAGAAGATTGAAAAATTTATCATTTTCAATTGAATCCACATAGATTATTTTGTTTCTAGCATCTTCAAATTCTATTGGTATATTTCTGAGACCTTCATTTTCAATATAATTATATTTTACTGGTAAATTTTTTATTTCTCTAATAATATAATCCATTTCGTTTGTAAAGTTATAAATTAAATGCTCATTATCAGTATAACTTGATAACAAATCTTTCACCATTATTTGAAACTCATTTTCATTTATTAAATCTTTTAATTTTGCAATAGTTAAACCACAGATTTTATAAAATATTGTCTTTTGAATTGATCCATAATTTTTCAACTTCAACTGAGATAATATGTCTATTTTATCTTGTTCATATTCTTTGTCACTAAGTAAAACTTCATCTGCCCAAAGATCTAAAATGTCATTATCTGGACTGTTTCTTTCCATTGCCATTGTAAGTTGATGTGTGAGTCTTCAACAATTTATAATTCCTTTTATATTGCTCTATTGCTATTTTATTTTTTAAAATGAAAATTTTACTTGCAAATACTCCATATTTATAAATATTATCATATGAGTCATAAATATTGTTAACATGTTCACTGTGAGTCATTTTACCTTATGGATGATCTTATTGAACTTATATACAAATTTTATCATTTAAAAAACATTGCCGGGTTTGTACGAAAAGACGATGAAGATTACAAAAATATTACAAAATCTGATAATATTTTAAAAATTCAATCTTTTGTTTTTAAATTTAATGCTTGTGTTTTAATATACTATAACGATGAAGTAATAAATTATATCCTATCTTTATTAAAAAGAAATATTGACTACTGTGTATGTGTTAATCTTAATCATTTAGAGTATCACCATTGTATTGTTGATGTAGATTTTAAAAAATTACAAAGTATTGATAGGGAATTTGTTAAGGAATTTTGTAGTGATTTTTCTAAAGTGATTAAAGTTATTTTAAATAATTTAATAAGAAATCAAGAATTTGAAATGACTATGTTTGTGAAAAAAACCTTAGAATTTTCAAAAGACTGTGATATTTTTGAATGTGCTAAAAAAGGTATTCATTTTGAAATTAAAGATTTAGTTTTATATCGAGGGGATAATATTTGGTTTATTGAAATATTAAAAAAACTTTTATTTGATAAATATTCCTATTTAATAAAAAATAATATTATTGATCAACCCGTTAATTGGAATCTACCTTTTTCAAAAAAACAAAATAGAGAATTATATTTACCAGTTGGTACTTATAATTTAGCTGAAGACATTACATTTTGGCCATCGGGAAGTGAATTATTGTTAAATAATGAACAAGATTTTTCATTTGTAAATAATTATTCAATTATAAAAAATTATAAACCAGATATTGTTCAGGCCCATTTTCCTTTAGAATTGTACAAACCATTTAACGGATATTATTTTGGAAAACTTGATAATATAAATGTTTACAAACATTCACAACTGTCACTATTAGGTAGCAGTTTGGAGGGTGTAGTAACAATAGCAAAGAATGTAATTCCATTTGCGGATTATGCCATATCACGATTTTATACACATAATTATTTAATTGTAATAGGAGAATCTCAGATAGATAAATCTCTGTTACCTTTTAATTTATCATACCTAAGAGAAGAACTTTTAACATTTTTTGCAGATTTGAATAAAAGTAAGTCCCAAGCAATATTTAATACATATGTTTTTCTCATTGCACTATATGATAATATATGTGAAAATAATATACCATTTGAGGAGGAAATTTTAAATGAAATTCAAAATAATGATTTTATTAACTATTTTAAAACTGTTTCAAATAAAATTATGAAACTGGTTGAAGAAACCGTTAAACAATGCCAAAATACAGAAACATCTTTTCGTAAACTAAACCCATTACTTTTTTTAAAATGTCTCTTTGTCCAATGTTATACTGATTCAAATAAAGTGGAATTAATTTTTGATGATTCCACGGATGAAAGTATTTTCATATCAGCTAAAGTTTTATCACTCATTAATGACAAATCCTTATCAGTTTTAGAATTAGTTAAATTAATGTATCCCATATATGCAACACAAAAAGATGGTACAGTATATTATTACGAAAAAGATTCTTGGTGTATGTCACTAAACAGATTAGAGCATACGTTTTTACCTTTAAAAATATTAAATAAATATGGCTGTAATGATATCGAATGTAGCACTGATAATGATTTGAAAAAGAAACGCAAAATAAATAAATCTGAGGAGAGTCTTCCGAAAATTTACAATTATTTGATACAATTTTGGGGTAGAGTGATGACTATTAATTTTCCAACAAATGTTGTATCTTTTAAAGATGGCTTTGTTTTAATAAGTAATGAATATTTAATCTTTGCACATACTCCATTATTTAAAGGCTATCCATGTAAACTTAGTTGGAAAGGGATGAAAGAAAAAATTCAACATATTAGTAACCCATCATGTCATTATGAAAATATATTCAATGTTCTAAATGAGAATTTCATAGGGAAAGGGGAAAGTTCACTCTGCCCTGATGGAGTTATTGATTATTTCCGTTATAGTTATACAAAAGAATATGGTCCAGAACTCTCTGTTGGTAATATTGTAAAATGTACAATTGATGAAGATTGTCCAGTTTATAATTGTCTGTCTTATTTTCTTGTATTGTTTTCAAAAGATTTAGAATTGGTTTTTTTTATGTTGTGGACACTAAGATTGGTACTTTTGGGAATCAGTATAAAAAAAGCTTTGATTTTTTATGGACAGGGCCAAAATGGTAAGAGTTCATTAAGCTGTGTTATGTATGCATTATTTGGAAAAGCTATGAGTTTTATTGGTACAGATACTATTCGGGGAAAAATTTCAACACTCGCCCCAGATCTATACAATGCAAAAGATGCTAAGATTGTATATGCGGACGATTTACAAAAAATTAATCCCACCACATTAAAGCAAATTGTCTCTGGGGCTCACATGTATTTAAGGACATTATACAGTTGTGGAACTGATGTACAAATGAAATGGCTGTTTACAGGAAGTTGTAATTCGTTAAGACTAAATGCTGATTTCGCTACAATGAAAAGAATTTTAATAATACCATTTTTAAATTTTTTTCCCGATAATTCTGATTATTATTGCAATGAGAGTACATTTAAAAGTTTAGCAAGTAATATATTGGCAACTTTAATTTGGCTAGAAAAACATGCTTTAGAAACTAATATTTTTTATAATGACAAATTCGATATAGTTTACCCACCAAAATCGGTCAAATGGTATTCTCATGAACTCATTTGGAAAAATGATTTAACAAGTGGAATTTTAAATGCCTTCAATATAGTCGAATCTCCAAACTTATTTATTAGAATAAATGATTTGATTTCAGAAATTAATGCAATTAGAGTTACCAATAAATGTGCAAAGTCTCATGTAAGTTTTTTTAATGAAGATATAGAAACTATAGTAAATTTATTAAAACACCGATACTCTGTTGGAACATGCCTCAATAAATCGAAAAAGATTTATGAACAAGTTATTATTGGTATAACTATGGATCGTTTTAAGATATTGTATGAAGAGGCATTCGAGTTAATATAGTTTTGTTAATAAAAATGGAAGAAAATGTTTATCCAGTCGAGTTTATTACTACTGCAAAAAAGAATGATCAATTAAATGATTCGATTCTGCTTACTACAGTTGAATATCTATTAAGTTTAAACTGGCCAATTTGTCCTCGGCCCCCACCAGCTATAGATATTGGTACTTCAGTTGAAAATTTTCTTACAAGCATAATCAATAAAAATAAACTTAATATTCAACATGAAGAGTTGGATTCTAGATGTAGTTTATTAAAAAATCTCGAACAACCCCCTAGTAAAGGATTAGACTACAATGAATTTCTTAAAATTTTACAAAATGTCCTAGATCAATCAAAAACATTTTCGGATAAGGCCAAAGATAGCAAATCGTCTTAACAAATTCAAGGGATATACAGGAGTATACAACCTTCTAAAATTTTGATATGCTATTTGATCTATACCATAGCATACGATACCATCAACAAAATATAATTCAGGCAAGGCATAACTAAGTTTGTGAGTAGAATATCCCATCATTTCAACTCCTGATTTAGATAAAATAGACCGACTATTGAAGGATTCTTGTAAATATTCAATTTTATTTAGTCCTCGCAAACATTTTATCATCAAGTGAAGATGTTGTTTCTTGAAACGATTACTATTTGAAACCATATAACGGTTAAATAAAGAATTTTCTGTTATAGAATTGGAATTCCAAATAATATTGAAAGTTTTATCATCATAACTATGCAATAAAAATAATTTTAAAATATTATAAAACTCACAATATGAAAATGTTGGTTTTACAATACAATTAAGTTTCATTATGGCAGCTTTTAATTTTTCAAATGTACTCAAGGCTGTATGAGAATCATACAATAGATATTTCATGTATAACCAATCATTAATATTTTGGTTTTTTAATCTAAAAAATGTATATAGAGTTTCTAACTGTTCGTGAGTTAAATTTGGTCTAATTTCACCCATTGCTATGAAAGAACACTCAGGGTTTACTAGAAAATAGCATTCTGATATTGACAGACAACTACTAAGAGCATAAAAATTTAAAGTGTCTCCATCAAAATCTAAATTATTTTTTTCTGTAATTGAAGTTGGTAGACCTACAACAGGAGCATCCCATGTACTTTTGACTTTATGAAATGTAAAAGCTCTCGTATCTAAAACTGGATATCTTATTGCTAACACATATTTAGGATAATTCATATTAGTCCAAATTTTTTTATTCAATATAACTTCATTGCTCTTACAGTTTGGAACTGGAACAACAACACTACGTGCGGAATGGTATGATTTTTTATTCAAGAGAACTTTTCTAAAACAGTTGTTCTTCCCTTGTCCAATAAAACTCAAAGGATCTGGTTTAATATTTACTTGTAATTTTAATTTTGAATCATAGGATTTATTATTTTTTAATAATTTTAATATTAAATCACAAAGGTTGATATTTGAATCCCAGAGAAATGCAGGCGGGTAGACACAGTCACCTACTTGAATTCGGTATTTAAAATTTTCAATATTATTTTTAGTATTAATTTGTAATAATTTTGATTTCTGTTTATATGAACATTTGAAATTCAACAGAATTCGTTCCATTTTAAGTTTACATATTTTACATTGAGATAAAATTTTACTTTTTACAATTTTTTGTAATATCATTTGAAATTGTTCTTTTTGGGTAGTATAACATGTCTGACAATTTTGACAAATGCCATTTGAAGTTATACAGGTACATTGTAAGTAAAAACAATTTGGACAAATGTTATCTAGCCTAAATAGTAAAGACTTTGGTATTTTTTTATAATTTGATTGTTTAATTTTTTTAGATCTAGCATATATTTCAAGACAATTTTTTTCTATCTTTATTGGAGGTAAACTAAATAAGCTTTTATCATTCCTCCCCATTCTAGTTAAGAAACAAGACTTAATCATACAATGCTTCATATTAAAATAAAATTATAAAAATTTGTTACAGTTTATATAATTAATAACACAATTTTTTAAATTTAAAGTTTTTATTTTGAACAATAGATATATAAAGTATTTATAACGTTTATGATATATTAACATGGTAGATGTACAGGGATTAAAACTATTCAAGTGGAAATTAGTTTCTGAACCTTGTAATTGTTCTTGTAATCAAACTGTTTCAAACTATGAATGGAATATTCGTGAAACCTTATCTAGGATTTTAAAAGTTGAAAACGAGCAGTTTGATTTTATTTTTAAACAATTTCCCAATATAGTATTTTATCCAACAATTAAAGATTTAGATTTTGCCATTCGTAAGCGCGAAACTATTGGTGTATACACTTTCTATTATGGTTATCAATTATTTAACTGTCCTATTTTAGTTGGGAGTAAAATGTTTTTTTTACTTACAAATTTTAATAAAATTGATTCTAATCTTTGGGAAGGTTACAGTTGGAATGAATCTTTAGCATGTTTGCTATGTAAATATAATAATAAATTAAAACCAACAACATTTATTGTCAAAGGAAAATGCTATACATTAGGATTATTGGCTTGGACAAACTATGAAAAGATAGTTTACCTAAAAAAGAAGGGCGGTATATTGTTGTATAAAAAGAAACCAAATATTGTAATTACACCTGAAAACTGTTTAATATTACATGATTTCAATGAAATTAAACAATTATTAGGAACTTGTATTGGAAATAGAAAAATATTTCATGGTGGCTACATATTTACTGAAATGTTAAAACAAACATTAGTTGAAGTTCAAAAGGTTTTAAAGCTCCCTAAAAAAAATTTGTTTATAAAACAAATAAATATAACTCAAACTAAACGTGTTAATATGGGTGCTATCGATGCTGTTATTGGCAGAAATACTATTTTTAATTTGCAAGATAGCTTGGACTCTCCTAGTATCAATCCTAAATTTTATAGTAATAATATTGGTAGATATAAAACATTAACAAAATTAGATATTACAAGTTACTCAAAAACTTTACAGTTGGATATTTTGACAACATTATACTCAAAGAAAATACCAATTGACTTTAAAATGGAAGATATTGGGTTTATAGATATAACATCATCAAGTGAAAATTCACCGGGTATCAGTGGATTGGAATCTGTTATAGGAATTATAATTTCATCAGAAATGGATTGTATGCCACAGGAATGTATTGAAACTACTTTGAGTAGACACATTTCATTGAATTCAGTTTCAAATCATGACAAGTTACACAATCAATGGTTTGTAATTATTAATCAAAGTATTTATAAACACGCACCAAAAAAAATGCATATTGAAGAATGGGTTACATATCTGCAACAATTATTAAAAGCCATGTATCCTTGCATTGAAATTTATCATATAAGTCATAGATTGTACGTAATATACTCACTTCCATTGACAATGTATAAAATACTACCCAACGGATATGCTTATTCTGCTATGGAAGTTTCACGATCTGAAAAATTGATGAGTAATATAATATCAGAAGATTGTAATTTGCATGGCCCAACTTCTCTTTTAATTTTTAATCTCAACTCTAATAATCTAGTGAGAAATACAATGATTACACATGCAATCAAACAATGTGTTAGTGGAATATCCGCTTGGCCTTTTCTAAATAATGAAAGGTTATTATTGAAACAAAATAAATACCAATTAATCAAAGGAGTTCCCTTTTATTGTATTAAGGCAAATATTCTAATACTTCCCGTTGAACACAATATAGAAGATTCTTGTGTTTTAAATGCCAATTCTATTTATAAAAAGAAACTTCTCTCCACAAATAATATTGTGACTGCAACTTTGCATCTGCAAAATGTTTCTCTTATCCAAGTATTAATAAAAAAATTTCCTATTTTAATAAAGCCAAATTTGGTTTTATTAAAATTTAAAAGTGACATAATCCATTTAGGTAAACATTTAGCTATTAATCCCGATCCTCTCAATAAAGAAATACAAAATTTGTTATGGGCTCCAAATTTAGATTTAATAAAAACAAAGAGAGTATACCTTAATCAAATTCAACTTAATTATGATGATAAATCAAATTTATACTGTGATATTTCCATTTCATACCGACAGGATGGTTGTTTAGGGACAAAACTTTTTATATTAAATGGTGCACAAAAATCAATTGTTGGACATATACTCAAAGCAGAGTATATGCCAAAGCTGCATAACACGATGTCTATAGATGATGTTGCAAATATTGATATTGATATAATTCAACACCCTTTCTCACTAAAAAGATTGGCATTTAATTTTCTTTTTACTCCTGAAATTTCAGCAATTTACAATGAATGTTTTCAATTTACACCTTATGACAAGTTACAAGTTTTAAATAGTAAAAAAGACTACTTTGTAAGTGATCCAATTTCTAAAAAATTTTATTTGAATGATAAAGACAACCACCCTACAAAAGCAATTGTATATGAAGGATTTGTAGTATTAATGGGAAAACAGAATCCATATAGTTTAATTCATAGTGCAGAAATAGGTTCAACACCTACATCAAGCTTAACTGGACAACCTGAAGTAACTTATCAAAAATATAGCAACAGCAATAATCATGCTTTTGGGCTATCTGAAAGTGAACGTGAGGTTTTAGTTGCTCTTGGTTTGAATAGTTTTATTGAAGACATGTATGATTTAAGCGATTCTACAAATGTGATATTAGAGAATTGTAAGGGTGAAAAAATATGTATTCCACTTTCAATGTCAGCTGCCAGAGTTTTGGACATGTTATCGCTAGTGGGAATAAATGTAAGTTTCTCTGTTAAGGATGACTTTGATTAATTTCAATATTATCTTTAAACCATTCATAAAGAGCATCTAAATATTCATTAAACATTTCATATGTTATGGAATGTTCATTCAGTTGTATTTTTTTATTCTCATTTAAAATGTAAATTTTCTTTATTATTCCATTGTAAATTGTTTCGATTTTGTCAAAGCTCTTCAATGTTGGTGCCAACATTTTAATATTTAAATCATCATTTTCAATAATTGAAATAATCTCTTTGACCCAATCTGAAGAATAACTGTTTGTATTTATAAATACTATGAGCATGATATTTATAATAATTTTCTTATCAATTTCTTTTTCTGAAATATGCTGTAAAAAATCATCTATCTCTTCAAGAATTAGTAAATTATTAATATCCTCATCGCTTATAAACATTTTTATTTAAAATTTAAAATTCTCCATCTATATATTTTACAATTTTTGTGGCAATGTATGAAAATATAAACCACAGCAGTAGAAGTATTATATTAGTGAACGGTGAACTACTTCTTAGAGGTGTAGTAAAATCCATTCCAAGAAAATTTGAATTATATTTTGTGGTCATAGTTTTTTATTAATGGGTTTTACATATTTACATAAATATATTTTTAGTGACCATGTGATATATCCAATACAAAGTTACAACACAGAAAATAATAAAAACAGTATAATATATTTTGATTGTACAGGATTATTATATCAAATATCTTACACTATAGCCTCAAATACTATAGTTGAAAACTCCAATGTCTTATTAAATTTGATGGTAGAAAATATATTAAATTTTAAAAAAGTTATTACAAATTTAAATTTGAATGTAACATCTATACATTTATTTTTTGATGGCAAGGCCCCAAAACATAAATATAATTTACAAAAAAAGAGAGATGAAAATATCAAAAGAGCACTTGCTAATAATAGAACACCATTTGGACTTGGTTTGATTACGGATCGTAACACCAGAAATCAAATAATTTCTCATATTGCTGAGAATATTGTAGATAAAATTTGTTTTGAATGTGAAGATGTCCATTTATCATCTACAGATGAACCTGGTGAAGCAGATATTAAGATTGTAAAATCAATTTTACAATCCCCTAATTCAGATTCCATAACAAAAGTTATAGTAACTGCCGATACGGACATTTTTATATCTCTCAATTCACTGAGAAATATAAATATTTTAATATTAATAAGTTTGCCTATTATTGGTTTGCAATGTATTACTTCTAGTTCTTTAAACAATTGGTTAAGTGCAAACTCAATATGTTATAAGAGATTTTTATTTTACTATGTATTTTTTTGTGGAAATGATTATGAATGTCCTATAATTTCTGGTACAAAAAATCAAATTCTATTGATATATGATTTTGGAAAAAAGTGTAATTTTAAAGTATCGATAGAAAGATTTCTTACACTTTGGTCAATGTTAAATATTAAATCAACAAAATCTATCGTAATAACCGGATTATCATTTGAGGTGTTATGTCAAATAGTTCGTTTAAAAATGGTTTCTGTTAAAGATTCCATAAAATATTACAGTTTTGGATGTGAATTACCTGACAATCACTTAACATTACTGCCATCTTATGATAAGTGGAGAATGTTAATTAAAAATTTAAAACCAAAAGATATATCTACTCATTTAAGACATAATGGCAAGACATAATAGTTGAGAGATGACGGATGAGTATAATAATAAATATTTAATGGTATGAAAGCTATATTCTGAATAATCCAACAGACAATAACATGATATCGTAATACAACTTATGTATAAGAGACATTTTGCAAATAATTTATAAACAAATTTTCTTTTTAAAATTGTATTTAAATCTGTAGTTTTAGAATTTTGGGGTTTAAAGCGTAGCATATTTTTTATATAAATAAAGAACAGATGCGAGTCAATCCTCATTTACGATGAATTGTGGTTTAAAGTTTGAACAAGGTGTTTATAAGTTTAATGATATTCCCGTAAGTATTACAGAAAATGATACTTCCTACATATTCAAAAATATTTATACTGATGAAATAATATATTTTATTGATTATAGTCAATTATTGTACAGACTCAACGAAGAACATATCATACGGATAGCTTCAATGTCTCATGGAAAACAGATTGTACCCACTGTGCTTTTGATGCCGAAAAATTTGGATACATTTGTACATTCAAATATTAAATCTAATTTTACATCATTAAAACACCTTTATTCTTGGATTAGATTAATTATCGGAAAATTAAATGGCATTAACGATATAGATTTTAGACCTTTTAATCAATTACAAATTGAACAAATCTTTGAAAATTTAAACATCAATGAAATCTCAGAAGACAATAAAAAATGTTTTTCAGATTCAGTTAACTTGTTCGATTTTAATAATAATATTGATAAAATAAATTGGTTTGATATAATATTAGAAAAGTATGCTATAAATATCCCACCTTGGGAGCAAATTCAAGAAATGCATCCTCGAGATGTTTTTTTACTAACAAATAATTTGATGAGGTACATTTGTGTTTGGGAAGCATCTGATAAGAGTATTGACTGTATTATAGCCAGTAATATAATATTCATTCAATTCTTACAAGATACTGGATCTTCAACTAATAACTACACAGCTCTTTTACCATGCATGTGTGCATTGGCAGTTTCATCTATAATGCCAACACCAATACCTTTCAATATTTCAAAGGATTTAGATAATAAGGAAAAATTATTATTTAACAGAGCTAAGTTTAATAGAGATGACAACTATGGATGGTACAGATTCCAGATGAAAGTAAAAAATGCTAATAATATTTGTAGTCGAGAAGAGTGTTTGGATATTCTGCAGTATTTATTTTTTCAATTTAATATTTTTAAAGATCAAGAATTTGATGTGATCCTCTCTTACATGCGAAAAGTATTTAATTTTTATAAAAAACCAGAGCTGTATATTTATATTATTATATTTGGATTAAGTCTGTCAAGTTTACGTATTGCTAAACCAATAAAAAATATTACTGGTACAAAAAATTTAGCAAATTTTAATATTGAAAATATTGGCATTCGTAATGTTACTACAGAATTGAAGAAAAATCTTTATAAAGAAATGAAAAATGATATAATGGTAATTTTTAATTTCATAGATCCATATAAAAAGTACATGTTGAATTTACAAGAAAAAAATAAATATTTTAAAATAAATAATCTTACAGATGAAGTTCTATTCTATTTTATGAAAACTGACAATTCTTTTTCTGAATTAGTAAACTATATATTAAAAACTATTTTGCCACTAATATCAGCACAGTTAATTTAAATTCGTTAAATATTGTTGTAATTCAATAACATATTTTACAAAATCATTATACAAAGAATTTGATTTTCTTAAATTATTTGGTATATTATTTATGATTTCCATACAAACATAATTATGTATAGTATCTTTTAGGTATGAATTTGTGTGATTTTTAGTAAGTGCACATAAACCAACACATTTTTGATTCTTTTTAGTACCTAAAGACCAATGTTTTTGTAACTTCCACAAAGTACCTACAGTTGCAAAATAATACAATATCGAGCTCATAATATAGACACGATCTGTAACAGCATTTCTCTCTATCAAACGAATACAAATTTGTTTCATTTTGGATGGATTGTGCATTCCAGTATTGGCAATATTATTTTTAGTTCTTAAAGCTTTGATTTGTTTCAAAATAAGGGGATGCAATTTATCTTTGAATATAAAAAATAAATTTTCAGGAATAGGATGAGCAATTGAGATTATATAATTATATGAGGGTAACAATATTTCCTCATTTATTCTATCAACCAAGAAAAGGTTTTCTGAAAAACAAAAAACACTTAAATGGTATTTCAAAATAAATACTAATTTATCTAAGAAATCACAAATAATTTTTGAATTATAAGGCTCTAATTTTACATATTCAGAAAGAGTTATTAAGCTGTGGTTATGTTTGAATTCATTAAAATATAAACCACTATAAGAGAATTTAGTAATTGTTAGTTCATTGGGAAAAAATTGTTTTAAATATTTATCATACTTTTGACTCCATGGTTTGCCATCATTTTCATTTAAGACAAAAATTTTATTTGTTATGTAAAGTATTTTTTTACCATCATCTGTAATATATAATGTAGCTATGTAATTCTTGTTTTTATTACTATATAAACTAACAAAATTACAATTCTCAATCCATTCAGGGTTTATCTGATCTACCAAACACCGTATATAATAAGATTGTACATTAATATCTATCATATTTTTTTTTAAATGCTAGAAAAGATTGTTATATTTAAAAAGCAAATTTTACACCTTTTAAATTATAAACTTGAAATATTACCACCTTTAATTCCCAATAATTTTGTTTTATTCCGTTACAATAGAGTGGTAAATTTTAATGATTTCAATATTATTAATGACATTGAAATACAAAAAAATCATGATTGGGATATTGATGAGTTATTTGATATAATGATTTCTTCGTTTAAAAGGTATAAAATAAAACCTATAATATTAGACAGTTATGACAATCTTCCCTTAAACTCAAATGTTCAAAGTTTTAAGAAAATCAAATCTTCTATTGTAAGAGATCATATGAATAATTCACCTTTATGGGCTATAAATGATGAAAGAATTTTGAAAATACCTCGTAAATTAGAAAAACAAATGTTGAAAATTAAACTTGAATGCAAAAAGGAATATATAGTGAAATTAGTGGAAGTATCTTATAACATTCGACGTTTTCTGCTAAAAAGTGATGGAAGATAACAACAAAATTGTCAATATAAGCGACAAATTATATTTAATAGGTGTTCAGTTATATGGGGAAGAAGAATTTAATAAAATGATAAATAATGAAATCAACCAAGTAATAAGTAAAATGTGTGGTTTTCCTATTGGAAGAACTAATATTACAATAAATATGATAAAAAAATATCAGAATGTACCGACACAAGAAAAATTAGATTCTGTACATATTTTAAAAACTGAAAGATCTGACTATTACAATGAGCATGAATTGCGTGATATAAATTTGTATAGACAATTAAGTGATTTTATTGACTTGTTAAAACCAAAAAATATTGTGGTTGTAAAATTTGAAGGGGAACCAAATCCAATATTATGTCAATTTAAAAAAACTCAAACAAAACAAATTCCATGGCTATGCATGTGGTTTGAGCAGTTTCCTGAATGTTGTATCGAGTATTGTACTGATATTCATAATTATTTAAGAATCATGGGACCCCTCTGTTCTATGATTAATATATCAAATCTTTTAAATAGAATCGAATCAAACGAGATAAATTATACTTTAATCCTCTTGGCACTTGCAATATTTCCTAAAAGTGATATTTCTCCAATTACTAGAAATGCAACACTGGAAAAAAATGAAATTCTCAAATCAATTATGTATGAAGATGTACAAAGAAAAATTTTACGAATTGTTGATGAGGAAGATGGGATTATTTATTCACGGAGTCGTAACATGTTTAATTTACCTGCACTCTCTGGAACAAATATTTTCAATTAGATTGTATAAGAGTTTTTAAATCATTAATTTTATCATCAATAGTTTTAGTAATTGTATTTTCAAAACGCATCAATTCCATATGTAAATTATTTATCAATATACTGTATTGATTGAAAAAATCAGTTTTAGTTAAAATATCATTATATAATTCATTTTTTATCTTTGTACTGATTTGATCTGATATTTTATTTATTTCTATCATAAATTTAGTGTTCAAGGCTCCTAATAAAGTGGGCAGTTCTAATGTTGTTGTCTGCGGTATATTGAAATATGATTTTATATCCTCATTAAACTTACTAAAACTACCAAAAAAGTTTACCATCGTATATAGATCACTGATATGATAGTTATCTTGAAAATGTTTGCCAGCTTCAATAAAAGGTTTCGGTAAAGCGATTTGCTCCAAGTCAGATTTTAAAGGCATATTGTGTAACCTATTAGAAATATTATACATTTCCGTTGGAATTTTATTTATTATATTAATTTGATTTTGAAAAGCACTTTTTAATTTTCTAGCAATAGCTTCAACACTTATTCTATGCATTATTGTTTCCAATATAACATGATTGAAATTGTGAGGATTTTGAGCTTTATATTGTTTCTCAAATACTTGGTTGTTAACTCTATTAAGCCCAAGTAAATCACGTAAGTGATTATCAATATGAAAAGGATGAGAATACTCTATTTCAATTTTATTATCTACTTCTATAATTTTAAATTGGTCCTTGTCTAATTGTAAATGTTGTTGAATATTATTTTTTAAGTCCAATATATTGTAAAGACCATTTTTCAGTGTAATGGTATACTCTGTATTAGAATTTACATTTTTTATAATAATAACTCCATCATGTAGTAAATTACGTGCTCCAGGTCGTAAAACATCTAACACTCTACGAAACACTCCTTGTAAATTGACAATATCAGTTTTGATTTCTTTTAGTGAATCTAATTCTTTTACTTTATTATTGATCTGATTTAAAATGGGTTCCAATTTATTTAATAAACTCTTATTGAATGATAGATCCATTTGAACTGTTTGTAATTTGCTATCTAAATTATTTGAAATTGTTAATATTTCACTAATTTTTTCAGTATGTTGTTTTATAGTTTGTAAATTATTATTGGTTTTGTCAATACATTGTATTACATTTGTTAATTCCTTTGAATAATCTTCGACAAGTTTTGTCAACTTATTTTTCATATCTTCACTAATATGATTTTCTAAACTATCCATAATAACTTTCATTTCCCTGCTTATTGTTAATATGTCGGGTATATTATTTAATACATGTTTAATATCTGATATATCAATTTGTTTAATATTTTGGATAATCAAATGAATTTCATTAATATTACTTTTCATTTCATTCAATAAAGTTTCCACAGATATTATTGATGTTTTCAGTTCAGGGATTTCTGGAACTGTCATCTTTAATGATTCAAAATGTTGTTCTAATAATAATATTTTTTCTAAAATGTTTATATCACACCTTTGCAAATCCGTTTTTATTTCTGTTATAATTCTAGTCAATTCCGAATTTTCTAGTTTATTGATAGAACTTTCAATTAAATCCAATTTAGATTTTATAGCCAATAGACTTTCTGGAGGGATTTTCAAATTTTCATATAGATCTGTAAGTGATTCGAGCAACTCTAATATTTTACCTATGTTTTCTGTGGGATTTTTCAAAAGATTTTCAAACTGTTCAAAATTATCAGATTTATATACAATTTCATCATTATCATTTTTCTTTTTCCTTACATAATATACTAAATATACAGAAAAACATATTATAAATATAACTGACATATATGTTAACAACATTTATTTTATTTATAATTTGAATAAAAATGAATTTAATACTAGAACTGCTTGCATACACAAATAATAATGTTGTTAGATGTGTTTACAATAAAAGCCCACTAGAATTTTATGCAAATATTAAAAACGATGATGTATTAAATCAACAAATACAAATTTTAAAATCAGCTTGGCCAAATATTACAAAAAAAATATTTTTAGAAGATGTTTGTTCATCATCTTTAGAAAAAGGAATTTGGATGAATAGACAAGAGTTAATATTAAATCATGATCTCAAATTATTTATAAAAGATATCACTATTGATGATATAAATTTAGTTTTAAAATATAGTATGGTTAATGAAAATTTTCAGGACTTTATTGAAGCAAATAATTATTTTAATAACAATATTACTTATCCAACAATTGTTATAGATTTTTTACCATTGATATTAAATAAATGTAATCCATATGATATTGGTTTAAGAAACAATATGTTATATTACCTATCTCGAGCTCCTATTTTTAAATGAACATAACAGATAAGTTCTTGAATAAAAATGAAAAAAATTATAGAATCAAAAAAAATTAAATTGGGAAATTTAAAATTTAATTCAAAGTGGGAACTTTTTATTTACAGAAAAATCTTCAAGTTTCTCCCTAGACATTTACACCCAATAAGAATAAATCAAAAGATTTGTGGTTTTTTATTTGAATTGGATATATACATACCAAAATTAAAATTAGCTTTTGAACTTTTGGGTCCCTATCATTTTAATTATTTAACTGTAATAAATCGTGATCTTATCAAAGCAAACATTTGTAAAAAATTGAAAATAAAAATTATTTATTTATATTATAACAAAGGTTATAGCAATATCTATTTACAAAAAACAATTATTAAGCATATAAATAGAACAGGTTATTCAAAGGATTCATACATTACCAAGATGGATTTTGATAGTGACAACGCATCAGAACATTCCCTAGTGTTGAGTGATTCTTGTGAAAAGCCACAAAAGAAAATAAAAATTACATCAAATAAAAAAAATCAAAAAGAAATTAAATTACATCAAATTGAAATGGAAAAACATTTTGACTATATAAAATCTATTGATACTAAAATTTATGAACCTATTAATATTGCAATCAAAGCTTTTAGGGTTCAGTGTCCATCTACTACTGTTCAAGATTCCTCGATCAAAAGACACATAATTAAATATTATACCAAAATACTTGATTGCAGAAAAGTAAATAACCGGTGGATGTGTAGTTTTGAAAGAGTTTGCGAAATAAAATTTGATCTATCTAAATATAAAAGATACGCTTAAATGGATAAAAAAGAACTTCTTTTACAGAATGACTTGAAGAAAGAATACGAAATCTGCATACAGAATTGTAATATAATTTTATTGAAAAACCAAATAGATCGGAATAGTTTTATTTTCTATAGATATATAGATTTTGAATATATTTTTGAGATTTGGAAAAAAAATAAAAATTTTAAAACATTAAAATTAATAAATTTAATACATCCTTCATCAAAAATATACTCAGAATATCCATACGAATCATTTTGGTTAGATGATGATAATCCGGCAATTTTAAATGTTGTTTCATCCTTTGCAATTATTTACAATTCAAACAGAGTTTTTTTACACACAATTCATGTATGGCATATCTTCTTAGGAAAGCTCATCAGATTGTTCAGGGGGGTTAGAGTCAATAATATCAGGTTTTGATTCAATGATGTTTTCTTTGGTTGTAACATGACGATTCCTTTTTAGAAACTTATTCTTTTTTGAATTACACTTAACACATAATGCCTTCAAATGATGTGTTTCACGTTTAACTACCATTGGCTCTTTATTGGCGGTAAAATTTGTACATTTAATACAATAAATAGGAGTATTAAATCCATCAGTGTTTTCCATCCTTTTTTCTATATATAAAAAAAATATGAATAGCAAAAATGTGTACAATCAATGGCAACAGTTTTGTGCAGCTTCAAATGTACCAAAACAAGACGTCAAGAGATTATATGATATTAATAAAAGTAAAATAAAAACAACAAATCCAACATTATGGTTTAATTTCTTAAAGCAGGTTCCATTAAAAGAAAATAATAGTGAAGATATGACAATAAACGAGGAAAATATTGAAAACCATGATTCAGAGGATAAAATATCTAATGAACAAATGATAAAAGATATATATGTTACACTTGGTGAAATAAAGTCTTTTTTAATTTTTTTAGTATCAGAACCAAGTAGGCATGTAAAATCATTCATAGATTTAGAAGAGAAAACTGATATTAATATTATAAAAAAGTGGACAGAAGGAATGACTGCAATAATGAATAATTTAAAAAATTCTGAAGAGTATAATAATAACAATTTTATTATAGATTTAAAACAGATTTTTTCCTTAATAAGTAAACATCTTTTTATAATCCCAAACATTGAAAAAATTGGACAAGTTTCTTTTATCAATGTTACCTATGAAAGTGATTTGAAAATAAAAATTCTTTTTGAATCAAAAAGAAAAAAATATACAAATGAATATATTATACCGACAATTATAAAAAATGCTGTAGTTTTTTTTTACAACTCTAGAGAACTATTAAGTTTAATAGATAACCGATATAGATCAGAAATCTTATATAATAATGATTATATTACCACATCTCAAAATAAAGCAGTAGAAGTTGAATTTTTTATCACCCACATGATATACACTGTTTTACATGCCATGTTACATTTATACTGTAGTGTTATATTTAATAATTCATATATGAAGCATGAGGATCATAACTATTATAAAACTGTAGAAAGTATTATACCTCGTCCTTTATTCAAATATTTCTTAATGCCCAGTTTGTAGTATCATCTATAATGGTAAGTTAAATATAAATCATCTTGTATTTAAATATTTCTTAACTCTCAATTTGAAATACTACTCCAAATTGATTATGCGTGATAATAGGTTAAACGTTGATACAATTGATGTTCTACAAATATGCTTCTTATTTTTAAATTGCCAAATCATTTCTTTGATTCTTGGTAAAAAACTAATATCCAAAGAAGTTTTTAAAAACTTTGATAGTTTCTTTTCCATTTTAATTGTTTCTGTCAGATTGGTCTTTATATTATAAAATCTATAATAATAACAACAATCACTTTTATAATGATATTTGTCATATTCAACGATTAATTCAGAGAAAAAATCAGATTCTAAGAAAAATTCAAGTATACTAAGAGGTAATATGGAAATGACATCCAATAGATACCAAATTATAATAAATGTTCTTAAAAATTCATTTTCAATTGTTTTAAATTTATCAAATGCCATTTTTACATGATTTAAGACGCATTCTCTATAATATTGATCATCACTGTCACTTTCAGAGCTACAATAGCTAGAATAGTCGTAGAAATCTTCTGATTCACTCATCATTTGAAAGGAATTTGCACTTCTTACAGTTACATATACAACAACGAGCTTTCAACTGTGTTCTCTTATACCCTCTTATATATAGAACAACTTTTTTAATATTTTCAGATTTTGTATATTTTTTACATTTTAAACAAAATATTCTCATCGTTTTTTATTTTAAATGCAATTTATGCAGTTAGACTCAATAATATTACTAGAAATAATCCCATTATATTTAAATTTAAAGACTAAAGTAACATATTTTAGAGCATTAAGATGGCCAACACCTGAAAGGTTTCTCATAAAACATATTGAAAAGAATAAAAGAATAAACAGAAAAATTTTATTTTATGAATTCTATTTTATCAAACATAATTTACAACATTTGAGTGAGGAATGTCTAAAAATATTGAAATATCAACATTGGTTATATATCTCAGCGTGTATGCCAATGAAACGAGATTTTATTCTTAAAAATAGAAAGAGAATAATAGTGCCAGCATTAGTTAATAATGTTAACTGTTTTAGGGAAATTAATTTATGGATGGTAGATAAAAATAACCTTGATATGTATTTTAAAATATTTAGATGTTTAAGATGTAATAAAAAATTTACAACTAATAGAAATATTAAAATAAAAAAACAATATTATTTGCATTATTGTTATTTATTTTATTTTCAACTTTCCAATGCAATGAATATAAAAGGATTTATTACTAGATATTTAAGGGGATATTTATCACAACGCTATGAATCATGAGTTTGAAATTCGACGGCGAGGTCCTTTGACAATCGAAATAATAAAAAAACTCCGTTTTTATAAACCAATTGAAACTTATTTTTTAATTTATTGGAATAACTTAAGAGTATTTATAAATTCAGATAAACCACGTATAGAAAAGAAAACTTTATTAAACACTAAAGCCATATTGTTTGATAGGATCACTTTGGAAATTTGTTATGAATCACTAGAAGAACCTATACCCATTTCACTATTATATGACATCATTATAAATGGCGTCTTGATGAGAAAAACTGTATACATTAGAAAGGAAAATTTGATTTTTTATACATTAGAGAGTGTTGAAATAAATATCAATAGTCTTAAAAATTATTGTATATTAGAACTTGAAAACCCCTTGAATATGAATAGTAATTTAAAAAGTTTATATTTAAAAACTGCCTTTGATTACAGTTTAAATATTGATACACAATATTTAACATGTTCAGTAGAAAATGTATTGCATGACCCTAACATTACTCCTTTCAATAAGAAACAATATCCCAAAATTGATGGAGAAAGAGGGTTAGTAAATTTTTATTCAAACTATGAAATATTTACAAGTAATACAACTAGTTTTGTTTTAAAACCAAATCTTTATAAACAATGGGGAAGTATATACAGTTTTTATTTAAAGAATATAACATTTATTGCAGAGTTTGATAGAAAAAGATTAATTTTTATTGATCTTGCCCATTCAAAGCACTTTAATGCTATTGAGAGGATGGAATTTATTGAAAATTTAGCAAAGAATATTCGTAAATTTCAATCACCTAAAACTGGCATCCTTTTCCAAAGTTTTGATTCAGATTATATAAAGCATAATATTAAAATTGATGGTAGTATTTATATAAGCAATAATAGAATATATAAACAAAAATTTATACCTAGTGTAGATTTAAAATTTCAATCAGACAAAATGATTGACAGAAATGGTATTTGTTATAAAATATTAATGTCCCGAGATAATTTGATAAATAATTTTATATACGAATGTTTGCTTGACAAAGAACAACAGGTAATATCTATTATAAAACCACGTCAGGATAAATTTTTTCCCAATTCTAGAAAGGTTGTTTTAAAAACAATCATGAGTTCTCAATCCCCTGAAAAAAGTACAAATTTAATGCATTAATATCATTTTTAAATATTGAATCATTTTTTATTTTCAATGTATTCAAAGACATATCTCTATAGGACATGTCTCTTATGATTTTTTTATTCCTACAATCAATAGGAATACTATAATATGGATGAACTCTATTATTTTTGGATGTTTTACAGAATTTATCTACTTTTATTTCATTATGTTGTATGTGTTGCAAGTTACCCGTTTTTGAACAAAAACTTAAATTTAAATCTTTTGTAATACCTATAGTTGGTCCTCTTAAGGGTAATAAGCCATCTGCATTGGCACAGTCTTCTTCTTCTACACATGTTGGTATAAATGTATGAAGAAATTTTTTACATATATGTATTTTATGGTTATTGTCAATATAAGAGTTTTTACCAAAATAAATTCTTCCCCAAAACTCAGGATTTTTATTTTGATCAACAATTAGTTTATTGACAGGTTTGCTATATCTGCAAGAAAGAATAACATTGGAGTATGCCACTGTCAGTATTCCTAAAAAATCATCAACACCATTTGTATATTCTTGATATTGTAAATTACATTCTTTTTTATCCTGCTCATCATAAATAGTATCATCTTTATATACATTTTGTATCGATTCTTTGGTTTTTGAAACTGAATCATACACTACCATTGGTAAAACATGACTTTGTTCTTTCATAAAAATATCATTATATAGTAAAGGGATTTTCCCATTTTTATAATGTTTTTCATAATCAAAAGGAATACAAGTTTGAATGGTTTCATCAAACACAGATATGTTTAACCTTTCCACATTATATACAATTCCATCATCTAAAACATCTCTGATTTCTTTTAAAATATTCATATAGTTTGTATTTTCCTTAATTTTAGGACAAAATTTGAAATTCCAATAATTATCTATACATTGCTTATACATTTCAGATGTTACCCAAGACTTTGGTATATTTATTGGGACAGATTTTTGTGATTCACAATTACCATAAATCTTTCTATTTAGAGGCTGTTTTGGCTTGTGAACTATTTCAGGTCTGATGATATAATTTGAAATTATATCTTTAACTTCATTATATCCATTACATTTATAGATTATATTTTTATTCTGACTGTCTATTACTAATTCATTATCTTTTTTATTTTTACATGCTGCTATATTTGAGCAACCATTCCTAGTATAATGAAATCCCTCCAAACATTTTCTACTAATTATCAATTTATTATTTATATATATTTTAAATCCATCACCATCCCAATCCATTATATTTACAATAATATTTTTCGGTTTAGCTAATTTGAAACTATCAATTGTAAAAGTATTATCATAATCATAGTTGGATTTAAATTTAATATTATTTTTGTTACTTGTATCCATTGGAAAAATTTCTCTTAACTGTTTGCTAACATACAATTTTAATCCCGCAATAATTATGTTATTTAATAAAATATATACCAATAGTAAAATTAATATAAAAAGAATTGTTTTTAATTTTTTATTCATTTTTTATTTGAAGAGTTAATTTATTAGTTGATGAATCATAAAATCCAATAGCTTTATCAAATATGTTTTGAGGTTCAACTGTAACACCTCTTGTCAATAGATCTTTAAACCAATTTCCATGAACTTGTTCTATAGCTAACATGTAAGCACCATTTTTTTCATTAGTAGTACTGAAATAATTCATAAACCTTTCATTCAATGCTGATAATGGATATAAATGTGAAATTTTCCAATCGTTATTATTTTTTTCTAGAAAAATTATATGATTTTTTGACCATGATCCTTCTCTAAGTATTTTTGTACATCCAACTACACCATTGTCTAAAAGAATAGTTATATAACCATTTTCAAAATCACACTTACAAATATTGGGTGAAATAACAGATTGATCAGTTCTTATTAATGGATTTAAAATATCCCATGAACACAATTCTTTCAAACAAGTTTTATATTCATTATTAAAATAAAAACCATCATCACAGTTGTTTTGAAATATTTTTTGTGGAGAATTTAATTTCCTCAAAATGCATTTTCGAGTAAAATAATCATAAAATAAAGTTTGACCACAATCACAAATACCTTCAATGTAAGGATCTTGATTATTAAAATTTAATAACTCACCCCTAGAATTTAATAGTTGTTTACAATTAGGATCAACAATTTTGTTACAGTTTCCGTTATAATGATTATTTGTTATGAAACTAGGATGTTTACAAATGCAATCTTTACCATTCCATGTTCCAGTAAAGTCATCACAAAATATTTTAGAATTGATTTGTGGATATGTTATTTTAATTGAATTATAGTTTAAAATAAAAATTGCAAAGATAATAATAAATAATATAATAATTTTAAACATTTTTATTTGTATATAAGATACATATTTTATTATAAACTCATTCAGTATGTTTGAGGAGGGAGATTGTTTCATCACAAAATGGATAAATACTGAAGGTGATTATGTTGGATTTGACAATAATTGTAATTATGTAAGTGGAAGATTATTTTTAAATCAAGACAATTGCTATTATTTACAGTTATTAATTGATAAAAACAAACGAGAAGATTTTGAAGAAAAAGTATATAATTTTCTAGGACAATTCATATATAAAATTACATATAATGACAATTTGGCAAATTTAAGAACACAACATCAAATTACCATTGAAGATGTAGTTTTTACTGATCGTCTTAAAGGTTTATCCGCATTCATTCATGTTGGTAATGAATATAAACTTTCAGGCATAGAAAAGTTTTTATCATTCAATAAATCGTTATTTAATATATTTGAAATAAATTTTACAAACTCTTCTTTACAACGATATTTTGAAAATGAAAAGCGTAAAAACAAAGATTTTCTCTATTATGGAATCTTCAAGAAAGATTTACAAGAGTTACACGGATTTGATATTTTACCCAAACATAGAGTTTGTTCATTCGATATAGAGGTTGTAAAAAATAGAGAGTTTAATATTATACCCAATGGAGCAGCTCCTGACGAAAAAATTGTATCTATATCTTTTGTTATAGGCACTGTTTGTGATAGGGTATTTGAAAAGGAATTAGAAATTGTTTACTTACTATTACCAAATTCAAATATAAGTATAGATCACACAAATAAAAAAAGGATTTATAAATTTTATTTTGAAGAAGAGAAACTAATAGAGGCAGTATGCAATTTCTTTAAAGTTGAGTTAAATGTATCATTCATAATCGGTTATAATATTTTAGAATTTGATTTTCCTGTTATTTTGAATAGAATGATCATTTTGGGATTAGCACTTAACTATTATACTGCAGAAGAAATAAATAAAATGTTAATGGGAATAAAAACACCTTTAGTGTGTTGTGAACGTTTTCAAATAATTGATGTTATGATATATCTTAAACGGATGCATTCAAATGAATATAATTCATTTTCATTAAAAAATGTAGCTAAGGTAGAACTAAACAAAAACAAATTAGATTTATCATTTATGAAATTAAATCAATGCTATGCAGAAAATGAATATGTTGATATAGAATTTCTAAAACAATTATGTGATTATGTTACATTTGATTCTGAATTAACAGTTGAAGTATATGCAAAAAAAGGAATCATCCACCATTTAATGCCTCTGGTAAGTGTATGTTTTTGTGATACTGTAGATTACATGAGTAAAGCCACATCAAAAGTTATAAGCAAATTCACGTCTGTTATGTACCCCTCACAGGGTATGTGTATTCCTTCTAAAGTTGATCAACATAAAATATTTTCGGGTGATATGTTTGATTCTGTTGTTAAAAAACAATACCGGGGTGCAACTGTCCTAAAAGCTCAAAGAACAATATTTGTAAATAAATCAATTTCTGTAGTTGACTTTACATCTTTATATCCAAGTATTATCCAAGAATTTAACATAAGCTCTAATTATATAATTAATAATTTTAATTGCAGTTCTCCTTTGGCTAAAGAATTTTTAAAACGAACTAATAAAATGGAAAATTTTTATACTTTGAAAAAGGAGTTTTTAAAAACACCTTTGTCCGTTTTAGTAGAATATTTAATAAAACAAAGAAAAAAAACTAAAAATATTTATTTGAACAAAGCTTACAAGCTTATAGCTAATTCAATTTATGGCCTATTGGCATCAAAAGGACGGATGCGAGATCTCCCATGTGCAGCACTTGTAACTTCATACGGAAGAAAAATTCATTCTTTAATCAAATCTTTTGTAGAAAAAAAACTAAACATGAATGTAATTTATGGGGATACAGACTCATTATTTATTTTACAACCAAATTTTAACATTGATATAGCAAATATTTTAAATAACTACATAAAAGAAAAGTTAAATCTAGAGACCATATCTTTAACTTTGGATTACGAAGCAACTACAATAATTTTTTTGGCTGAAAAGAAAAATTACATAATGAAACTTACAAATGGAGGAATTAAAATTACTGGCATTGCTAAGAGGATAAATCCGAAATTTAAACTTTTTATTGAAATGTTTTTTCAGCAATTTTTAGAATTAATTGAAAATTATTATGAAAATAGAGGTGTATTCATTGAACATTTTAATGATTTTATCAATACTTTTTTCAGTTATGTCTTACAGAACACATCAGATAATGATTATGCGTTTGTTTTTAATTCCAAACCTTACTATGAATATGAAAATTTAAATTCTCTGAATGCCACTTGTAGCTATAGACGATATATACTTGGTGTTGATGAAAATTTTTTATCTAATGGTGAAATTTTATTATCATATGTATTACCTATTTTTGATAAATTTTATAAAAATAATAATAGAAAAAAACGAGATTCTGTAGAGTTTTATGAAAGAATCACTAAAATTGGTTTGCCAATTGATAAAACAGAAGTTATTAAAAAAGTATTTAGTTTTATATCCACTTTGGAAAAATATATTTTAAAAACAAATACGTTTTTAATTTTTTTAGATTCAATGAAAAACAAAGAAATTGAAAATTTTTCTTTACCATTCAAAGTCAATATTTGGATGCCAAAATTTAACAAAAATATAATTTTCTATTATGATGACTTGTTCAGACAATTATCAGAGTATAGCATCCATTTTTGGGATTCTAGGGATATGAAAAATTCTTACCAGACTGTAATAGATGTATCAAATTGTGGACGTTTAACTCATGCAAACAACAACTTTAGCATTAACAACTTACTATTATTTTTAGAAAAACATAAAAGTATCAAGAAACTTAATATTTTACTTTTTCCCATTTCAAATTTTATAGTTAACAATAAAGAAAATTTAATATGGTTCCTAGATTTACTTTATTCTAGACCAAAAAACTTTTTGAAGGACACTAACTATCATTATATACCTGATAAGAAATTAATAATGATCAACAATATTGGGGAAATTGAAATTAATATTGCCTAAGAACGGTGGAACATTTTCAAAAATACTTTTTATTATTTTCTCTGATATAAAACATTTAGAGACAAATTTATTGCCACTTTTTATTTCAAATACTGAATCATACTCTCCACCACATTCTGTCAACGAATCTCTATCATATATGTATGTGATTTTATTATAAATGACACCAGAAACTCCAATTGGCAATTCTCTAAAATATACATAGTCATCATTATATTTAAATATTTCAAAATTTCTGTTAAAATGCTTAAAGATTGTTACTATCAAAAATATTATAAAAATATAATAATATGAAAATTCTATTTTCATTTTTAATGTTATTTTTTATTGTATTATTACTTTTAATAAAATTTAAAAATAATGATAGATTATTATTTATGATTAAGTATTTATCAACAATTATTATTGCAGATAAACATGATAAACCTATTATATTAAAGAAGTTAATACCAAAGTTTATAGAAAACATTTAATAGCATTATATAAATGTAGATCAGGACTGGAATTAGGATTTTGATAAGGTACAATATTTATTTTTAAATCATAACTATTTTTTGTTTCATTTTTTAATGCTAAATCATCAATCAAAATATATTTTATATTGTAAATCTCATTTTCCATTTTCAATATTTTTTTTATAAAGGAACAGGATTTATTTTCACCAAACAATTTAAAAGAAATTTCACATTCATCTCTGGTAAGAATTTTCTTAAAATAATGACCCCAATTGAGACAAATAAGTACATTTTGAACATATGTAAAGTCTGCTGATGACCATAGTATTAAAATATTACTTTTAATATTGTTAAGTGCTTGTAAAACCGATTGGGAATATGGTCTAACATAAATATCCTTTCCACGCACATAAACTAAAGTTTCATCTAAATCAAACACAAAACATTGCTTAAAAATCATTTTTTTCTTTATAAAAAATGAATACTCTTTTAAGCAATCCTCCCACATTTTTAAATGCTGAAGATTTTATTTTACAAAGAGATAATTTTGTTCCCAATCCGGAAACATTAGATATATTTAGTGATTTAAATTTGATGGAGGAAAATATTAATACTAACAGCAATAGGGAGGGAAATACTAATACCAACAGTAACAGGGAGGGAAATACTAATGTAAACAGCAATAGTGATCAGATTAATAATATTGAGAATATCAACAACAATTTCCAATCTCAAATACTACCACCCCAATCACAAATACTACCACCTATCCAACCATCATTTTCCAATGATTCATTGAAAAAAGATATTATAAAATACTTATATAATACTGGATCATGTGCTTATCTGCAAAGTTGTTTCTCAAAATTAGAAGACATTGATACTGTAAATGATAATTTACTTTACAAAAAGTTCAAGATTGGCCTTATAATTGATTCAGTTTTAGGAAAAAACAGTTCAGATAAAAACATGGCTAATTATGTATTTACATTTTTTGAGGTCTTACTAACTGAAGCTAAAAAATTTACACCTCCAGAAATTCAAAAATATATTGAAGTATTTTCAACATCCTTACAAAAAGATAAAATAACAATATTAAATGATTCAGGATCAAATATTATCGCAAGAATATTAGCAGCAAAAGATGTTGATGAAATTCTTAGATCCGTTCAAGATAATGATTCTCCTTCAATGAAAGCTCTGAAATCAAGTCTGCAAAATATATCCTTATTGATTAGCCTTACATTAACAAAGAAAATATTTTCACCCTACATTGCTTCAATTTTTAAAAATGAGGAAGAACCACCTGCTAAGAAAATTAAAATATAAAATTGTCAAAAATCAATGGTAAATTTGATAAAATTAAATTTTTTTAAATGAGGATAATTTTCCTGATAAGAAAATTATATAATTTTTAAAAGCGATGATAAATTTGATAAAATATTTTTTAATAAATAAAAAGAATGTCAACTGGAATTTATACAACTCGAATAAAAAATTGTGTTGTTCCACACTACAAAAAAACGGGAGGAGAATCAGAAGAACTTTTTAAAAATTTTATTATAAATACAATATTTGAACGTGAAATAAATATGTATAATAAATATGGCAATAAAATAAGTTCAGCTATCTCTGGTGTATGTATAAGTGATTTATTCACGCAATATGGATTAACCCAGAGGGATGAATATGTTAAAACTCTGTTTAGTACAATATCATGTTATCAAGGTAGAGATAGTGTAATATCATTTCTTGTTGCTAGTAGACCGTATAAAATCAAAAGCACATCAGAAACATCTTGTCCTGATAATATTGTATTTGAAAAAAATACTTTAATTATCCCAAGAGGTGAAATCATGTGGTCACTTTTAGGAATACCAGGCGATAAAATTGGTGTAAATAACGACCCAAACAGTTTTAAAATTGTCATTCAAAAAGTTGATGATGGTGACAAAGTTTCCATGATATCTAATATTGGTGAGGAATTCAAAAGTCATAAGGAACATTTAAAAATAACAAATATTGAAAAACATACAGATGCAGCTGGTAAACCTACCTTGTACTATGTGACATTAAATCCATACATTTATACAAGAATAAAAGCATATCGTTGTATAGATACCGAAGGAAGGAATTTGGATGAACAATATTTCATGTTACATAAAATGAATTTGCTTTATTCCCAATCTATTGGTGCTTTATCTGTTATACCGGTTGAAGCAAAACGTTTATTGCAATATCCACCAGGTACGAGAGAAAGTATTTGTTGTAAGGAAGATGTATTAAATATTGGAGTTCCAAAATCCTTTTGTGATAATATAGAAACTTGGGCCGAAAAGGATGATAATGATATAGGCCAACCTTATAAATACACTGGCAATGTTCCTAAGAATGCTATCATATTTCCAGAATGTGAAAATTCGGATGTTTGTAAAAATAATCGTGATGGGTTCCATAATTTCATCCAACAATATGAAGCATCTCATATCTCAAAAATTAGAGAAGAATATTCTGACATTAGACCTGATGAAAATTTTCAAATTCCAGATTGTTTTGATGACAACCAAAAATCGTATTGGTATAAATTCATTAAAAATACCTACCCTAAAGAGTTGAAATTTAAAAGTGATGTCATATCATCTTTTACTCCCAATTGTAAAATTACTCCCATCGGAGTAGTTGCAACAAGAAGAATATGCGAGGGAGACCCTTTGATATTTGATGGCAACAGTTTGGAAATAGATCAAATTCATACACCTCATTCAAAATCCCCATGGGACTGTGCAATTGAACAATTGGAAATTCCCGAATTCAAAAAAATAGCAGATGATGAAAAAGCAGGAGAGAGTAGAAATACCAGTGCCAAAACTTCAGCAAACCCACTCTCTTATTCTGGTTCACCCTTTGTTACATCTCTTGGTACTAATATAACAATTCTCCCAAGACACAATTAAATGGAATTCAAATGTATTATGAGTTTGGAGAAGGCAATAATCTTTGAACAGTATCCAGAACTAATCATTCAATTTATAGAGGACAAAATAAAAAATAAAATTAAAGTTTTAAATATTCATTATTCTAGAAGTGATAAAAATTTAAAAATGAAATCCGTAGTGTTTTGTGTAGAATATGATCTATTGAATTAAATTCCATTTCAATTTTAAAGAATATATTTTTTTTACCTTGAAGAGTCTCTGTAAACATATTTTAAAATATTACAAGAAACTCTTGAGTACATTTCTAAAGATTCATTTAAATTTTGTAAAAACTGTAACTGGATTTTAAAACTTATAGTAAATTAATTTTTTCATTTGTAATACTTGTTGGAAATCAAAATTAAAAGGGAAAGGAGAAACAGTAGAATCAATAATGTATTTATTAATCCAATTTTCGCAATACATATTGAAAATATTATAGTAAAAATAACTCCGAGTGATGAAACTACGAATAATGAAGAAGTGTTTTGTAATTCATTTTCAACTCTTTGAGGATGAACATTTTGTATGAATTCTTTTAACCTCGTTAAAAATATATTTTGTATTTTCGATTTTATTCGCTCATCCACTTCAACAATTTCCATTTTTTATTAATAAATTACCCACACATATCAATAGTTGTCACTGGTAATCTTTGTTAAAATGAGACGAGTGTTACAATCTGAAAGTTGATTGTTTAATTTTAAATATATATCGTAAGTTTTGTTATTTTTTAAATCGAAAAGTTTTTGAATATTTTTATTCACTCTCAAACACCCCAGACATTCCACATTATTCAAATGAAAAGCAATTATATACAGTTGTATCGTTTCTTTAGTTTTATTCGCTATAAATTCTCTGAGCTGATCATCGCAGTTCTTCATGTTGACTAAACTGTTAGATAGGGTATACGCAAGATTTGTTCAAAATCTACCACCTGATACAACTAAACTCGAAGATATTTTAGATGTATACGATATGGATATTGTAAGGAGTATTCAAGAAAAAACAGATGAAATCAATCACACACTAATTTATACTAACCCAAATTTAAATGTTAAAGATATTCACATAGAAAATGGTTATACGGTGACGTATGCCCACGTGTTAGTGATGCTAAATAAATTTCCAAAAGCAGATATCACATTATACATTACGGAAAATTCCGATAAACCGTCATATCCCAGCATAATTGATACTCATTATAAAAATAAAAAAAGAAAACTACAAGAAGTCAATTATGTTGACGCGAAACAATTAATTGAGGATTTCAAAAAAGAAATCGAAAACTATAAATTGTCAGACATTTAGAGGAATCCTCCATTTCAATGGACCTCTGTGAAGTATGTGGTGAATTTTACTCTCCACTTGCTGGACCACACGAACACAATATCAGTTTCCAAAACCATTTCACACAAATTCAATCCGCTGCAAGGTGCAGACTTGTTACATTTAAAGCGGACAACCCTCTAAATATTTCCTGCATCAGAACTTATATGGAATGGTTGAGAGATAATGTCGTCTACCTGTTGAAACACTACCAACAAAGGCATGATAGTATAAAATATAATATGTTATTGGAATGTAAATTTTCAAAGTCCAACGATGAATTACAAATAATAAGTTTTAAAACTCAAAATATAACGGTTTTCAATTTGACCAATTTAGACGAACAATACACGCTGAATATAGAAAAATTATTATTAGAAAAGTCCGATTTAGAAATGAGAGGTTCAGGTTGGGCCATCCATGCTATAATCAAATTGGAATTAAGAATCAACAGATACGAACCCATATGGGGTTCCTCCTCCAGATTCAAACTCCCATCTTTCATAAGAGGTAAAAAGTCTATAGTAAACCCGTTTCGCGGTAAAACAAACAAACAATTTATGTTTTAAAATTGCCATAATGGGAAAACTATTAGCTGATTCCCGAAAAAATTATCACAACATCCTCAACTACTTTAAATATGTTCATTTGAATAATAAATATAAATGGTGTATCCCATTCCCAGTTAGACTCGATGAAGTGAGTACATTCGAAAATACGAATAACATGTCTATAAACATATACACAATCAGTGGTAAAAAGATCGTTCCCCTCAAAGTTACACCGAAAAGAAAACCAGATCACAGGGATATACTGTTTTACAAAAACCACTACATGTGGATAAAAAACTTCGAAGCTTTCGTCGGTAAACAGTTGGTAAACTCTGCACCCAGACTCTTTATTTGTCGCCAGTGTCTAACATACTTTTACAAAAAAGAACAACTTCTCAACCACGAACTCTCTTGTGATAATGAACCGACTACTGTCACTATCCCTGTAAAAAATAAAGTATACTCACCAAAACACTCTCTCATCCAAACCCCCCTCATTCAATCACCAGACTAAAATGCAAAAAATGTACCAGACAAAAATCATGACTCAGATTCCGTATCAGATCTCAACCAAGATCAATCTCACGACTCAGATCCAAACTCAGATCAGATTCAAATATTTTCATTTGTCGATTTACCACAAAACCCCCCCCTCATTCAATCACCAGACTAGTCTAATGATGAAATGCAAAAAAAAGATCATATACAAGATTCCTCTCATGTCTCAGATCACATCTCAGATCATACCACAGATCCATCTCCAGACTCAGATCAGATTCAGATATTTTTCATTTGTCGATTTACCACAAAACCCATGTATTATTAAACTACTACTGAAGATTTTAAACAGTTTAAAATGATCGATCTGTAACGTTGGATTAAAATGTGAAACTTGATTAAATTTTTGCTTGCCTAATGTTTTCTTGGCCAGTAAACTGAGATAAAGTTTTTAGAACAGTTTAGTATTATTATAGCAGTTTGAATTATACTGTTTAGGCAGGCCTCGTTTTGAGAATTGAATAGGCTACGTCTGTGTCTTAGCTCATAACGAAATCTAATTTACCTCTTTTAAAACCTTGTTAGATACCTACTTAAACCTATTTTGATACGAGTACCCATGCTGCACGTTGACTTTGAACAAGAACTCTAAAAATAATAAGTAAAGAGAAAGTCTTTTCTAAAAATATAAAACATTTTTCCGTTTTTGCAACTTGAACTGCCAAATACCTCACCAAGTTACAAGCTTGGTACTTAGATATTAAGTCACCGTGATTCACCTTTTTAGGGAACACCCCGATGCGAATCATCTAGATTCAGTAAAGCAGTACAATTTTTTCACCGCATTTTTACTGCTTTGGTAACATAAAATAATATTGGCACTCGTGCAAGGATTTGGCAAACCTTTTAACACCCGATGTTCCACACCCCGGATCGCCCTGGTTGTTCGTCAGATCTGAATCCGGTAACTGATAAACCAAATGTTTGCTCCTTACCCCCCCCCCACCCCCCCCCCCCCCGGGGTACTGATTCACCAGCCTGGGCCCGAGGGTGACGTCATTGGGGATGACGTCATCGATGATGCAATCGATGACGTCATCGATGAGGTCATTGACCTCGATGACGTCATCGATGACGTCATCGCTCGGGTGACCTTGAACTGGCCCAGAAGCCCCCATTCCCCACTACTATGATAAAATGTTAACTGGAAATATATGATTAATCACGCGTATAGAATGTAAATCTAAAAATCTTCTTTCCATTAGATTAACATTAGAACTTCAAGGTCCAATGGGGTGAAGGCCAGGTAACTTTTGATAATCCTAGTATTTTTCATTGCATCCTTGGCCCTAAAGCTTTAAAATGAGCTATCATATTGTACCATTTTTTTATAGTATGTAAAAAATTATTAAAAATTAAAATTATTTACTGGCCAGTTGTCAGCCGTGGTCGCCCGGGAATCCCGTCAACAGGTTTTATCATAGTTGGTAGGGGTTGACTCCTGTAGCTCGTTCTCTTTTCTTGCCAGCTGCTGAAGTGGATGGATGCAAATCGACTCAAGCCCTCATTTAGAGGTAAATTAATAAATTTCTTTCCTGTCATCTATCTTTTAACATTATCCATTGCATTTCGATCTTGTTTCTAAAATCAATTTTCTATATTTCATAAATTTATTTAATGAGAAATACAACAAATTGATAATTTCTTCTAGGGTTCAAGTTCTCGACTGGAAAACGTCTTTTTCCCCTCTCCAATTTTGATTTTTAGACTGTCTTGGGTCTTTTGTACTCTAAATCGGTGTTTTGGTGTATTATTAAAATTAAGAGTTTAAATAAAACAAATGCTTTATACTAAGATGTCTCTTTCGTATGTGATTTTTCCTGGACTTTATTACGGTAGATTTAAATTCAACAATGTATGTACCTAATTATTAAAAAATAAAAAGGTATTAAAAGCATACTAAGAAAAATAACTTGGTCTGGATTCAGTACATACATTTTGTGCCCAACTCTGCTACTATTGTAATAAAGTTCGTTGAAAATATTATTCTATTGTACGTATTGAGTGATATTGAGATTAAATAATCATGGCTAGTATCAAAGTCGATCTCTTAACAAAAGAGGAATTATTGTATGAACTAAAACTAAGAAATATTGTTTGTGATGGAAATTTAACGGTAAACACTTTACGAAAGAAACTTAGGAAATGTATTAAGGAAAATACTCCTGCTGCAGCTGAAAATATAGTGGGTAAAATTAGTATAAATTCAGAATTAGAAATATTAGAGTTAAAAATAGGACAATGTCAAGAATCTGTAGCTGAGCTAACTGAAACGAGTAGGCCTATTGATGTATGTAGGAATGAAAATAAAATAGAACATTGCCGCAATAGGTTAAATGTAGCTCTTAAGTTTAAAATTGATGAATCACAGAGAGAAAAGTGTAAAGAGCTAATGGAAAAGATTAGGGTTGTATCAGAATCTTTAAACAAACTAAATATAGATGTCAGTTTAAAAGAAAATGCTGTTCGTAGGGTTAGCGAATCTAATATAGAGGAAGAGGAACTATTAGATGACGTATTTAAAAGAGATGAGTCACATTTAGTTGATAGCGTAAGCAGGAATGTAGGCCATTTAGAAGTACTAGGAAGTAACTTAAATATTCAACCTACTGATACTAAAGTTTTTCGCAAATTACCGAATCCACTAGAAGCATATTTTAAGGGTTTCAAAACAACTGATGGGTTAAACTGTAATGATTTCATTGAATTTCTGAAATTAATGTATAAAATAAAAGAGGAAACAGAAATGTCTGATAAGGCAATAGTTGAAATGTTTGTGTACAGAACGTCAGGAGCACTACATAATAAGTTGATTGAAAATAGGAACAAAGTATCGCTGATTTACATTCAGAACTAATGAGATGTTTTATGCCGTTAAGTTTAAGAGATAGCTTAATAAGGAAGTTTGTAAATCGTCCTCAATTTGATTATGAGGCCTTGCCAAACTATGTAAATAGTGTTAAGATTCATGCAAACATTTTTCAATGTAGTTATAGTGAAAGGGAGATTGTAGAATTGATAAAAATGGGAATAAACAAGAGAGACAGAGCCAATTTGGTTTTCACTAGTAATCCGCTCACTTTTAAAGATTTAGACGAGCTTTGTATTATGTGTCAAAATGTAAACTACAATAATTTTGTAAGAGATGATAAGAAAAAATATATGAATCGCAAAGATTTCCAGGTAAATAATGTTGGTAAAGTGCTGACGTGTTACAATTGTAATCGACCGGGCCATATCGCAAAAAATTGTTATAGGAAAACAAAAAACATGTAAAGTGGGGAGAATTTAATTTAGGGTTTGTAAATACTGTAAATATAGATAATAAGAACTGCCCGAGATTAGACTCTCCCCGTTATCTGCTGCATTCTGATAGGCCAAACATGAATGAAATACCAATTAAGACTACGAGAAAAGATCGTATTAAGTTTAAGAGGCAACAGACTCGTATTATAAAAAAGTTAGAGTCTCTTAATATTAACAAAATTTTTAAATGTACATCCAACAGTAGGGAATTGCCAAAAGTAAGTGTTAAATTTGATAATTATTTCTGTGAAAATGCTTTGTTAGATTCAGGGTCTAGTATTAATTTACTAAGTAAAAATATGTTTCTAATGTTACGAAAGAGAAAGTTAGTTAAGAGAGTTGTGAGTCAGGAAATTTCATGTAGGGCGGCAAATAGCTCAGAGATAAGAATCACAGAAACATGTATAGTTAAGGTAAAGGTCAACCGCTTCTCATGGAATGTCAAGTTTCACGTTTCACCAAACATACATTGTAAAATAATTTTAGGCAGTAGTTTTATTAGAGAGACTCAGTTAATTATGAATTTAAGCCAAAATCAATGTTATTTTCGCAAAATATAAAAATTCCTCTCAATAAAGTTAATGCCAATGTAGCATATTCTTGTGATTTAAACAATTCCGTTGACATAGGAGTAGATGAAGTTAAGCCTCAAATTTTGAATATAATGCAAAGATATTCTGATGTATTTACAGAAAAGATAGGAAGGGCGTTAGATTTTGAATATAAGATTAATTTAAAAGATAGCGAGATTGTTAATCAAAAGCCTTATCCGTTATCTCCTCCCAGGTGTGAAGAAATGAAGGAAATTATAGATGACCTTCTTAAGCAAAATATTATAAGACCTTCAATAAGTAGTTATAGTTCACCATCGTTTTTAGTGTCAAAACCTGGTAGTAATAAAAAAAGACTTGTTATAAATTACAGCAAATTAAATAATAAGATAGAGAGAGTAAATTTTCCGCTAGGAGAAATGCAAGATTGCCATCATTTTTTGAAAGGAGCTGGTTATTTTAGTGTTATTGATTTAGCAAACTCTTTCATGCAAATACCTCTTCACGAAGATAGCAAGCATCTTACTAGTTTTTCAACTCCTTTCGCCTTATATGAATTTAACAGGATTCCCTATGGATTACATGTAGGTAGTGGCTTACTTAGCTCATATCTAGATAAAGTCTTTAGGGATATTAAATTTGATTATGTTATTAATTTTGTAGACGACATCTTGATATATTCTAAGACTAAGGAAGACCATCTTAGACATTTAGAAGAAGTTGTGAAGAGATTAAATTCTCACGGCCTAACTGTTAATCCATCAAAAGTAAAATTATGTCATACAGAAATAAGCTTTTTAGGAAACATTATTTCTAAAGATGAAGTAACAATAGACCCTAGCCGCACTGAAGCTATTAGAAAATTTAATGTACCTAAAAATGTGAAGGAGGTTAGCAGTTTTATAGGTATGGTTAGCTACTTTTCAAAATATATTAAGAATTATGCTGAGCTGGCCGCACCTTTAAATGAATTACGAAAGAAACGTAGTAAATTCGAATGGACAGAGGAATGTAACTGTAACTTTAATAAGTTAAAAGACTCGATAATCAACCCTCCTGTATTAGCGATAGCCGATTTCAAGAAACCATTTATTTTGATGACAGATGCTAGTGAGGTAGCTTTAGGTTCTACTCTCTTACAAAAAAATGATTTAGGAGATAATCTACCTGTAGCTTACTATTCTAAAAAGTTTACTGATAGCGAGAGATGTTTAGGTATATATGAGAAAGAAGCTTTATCTGTTGTAGCAGGCATAAAAAAGTTTTACAGTTATTTAGAGGTGCAACCATTTTATCTCATAACCGACAATCATGCCTTGTCATGGGTTCTTACCCACTTCAGAAAACTAGGTAAAATAGCCAGATGGGTTGAGTGTATTTTAAGTTTACCATTTTATGTAATGCACGTAAAGTCAAAGGAAAATCCGGTAGCTGATTGTTTGTCACGTATGTTCCCTAATGAGGATAAACCTATACAAGTTGTAGATGTTTTAGAGGAAGAATGTAATGTAACGCCCATAAAATGGAAAAGTAGTAAAAAGTTCAAATCGGTAAGTAGTAAAGCGAGCCCGGAAATTAATGCTGTTACAGATTTTCCCTTGGCTTACGTAGGAATTGCAAATCAACAGAAATCAGATCCAGAATGCTTAGAGATAATTAATAGTGTGAAAAACAAAACATGTAAAGATAACTTTTTCATAAAAAATTATGTTTTAATGTATAAAAAGAATGACACAAGTAAACCTAAAATCTATGTACCAAAATGCTTGATCGATCTGTTGTACAATTATTATCATGTTAGTAATTTTGGTGGTCATTTAGGTCAGTCTAAAACTGTAGCTAAGATTACGGAATATTTTCACACAGAAAAGTTGCCAGAGGAAATACGTAGTAGAGTTAAGAATTGTGAAATATGTAAATTATCTAAAGCACCGCAAAGAAGATATGAAGGGGAACTTATCTCCGGAATTTCCACAGCACCGATGGACAAGTTATACGTGGACCTTGTAGGGCCTCTTACCCGATCTAAATTAGGAAACAATCACATTTTGGTTGTTGTTGATGATATGACGAAATTCGTCTGGTTGTTGCCATTAAAGGATGCTAAAACTAAAGGAATTGTAACTAATTTAGAGGAAGTATTTAAACACTTTGGTAGTTGTAAGCAATTAGTAACTGATAATGCTAAATATTTTGTAAGCGGAGAATTCAAACACTTCATGTTTAAACATTGTATCTAACATTATACTATAATACCGTACAGACCTAGTGCCAATAAGTGTGAAAGGTACATTAGAAATGTAAAAAATCAAATTAGGACATTTTATCATGACTGCCAAAATTTATGGGATAGAGATTTGTATTTTATGCAACAGAGTTTAAATACAGCTAGAAATGACAGTACTAAATTTTCTGCTTTTGAATTGATGTTCAAGAGAAAATGTAATCATGGTTTGAGTAATTTGTGGAATGTAAATGAGTTATTAAATCCTAAGTTAACAGAGCTAGAAATTAAGTCTATGATGAACAGAGCTATTACAAATTGTAAATTATCTGCTAAGAGAAATCGAAAAAGGTTAAGATATAGTGCTGATAAAATTAAACACCCATTTCAACTAGGGGACATTGTGTATTTAGAAACCCATCGTCTGAGTAAAAAAGCTGAAAAATACCAGGCGAAAATGGATTTAAAATATTCAGGTCCTTATAAGATTATTTATTTTCTAAGCCCAGTGTCAGTCATAATACAGAGTACAAAAGATTCCGAAGATATAAAGAGAGCTCATTTAGTCAGTTTGAAGAAATGATAATGGATTTAATTTATTTGTTGAGATTGCACAAAATATTATTTGTTTTGTGAAATATCATTTGAGTAAACCCACGCAATGTGTATGATTTTATGCTGCACATGTGAGTCAGTAAAAAGGCTAAGTTAAATGTGATTATGAGATTGGAGAGGAGAGATTAAAATTTAATTTGTAAAATTATTGTTATTTTTTTTTATGACAGGGTATTTAATGATTCAGTTGGTTACCAAGTCCACGCGTGGCAAATACAAACTTTACTTGACTTTGTATGTGTGTGAGTGTGAATGTGATACGAAAGGCAGCGTGAATGATGACTTTACTTTTGACTTATGACTTTACTAGAACGATATTACTGACTTAAAACCATCTGAAAATTCTTGGTTACCCTATATATATACAAAAAAATGAAATAGTTTTTTTTTACATTGTATGATGCTTTAGTAAAACATAAAAATAGTGCAATCTCAACTGTAATATTTCATTCGTAATAAAAGAGTTAGGGACCTTTCCCAAGAAGATCGTCTTCAGTGGAAGGTGATGCGGAGCGCCTGCAGTCAAGACGCGGCAACAGTGCCGGAACTCGTCGACCTTGTGGCTGATAAGGATGAAGATTTCGATGCGATTGGGTTGAACACCTAAGTGTTTTTTTTTTTGTTGTGTCTATTCTTTATGTGTGAAGATGAACTCCCGAACTTGTAGTGAACTCAAGTATTGACAATTAATTAGTATTTTATAAGTTTGTATAATTTTAAGTTTTAATAATTTTGGAGAGGAGAAAATGTACCATTTTTTTATAGTATGTAAAAAATTATTAAAAATTAAAATTATTTACTGGCCAGTTGTCAGCCGTGGTCGCCCGGGAATCCCGTCAACAGGTTTTATCATAGTTGGTAGGGGTTGACTCCTGTAGCTCGTTCTCTTTTCTTGCCAGCTGCTGAAGTGGATGGATGCAAATCGACTCAAGCCCTCATTTAGAGGTAAATTAATAAATTTCTTTCCTGTCATCTATCTTTTAACATTATCCATTGCATTTCGATCTTGTTTCTAAAATCAATTTTCTATATTTCATAAATTTATTTAATGAGAAATACAACAAATTGATAATTTCTTCTAGGGTTCAAGTTCTCGACTGGAAAACGTCTTTTTCCCCTCTCCAATTTTGATTTTTAGACTGTCTTGGGTCTTTTGTACTCTAAATCGGTGTTTTGGTGTATTATTAAAATTAAGAGTTTAAATAAAACAAATGCTTTATACTAAGATGTCTCTTTCGTATGTGATTTTTCCTGGACTTTATTACGGTAGATTTAAATTCAACAATGTATGTACCTAATTATTAAAAAATAAAAAGGTATTAAAAGCATACTAAGAAAAATAACTTGGTCTGGATTCAGTACAATATATTACCCTATCTGTCTTCTAACTCGAGATATTTCATGGGGACCGATTTGTTGATAGAATTATGATTATAGATTAGATTCTAGTTGAATGCCTATGTTTTGCCCAATAATTTCATGTAGGTCTAATAATTTAAATTTCAATTTTATCATTTTGTGAATTCTTTGGCCTCAACCACATAGCTCCGAATCTGGAAGAAAAAAGTAAAAATCATAAAGTTTAATTGAGAGTAATTGATTAATATAATCATTATAACCAGTGGACGAGTTTCAAAACTGGAGGCAAGAGGAGGCATGATTTTTAAAATTACAGCCTTTCTTATCTTTTGGATTAGTTGTAGTGACACATTTACTGTTCATAATGAAAAATGTAAATAAAGAATTATTGTCTACTATATATCATAACAATGGAAAAGGTGTTGTTTATCTCCACTTTGAATAGGCTACACATGTGTTTTTCTCATTTGTTTTTACTGGCAAATTCAAAGAACACTCATTCTTCTGCTATGTCCCAGAGGAGGTGAGAAGTCTTCATTGTGATGTAAAATATAGTGTACATCGTAAATATAACCATTTTAATTTGCACTCGTTGTTTAGGAAAATTGTAAGTACCGCATTCATTATGAATCAATATTATGTTTTTATAACATAATAACTAACGGGCTCCAAAAGAAACAAAACCAATCTAAACATACTATTTATACTCACATTGTAGATGATTGCTATGAGGATATTACAAAACTAAAAGTTAAATAAACGATTTGAAACTTTGAAGTTAAATTAAATTCATCCTTAAATCAATTTTAATACGGTGTATTTTTTTTGTTTGTTTCTTCAGAAATTTTTTCCCAATTTAATTAGTTATTTACTCGAAGATGCTTACGATTGTGTATACATTGGAAAAATAAAAGTTATACTCACAGGGCAATTGTGTTTGGGCTCAAAGAACTAATTCCTTGACTTTTTGCAATTTCTTGATTTTTAGCAATTTTTTGACTTTTTGCAATTTTTTGTACAATAGCAGTAGTGGTGTTTGGCCACACCTGTAACATGGGATTGGATTGCTCGGTCATGGTACAGTAAAATACTTTTTAATGTTTATTATGTTTTTTAAGTGTGTTTGAGCTAAAAGAACTAATTTCTGGACTTTTTGGTACAATAGCAGTAGTGGTGTTTGGCCACACCTGTAACACGGGATTGGATTGCTCAGTCATGGTACAGTAAAATACTTTTTACGTGTGTTTGAGCTCAAAGAACTACTTTCTGGACTTTTTGCATTTTTTGGTACAATAGCGGTAATGGTGTGTGGCCACACCTGTAACACTGGAAAATTTTTTTTGCCAAAACATCACTCAGACATTTCCAAATTTTTTTTAGCTCTACAAGTGTCCTAATATTCGGCACATGTGTCAAAATAATTGTACACCTCAAATATTTTACTCTCATGATTAAATTTTAACCCTAGTTTTATTCCACACTGGTTAGCTTCGGACTTAACCTGAAGACTTGCCTTGCGCAAGTCTTTAAGACGATGCATGCTCTTTAAGACGATCCTTGCCTTGCGCAAATTATTTTTCATTTAGCTCTACCGCTATATTGGTTTTACAATAAATATTTCTTAAGACTTAAATTTTGTCTTGATTTACAATCCTCGCTGTAACTTTTCTGCACAATACATGTTATTCCTTGGACAGTTCGCAGCAATCTTTTTCTACACATAGCAACACCAGACCAGATTAAGATATATGTACAAAGAAATGTTATAAAAGTCGTTTTGGCACGTATTAGGAAGAAAAAAAATCGAACATATTGCCTTTCAAACAAAAACTATACGATAAACACGTACTCATTGAAGATTTTAAACAGTTTAAAATGATCGATCTGTAACGTTGGATTAAAATGTGAAACTTGATTAAATTTTTGCTTGCCTAATGTTTTCTTGGCCAGTAAACTGAGATAAAGTTTTTAGAACAGTTTAGTATTATTATAGCAGTTTGAATTATACTGTTTAGGCAGGCCTCGTTTTGAGAATTGAATAGGCTACGTCTGTGTCTTAGCTCATAACGAAATCTAATTTACCTCTTTTAAAACCTTGTTAGATACCTACTTAAACCTATTTTGATACGAGTACCCATGCTGCACGTTGACTTTGAACAAGAACTCTAAAAATAATAAGTAAAGAGAAAGTCTTTTCTAAAAATATAAAACATTTTTCCGTTTTTGCAACTTGAACTGCCAAATACCTCACCAAGTTACAAGCTTGGTACTTAGATATTAAGTCACCGTGATTCACCTTTTTAGGGAACACCCCGATGCGAATCATCTAGATTCAGTAAAGCAGTACAATTTTTTCACCGCATTTTTACTGCTTTGGTAACATAAAATAATATTGGCACTCGTGCAAGGATTTGGCAAACCTTTTAACACCCGATGTTCCACACCCCGGATCGCCCTGGTTGTTCGTCGGATCTGAATCCGGTAACTGATAAACCAAATGTTTGCTCCTTACCCCCCCCCCCCCCCCCCCCCCGGGGTACTGATTCACCAGCGTGGGCCCGAGGGTAACTGACCGGGACTATTCCAACCCGATCGCGGTTCAACGTTCCGCCGTTCCGCCGCTCCCAGCACCATATTCGGCCCCCGGTACCCCCATGCGTGTTACATCATATCATTTGTTACTGCTAACGATGCGCAGATAAATGCGCGAGGATGCCGGAGAGGCTGAGGTGCGGAGAAGCAAGAGAGAAGTTGTTGTTGTCAAACATATATTCAAAGGAGATACCCAATCTTGTGTTCGGCGATCTAATGTACAATTGTATCTTTAAGCTACTACCAGCCTCTCAAACAAAATTCCCTCGGTCAATAAAACGAACCTAACAAAGTGGTTACATCACCACGTGGGGTGTACGCTTACGCTTTGGAGTGTACCACCAGACTTTTGGAATGATGATTTTTGTAACAATTGTATTGAGCTTAAACATAAAATACGAAAAGGTAATGTTAGATAAAAGAAATAGGCTACCTTTGAAGTCTGAAAAAACGAATCATTTTAATTGGATCTTGGTGTTTGAATGAGGCATTCAAATAACTCGTTCCTACAGGAGAGCTCGCATATAATATAAAGACTCCCTATATAAAGACCTAAATCTACCCATATCTTAGAAGGAAAAAACTATTAAGGTAGAACTCTTAATTTGCTAATAAGTATAATCTAAACAAAATGTTGATTCTAGGAATAAACCAAATCAAATACTTTTTCTCACTAACAAATCCTGGATTACTTGGTACAGAAGTACTGTCTTTTACATGGAAACAATACAGAACTAACATTGTTTTAGTAGTAGGATTCTTAGTCAGTACCTCACTCCGGAGAATTCAAATTAAAATCCCACAGTTGAAAGTAAATGAAAAAAGATTGAAAAGGGCGAATGCAAGGTGCCTGAGTGTAATTACAAATCAAAGCATGTAGCCTGTTAGCAACAATAGTAAAATGTACTACACCAGCAACTCTACAACATTATATTCAGACCTATAACATCACTAAGCACCAAGTAATCCAAACAAACGCGGCCCTAAAACAGACCCTTGAGGTACCCCATTGATGTCCCCACCTCCGCCGCGCTGCCCACGCGCATGTCAACATCAGTCCGCATCAAGCGCCACGGTCTGCTAAGCGATCGCTTTGTTACTCCCATACCGCCTTTGCGGATGACAGTATATTTATGTCCACGTGGGATCCTATCGTAGGCATGCGATGAGCAATAGATCCTCTTAATTATCAGGACCGAATGTCCGAAACATAATAAAGCCATAAATCCACAGACGTCCACTTTGTTTGAATAATGCCCGCATGCTGAGCATTCGATCTGGGTTTATTAACATAGTAGAGTTGTGAAACATTTGGAGCCGGCACGTGGTGTATTTGGTATTTTGATTTAGAAACTTTCTACTTGCCTCTAATTAAGGAAGGATATTTTGAAAGGTAAATCTTTTATTTGTGAAACATATTTTCAGCATTTTACATTCTATGAGTTTACATAGAGCGTGTGCAAAAAACTTCAGGAAATAGAGTTACGTAAAAAAGGTTGTAGTATTACATGATTAGGAAAAAATAACTTAAACGCAATATTTTTGTAACACAAATTTCCACTAATAAGCCTTTAATACGTTCTGATTAAATTAGGTACCGGTACCGTAATTTAAATTATTTTTATAGCTGTGTTTATTGAGTTTCTTTTTAATTTGATAGCCTTAATTTAAATTTAAAATGTTTTAACTTTATTATTGTTAGTAACAAAATCGAATGTTATCAATCAATGCTAAATATGTGTGTATAAATATTTCACAATAATCAATTGCTTATAGCGATGGACTATCTAACACTGTAATCTTATCATGTTACTTTTGAGGATAGTTTCTAAAAATAAATATAACATTTATTTGTAAACAATCAACTGAACACTCCCTCATTTTTTTGTAATTGCTGAAATTTGTATATAAAAAGTAATGTAACACAATTTTTGAAATGATTATCTATGTCATATTTGTACTTTATTTAAGTTTGGGAGTAAATATTTTAGCAAGTAGCCAGTAGCCTACTACAATCAATGCGAACAGTTACCACGAGGAAACGTAATTCATTTTTAATTTTAAATTTAAACTGCACTTTAAACCGCTGTGGAAGAAGGAAGATTCTAGGAAGCGCGTCGTCATGTGGGAGTGTTTGATGAGTTTAGGGCCCTCAGAATCTTGTAACGATTTGCCTCCAAGACAGGAGAGCAAAGATGTCGAAATTCATTCTGAATGTCCACTTCAGCCCACAGACTTTTGAGTTCAGTGACTGAGGAAAGGAAACACTGTCCGACGCTTACTTGCACAGTTGTCAAACCTGATAGTTTTGTCATTGACGAAGAAAAGAATGGACAGCCGGGTGTCAGTTTTATTGTCGGGTTTCACAAGCGATTGGCAACACTGTTCAGACAGGTGTGCCAATCGGTGGTCATGTTGGCCAAACACTTTTTCGATTGAAATAATCATACAACAATCATATCAACAGTAACTCATTCATTGAACACCAACTGAATTTGCATGTAAAAGAAATGAATAAATTCAATGTGGCATTTGTTTTGACTGGACTTAGATTTCCTTGTCAAAGGCATAAAGGAAATATTAACGGTTCTAAAACATAAATAAACGTGAAATTATCGTATTTAGGTTACGGTATACTTCCATATCATACATTCGACTAATTTGAGTTAAACCAGCAAAATGAGCGATAGCACAGAGCATTACATAATTTCGTTTCGCAAATCTTTCAGAAATATTAAAATATTGGAAAGGTTATAGAACTAATATGATGGTAGAACATGATAACTGTTATTTACATCAGTTTTAGCATAAGCGTACTCTGTGGCGTAACCCTATTAAGAGTAGGCCTAAACCTATTAAGAATTAGATAATAATAACAAGATAATAACAAATAGACATCGATACAAGAGAAATGCAGCAGACAAATAAAGTAACTTAAATGAACTACGTTGGATTATGATGATTGCATGTCTCCAGGAACTATAAAGAACGTTCTACAGGAAAACAAATTTGTAATAAGGTTTTCAAAGTTACCATATCTTCTTCCGAGGTTGTCAACGGAAGTGAACTACTGAAGAAGCAACATCTCCAATGAAAGCAACAAATTCTAAATTGATGGACTTACCCTTAACTTGTATCACTCTATTTTCTCTGCGAACATTTTGTTAACAACTCAGAGGGCGAGTTCAAAAACAAAGTTTGTTTCGCACAAAAGTACACTTGTGTTTACAAGGTTTATTTTGCTCGTTTTAGCCTTTTGAACTCTCGGTTGCTCCGGGTAAATGTTTGAAGTCTGACAAGCCAACTTCTATAGACCTCGGCTCGCAGTTGTTTGTTTGCATGCTTATTTCAAATTTTATACCATACTTCCAATATGACATCCGCATCTTCATCTTTTAAGTATTTGATAAATTCAGGACTTCTTGACGTTACATTCGGTCTGTTTAGATAGCTCATCACCTTGTGATGGCTTTCTTCATTTTCTATGTAACAATACACTTGCATCAACTTGTTTTCTTCCTCTTTCGATGATATGAAATTTGCAACAGAGGTCCACTCTTCATATTTAATCTTGAAATGACGCACTTCGAATTCCATGATGTTTCTTCTAATGCCGCAACAATAATAAAACTCTCTTCAAACAACCTGCATTTATACACGTTCCCCACCTAGTTATAACCCCCACTCTGTTCCCCCTCTCCTTTATATGTGGAAGGGGTATTATGGTTTGAATGCACGATACTTAATAAATTCAAACAAACACTGTGCACAAATGTCGCAAGTGTTATTACACGTTTCGAATTTCATTATTTGACCTTTTACAAGATGTACTAACCTACCTCCATCATCTTGAAATTGTTCAAAATCTAAAACAGACGCTTTTCCACAATCATGACACATTTTTGTACCATCTTTAAAAAAATAAGCAAGATAGATAGCAAATCCATAATTGTCTTTCTTAAATTCAATGAGCATTTCACGAATTGCTTTAGGTATTTGACACTCATTTGATCTCATGATGTAATGGTAAAGAAACCCATTATTGATAATTTCTTGTAAACACAGAACCAACAACCTATCCATCGTGTTAGACTTATACTGATAGTTACATCTAAAACCTTTTTCTTATATGATTTTCCCCCCACCACTTTTATATAGGTCAAGGTCATTGGATATCAAGCGAGAACTGGGAATAGATCACTAAGCGGCATGTTAATCCATTACCACAAAGTGATCTATTCCCCATTCTCTAAGAAGATTGTTGATAATTTAGATTCCTAATATTTCTTTTCCTTCTTCTTCACCTTTTTGAACTGTAGTATTACCAGACATATGTGATATTAGTTTCTTCATTTCTCGATTTTCCATTTCCAATTTCTTCAATTTTAAATCTCTTGCTTCGATTTGTAGTTTTAAATACTTGATGTAACTTCCAGCCCAGTGTAGGGTTTTCAATTTTGGTGCTCCCATTGCAATTCCAGGTATTTGAAATTGTAGTCGATTGAACTCCATGTTCATATCTTGTCGGTCTTGTTTTTTCTTTTCTAGTCTTTTCAATCTTTGATTTTCCCTGAACGAAGAGGTTGGATCACAAGGAATATGACGAAACACTTTGGTCAACGATATCTCGAAGAATAAGCTTCTACGCAGAAAACCAACACATTTATGCACTTCCCCCTCCAACTTTAGTCTAGTGGTGGGGAGAATTACATTAATTTAATACTTATTTCCACCGTTACACTTGCTCCATTTTCAAAAAGGTATCTGTAAAATGGTTCTGGATACTGGTATATTTCATGTCCTATATTTTCCTTAAGAAAGTTGAAAGCTATTCTTTTCGAATAGTCATTATGATATACTTCTCTTAAATTAACAAGAATTCCATCTTCCGGAAATTTCACTTGAATCATAGGTATTTTTCTTACATCATCTTTGTCTATCAGGGGTAGCCTGTAAGTGAACGTATTTGGTGGTAGACGTAAGGTTCTATTAAGTCGAGAACAGAATATTTTGAACAGTTTTTGATCATTGATTGCAATCTCATGAATACCTATCATTTTATAGTACGAAGGTTCAAAAGGTACAGCACGAAATGTTTGTACTAGACAGTTACTCGAAGAAGGTTCTATAGGTGCGTTAGGATTGAACATTCTTAGTCGACAGTTTCCTGACGAATAAGCTTCTACGCAAATAACCAACACATTTATGAACATTCCCCCACCAACTTTAAGCTAGTGGTGGGGAGAATTTTCCCCCACCACTTCTTCAGAATTAATAGCTTCAATTTGAATTACAACAAATATATTTGACGCAAATTCCCAAAAAAACTGAATATGAAACAGTTTCTTCTACATCTTGAGATTCATTTTGTGTTTCAACCATTTCCATCATTAAAGGTTCTTGATCAATTTCTGTTACTTCCATCGCTTCTTCTCCAGGCCAACCTTCATAGATCCTGGGGAGCTGATAACCTTCTAGATCAGCTCGCCCGAGAACTTGGTGCTGACGCGCTCCTTATCAGTGAACAGTATCGGGACAGAGACCCAAACATTTGGATCTCGGACAGCCTCGGTACTGCTGAATTTTGGGCACGTAATACACGAGATGTTTTGGTGCGGAGTCACGGGCGCGGCCGAGGATTCGTCTGGGTTCGGTGTAGGGACGTGACTATCTTCAGTTGCTACCTCACACCCAACGAGGCCGTCCAGGACTTCCGCGACAAGATAGATAGCCTAGAGGAGTGCGTTCTTGGCACCACCGGGCATGTCGTCGTTGGTGGCGATTTCAACGCCAGGGCCGTCGAGTGGGGAATGCCCTCTACCAGCTCCCGGGGGAAATACATCCTGGATTTCATCGCCAGGGCCGGTCTTGTCGTCCTCAACCAGGGCGACACACCTACTTTTCGGCGCCCCGGGCAGAGAGGCACGATCCCCGACGTCACCTTTGCGTCTGAGTCGCTCCTTCCGAGGATCTCAGGCTGGAGGGTTGTGGAGGACTACACGGGTAGCGACCACCAATACATCGTTTTTGACCTGCATGATCTGGCAAATCGTCGAGTTTCCGCATTTCGGGAAGGGCCACGCCGGTGGAACACCAACAAACTGGACGTGGTCAAGTTCACCGAAGTCATCTCTCGGGGAGCACAGGGGAATCCTGGTGAGGCTGGGGCCGAGGCACTAGTAACATCCACGATGGAACTGATCGTCTCGGCCTGCGACCAGTCTATGCCGCGAAGGAAACCCCGACGCGACAAACAACCCGTTTACTGGTGGACTGAAGAGATTGCGGAACTCAGAAGAACATGTTTAAGAACTAGACGAGCCGCCACAAGAGCGAGAATTCCCGCAGACAGAGTTCGTAAGTCGGAGGCCTATAAAGCTGCGAGAAAATCTCTCCGCCAGGCGATAAACAGGAGCAAGGCGAATAGCTGGAGGAGACTTCGTGACGACGTTGACTCCGACCCGTGGGGCCTGGGTTACAAACTTGTAACACAGAAACTCAGCGCCCGCTCTCCACCTTCCATCATGGAGGGCGCCACCATGGGGAGGATCGTCGCTGCGTTGTTTCCTGAACATCGACAGCGACCGCTGGTTGACTTCGGACGGGTAGAGGACGTTCCACTCTTCACTTTCGAGGAGCTGGAAACCTCCGTTCTCTCCCTGAAGAGCAACAAGGCTCCTGGCCCGGACGGGATTCCCAGTGAGGCTTTAAAGAAAGTATTTTCAATTAACGCTGACTTGTTGTTGAGAATGTACAATGCCTGTTTGGTAGAAGGGGTGTTTCCGGCTCCCTGGAAAACAGCCAGGCTTGTACTGATCAGCAAGGGCAAAGGTGATCCCGAACTGCCGTCGTCCCACAGGCCTCTCTGCATGTTGGACACGGCTGGGAAGCTGTTCGAGAAGCTGATCCGTTCCCGCCTGACTTCTGCCGTGGAAGCTGCCGGGGACTTATGCCCCCGTCAGTACGGCTTCAGAAAGGGACGGTCAACGATCGACGCTGTCACCGAAGCTCAGAGAGCTGTGGAGAGAGCCGAGAGCCACAACCATTTCTCCCGCCGAGTAGTGCTTCTTGTTACGCTTGATGTCAAGAATGCCTTCAACTCGGCGAGGTGGGTCGATATGTTGGATGCGCTTCGCAACACCTTTCGTATTCCTGCATATCTGTTGCGGCTCATCGAGGATTATCTACGCTCTCGAAGCCTGATCTATGACACAAGGGACGGAACGCGGACGATGGAAGTCACTTCTGGTGCCGCACAAGGTTCAATACTCGGCCCGGATCTCTGGAACGTTGCCTATGACAGCCTCCTGAGGTCCGAGATGCCTGAGGAAACCACTTTGGTTGGGTACGCCGATGACGTCGCAGCTCTCATTGCTGCACGCAACGTTGAGCTGGCCCAACTAAAGTTGAACCGAGTTATGCGGGTTGTCAACAACTGGATGTCCGATCACGGTCTCTCGCTTGCTCTTAGTAAGACGGAGATCGTGATTCTCACGAAGAAGAGGATCGACACCGTCGTCCCGTTTAGAGTGGGAAGGGAGGTGGTCACATCAACTCGTGCCGCCAAATACCTTGGGGTTATGGTGGACACCAAGTTAAGCTGGAGGGATCAGATCTTCCGTACGGCGGACAAGGCCGCTAAGGTAGTTACTCACCTTAGTAGGCTGATGGCCAATGTCGGGGGTCCCCGATCCAGCAGAAGACGTCTGTTGATGTCCGCGGTCCAGTCCGTGCTCCTTTACGGGGCAGAGGTGTGGGCAGGCGCTCTAGATAAGGAGTGCTACAGGCTGCGACTCGCCCGGGTTCAGCGTCAAGCCGCGCTCAGGGTGTGTTCCGCCTACCGGACAGTGTCCGAGCCTGCCGTCCTGGTGGTCGCCGGAGTCATCCCTGTCAAGCTCTTGGCAGGGGAGAGGAAAGCGATTTATCAGAGACAAGGCGAGATCGGCAAGGACACGGCAAGAACAGAAGAGCGCTCCCGAACCTTCCAGCAGTGGCAACACAGCTGGGAGCACGACACCCGAGGACGATGGACTGCGCGACTTATCAAGCAGGTCCAACCATGGGTGGAACGGCGGCATGGGGAGGTGGACTACTACCTGACCCAATTTTTGACAGGTCACGGCTATTTTCGGTCGTACCTGAACCGGATGGGAAAGACCGGTTCACCGGACTGCATTTATTGCCCGGGTGTTCCCGACGATGCGGAACACACATTCTTCCGATGTCCCCGTTGGGAAGGGCCCCGCCTGGAGGCCACACAAATATTTGGTGCATTTTCGGTGGACTCGGTCTGCCAAAAGATTTTGGAGGATGAGGGCAACTGGGATTGTTTGTCACAGTTCGTCCGGGGCATCCTCCTGGAAAAGAAAACCGATCTGGACCGCGAAGTGGCCCAGATCCCTTGATAGAGCGGCTGGATAAGGAGCGAGCCCGACGGGCGTAAGCCAAATTTAGGCCTAGCCTGACGTAATGTGATAAACAATTCCAGGTTAGATTCCTAAAAGAGTAGAGGAGGTTTTTTAGTGGGTAAACCCGTTTTTTAGGGGAGCCCCACACTACAGGCTGGCCACCTGTGTGCGTAATGCATTTTTCCGCCTCTCCCTCAAAAAAAAAAAAAAAAAAAAAAAAAAATCGCTTCTTCTACAGGATTTTGTATTATGTCGGTTGTTTCAACTTCATCTTCTTCTTGAACTAACGTAATATTTCGTTGTCTCACAATTTCAATTAATTGTATAAAAGAAGTATCTCTAGGAGACATTATTAACCATACATGTAGCTCCAACAAATGCTGACTTACTAATGACAAAACTCTCAATTTATAAGACTTGTTTGAATAATAAAGTGAGGGAACTACCTTAGTCCAATTCGGATTCGGATTCAGAAGACAATAAAGGAGATATGGGTGAATCCAACGATGAATCTAATATAAATGTATCAATAGCTTCCTTAACTATATCTTCGTCACTATCGTTTATCATTTCTTCAAAGAGTTCTTGTTCAAACTGTACCATTTCTTCTTCTTCCATCGTGGAATCATTATCAGTTTCGTTCTAATTTTCCTCTATATTGTCTTCTTCCATTTCATTTGTACTAATATAAACATTTTTAACTTCAAAATAATTAACAAATGGAGTATCTTTAGACAACATATTTGTTCACCACTTCTTTTACCTCGAATAACAAACTATGTATCGCTTACTTAGTCTTATATACTTCTACCCCCACTTTTTTTTGCACAACGTGAAGGAAGGTGGGGAGAGGATTTTGTAGCTATTCTTCTCTATCTAGGTTATATTTCATTGCTAGCACATCTACTGTAATTTTCTGCTCTTCAACTTTATCGCGAATAAATATTGTCCAGGGAAATAGTTCATTAATATTATTGATTGTTACTTTTATATCATACAAAAATCAATATGTCTTAGTAATGAAACAACAACAATAACTCCTATCCCATTGTTTGCCATAATTGTTTCTTCAATTTTAATGCGTAAGTTTGTTATCAAACTCCATATATTAATATCATTGGCTATGAAACCATCAAGTCTAGTACTCATCTTGACGGTGCAAGTACAGACTAAAAACCTGAAGGTTCATAGTCCGCCTTTTATGAGTTTTAAAAATGGGGGGGAAGGAAAAAGGATTGGGAAGGGATAGGGTGTGGGTGGGGGAAGGGTAATGTGGCTATTAGACCACTTGTGCGACAAAGTAGCCACCAATGCTAACTTCGAGCTCATAACACTTCATAACATCATCCTGCCAAGTCAACATACGTTCTCTAGTATTTGGTGTTACACAGAAGAACCTACTGTCATTATACACAATAGCTGAACCAATTATAACATTGAATCCTACATTTAGCCATTTGTGTGCTTCCGTAAGAAATCTTTCTATTGTATCAAAAGGAAATTGTTCATCGATGTAGATTGGTCTCATTTGTTCATCAAGTTTAATTACATCTTCACCGTCATCTTCACTGTCACTGCTACTATCATTTTCATTGTCACTGCTACTATCATAATAATCTATCACATCTTCTTCAGGTTGTTGGAAAACATCAGCAATTTCGGAAGGATTGAAGTTTTCACTATGGTGAGTAAGCATTTTAAAGCAAATAATAACGGCAGAGACGAAACAACAAGTGTGGCTTGTGAAAGCAGAATGAAGGAGTGAACAATGCTCGCTTTGCTTTTATAACGATATGCTAATGAGAGGGGTTAACAGCCGTTAAGTGGGGGAAGGAAAGAGAAGGGGTATTTATTTCAAATAATTCGCATAACTTTTGACTAAAATTAGATAGCTAAAGTCTTCTTTTACTAAAATGTTCGTCTTACATAGACCTTTTCAATGATGTATCGCTTGTCCTAATCCGTCAATCTATTATCAAGTTATAGGCATTTTAATTTTCCGGGGGGGGGGGTTCCGCTTGATTAGTCACGGGGGGGGGTCCACTTGGCTGCTCATGCGGAACTGATATTCTCACGAGATATATGTTGTGTGATAATGAAGAGAAATGTTCATCGCGCCGCGACCACTAATTAACTCGCATTCGCGGTGTTCACATCTTTCCTACTCATTACATATACGTTTCCTACTTCATTATTTCAAGACTAATTAACTTGCAAAACAACAGTCTCTGTCTTTGAATGCTGATGAGATTTCATTAGGAACCATTCTTTGCACGCTATATGAAGCTACAACGGCAAACAATGCAAGTCAGACAGGTCATATAACTGTACAACGACCTCAGAAAAGTAGGTCACGAGATTTAGAGTGTTAAAAAATAATGGGGGAGAAACACAACGCTATAACGCATTGTGTTTCTCCCCCATTATTTTTTTAGCAAAATTTGGAAAAAACTATGTGAATTTACTGTTTACGCCCCCACCTTGTAATACGATCCTTTTTATCCCTGAGGAGAAATCCTTGAGAATTTAAATTGTTAAATCTCTTCTCTTTACACAAATTGTCAGGAACTTTAATTTTATATTTATTGCCGTTACATTTTGCCAATATGTGTTGGTGGTCAACAACACTTAGAAAAAAATATCTCAAACCTTTCTTAAGCCTCTCTCCTCTGACGGATAATATTTCAGGATCGTCTTCAACAGTGGGGATCTCTGTCAGTTGTGGTTCGGAAAGATGTTTCACGATATGTACACGGCAGAAACGTTCGTTCTTAACACATTTCCTACCACAAGCTGATCCTTTCTTAATTCCCCTAGCGAGCACTTCAGGGCAAGTAGTGGGACGGCTAAATGCCCAACGACGCTCTTCTTTTAATAATTGGAAACGCTCTGAAGGAGCAGACTTAGGAGATTTATTTTTAGGATAGGTGTGATCTTTAGGAATAGTAAGTGGTGGGGTAGGAGGCATTGGTGACAGTGGAATGACAGGTGTACTAAGACGATGAAGCAAGGTTTCAAATGAAGGGGTATTAGGACGGGGAGCTGGCTTCTGCGGTGACGGCATGTTATTTGAAGGCGGTGTGGAGTCATTTGAAGACGAAGGTGGTGAAAATATGCTGCGACGTGTGGTATTGTTGGCCGGGGGAAGAGGAGCTCCAGAAGTTGAAGGTTTCGAGTCTAGTTGCTTCTTATACCAGTCGGGAGCATTTTTCAAGCGAAGAGTTTTCTTGACTGAAGTTGAAGCCGTAGTAGAAGTAGAAGTTGAACTTGTAATAGAAGAGCAGGCTGTAGTGGAAGTTGTAGTCGGCAAAGATGACATCGTGCTAGTTCTGTTCGCAGTTCGCAGCGTAACGTCTGGAAACAGAATGAAACGTTAGCCGTGGTCGATGCGTCTTTTATAACAGTATGCTAATGAGAAGGGTTAACAGACGTTAAGTGGGGGAAGGTGGGAGGGAAGGAAAGAGAGGGGGTATTTATTTCAAATAATTCGCATAACTTTCGACTAAAATAAGATAACTAAATTCTTCTTTAACTAAAATGTTCGTCTTACATAGACCTTTTCAATGATGTACCGCTTGTCTTAATCCGTTAATCCATTATCGAGTTATAGGCATTTTAATTTTCGGGGGGGGGGGTTCCGCTTGAGTGAACACGGGGGGGGGGGTTCCGCATGAGTGAACACCGGGGGGGGGTCGGTCATTGACCCTTCCGAAAGTGGGTCAAGGTCATTCAAGACTTATAAAGAACCAAGGTGATGGGAACAGTAGTAACTGTTCCCACCACCCTGTTTGCCTAACGGTTCCCACTCCCAACCCACTAGTTACGTTCTGCGAGGGACATCGACGCAATTTTGTTTGGCCCGTCCGGGTCCATCCGTAACGGGCCGGTCCGGGTCCATCCGTAAACGTGAATTCGAAGGGAAACTGGAACAGCTAATGCAGAAACGCAACTCTAACACCCACCCAACTAATCCCACCCATCATATTCCTAAACAAAATGCAAAAACCTAGTCCGCTACCTACAATTTGCGGATGTCCCACCCCTTCTAAGTGAAGTTCAACCGAACTTCTGAATTTACATTTAATCTACCCCCTATCATCTATCTGAAAGGCAAAACAACAACATTAATTATTTATACCAACACTTAAAACTAACAACACATAATTATTAAATTTCAAATAATTCAACACAACCAAATACCATCATTATTCTTAAAATTAATACACCTTAACGCTAAACACAACTTATAACTAACATCGCAATGCGCAAATTAATTCTTAAATTAAGTGCAACTTACAACTAATATTTACACACACACACACATACCACATTGCATTAAAGAACGCAACGTAGTATAAGAAGTTCAAATATATATAGGCCTACTATATATTTGAACCTCTTACCGAGTCGTCAACGACTTTTCGCTATGAAAATTCGTTGACGACTGACGCGAAGATCGGGCTCGTATCGCTCCTCGGGTTTTCGAGTGGTGGGGGTTTCGAGTGGTGGGGGTAATCGGCGCAGTGGTGGGGGACTCATTTCACTCCAGTACGATCTTCAATCCGCTCCAGTTCACAGCGGTGTAAAAATGAAACGAAGGAGTGGGGGTGGCGCATGCGCAGTGACGTAAAATCCAAGGTTTGAGGTTAGAACTTTCCGTGCACAGTAGAGCTAAATTGAGTAATACAGGACTCGGCGCATGCGCAATAGCGTGGAGTGATTCCGATCCAGAGAACTCGTTGCATTCGCAGTAGCGCTAAAGTGAGTAATACAGGACTAGGCGCTGTAGCGTGAAGTTGGCTCACTCCTGTACAAGTTATAGCAGCATAAAAATGAAACGAAAGAGTGGGAGCAGCGCATGCGCAGTGACGTAAAACCAAGGTTTGAGGTTAGAATTTTCCATGGTGGCTGCCATGTTTAATTCAGTTTCATTCAAACAATAGTAGTTCATGGCTGGCATGGGATGTGAAGTGTGGTAATTAGATGGGGTTAGCAACCGGTCGTGACCGGCCATTGACCGGTCATCGACCCGGCGGGATTCCGCTTGAGTGAACACCGGGGGGATTTAATCTCCATTTTTATGGGGGGGGGGGGTTCCGCTTCATTAGTCACGGGGGGGGGGTCCGCTTGAGTGAACACGGGAGGTTCCACTTGGGCGCTCATGCGCAACTGATCTTCTCACGCGATAACCGTTATAAAAGAAGATTGTTCATCGCGCCGCGACCATTAATTAACTCGCATTTGTGTTGTTCGCATCCTTCCTACTCATTATATATACGTTTCGCCAACTTCATTATACAAGTCTAATTGCTACTAACCTGAAATTTCATTTACATTAGCACATGTCGTCCTGTTTGAATCACCTTCGCGTGCTCGACATTATATCTCATTCATCAGTCTTGTTCTCACTTCTACACGGCTGACATACTTCTTGTGATGGATACGCAATGTTTGAAATTGAAACTTTTGCGGACACAACATATATTACGAAATAATTCCAAACCATCGGTTTCAAAGACTAAAACAAATTTAACAAAAGTGAGGAAGAAATTAAGTTTTAACCCGTTATACTCTGTTAGAACTTCGCAGGTTCACGTTGATGATAATGTTATTCACAACATTTTGCGTTCGATGTTACGTTTCCACAACTTCGAACTTGTTACACCTATCGACTGTGTTCAGCAGGTTTTCATATTTTACCCCCACCCTTCTTTATATAAGTGCGCTCACGACAATTCCTGTTTCATTCTTCTATACGCTCTTCGACCGACAACTACTCCGCTCTAAATTACGCACTACACGAAGATGGATACAAACCAAGAACAAGTACAAGTTCACGAGATATCGTCTACTACCCACCCGAGAGAGAATCCTCCGAGAACTTCGCCTTCACCGAATCCACAGAACCCCGTCCAAGTTTCGGATGTATCTTCGACGGCGAGGAATGATCTTGAAGCTATTCTTCGGTCGCTCGTCGGTTTCGACTGACCTGTACGACGATCGATGTTAAACTGAACTCTTAGAAGTTCAGTCTTTTTTAAAACTTCCTCCGGATGACCTTGAAGCAATTATCCCCTCTCCTTTTTCAACTAACTTCTACTTTTGATCCACTGTTGAATTTCAGTTTTGAACTAACTTTTAATTTATGCGAAGTTTTAGTTGAACCCGGTTAATTTATGCGCACATTTAGTTCACTCCCAAATTGTTGAATTTCAGTTTTGAACTAACTTTTAATTTATGCGCAGATCTACTTCAAACGCTCACCCCACCTCCTCCCCCCTCATTTAATATACGACCGGAAGCTATGTGCCCCGGCACGTGGCTTCCGGGGCAGCTGACCTGTCCCAGAAGTAACCAAATCTAACTACTACGGTTGTCCAGCAATACTTATTTAACCTAAAAGAAAGTTCGGCCTATTCTACTGTAATTGTTTCCTACGCTTTAGTACTCTGAGTCAGTGGCCTTGAAAGTTCCAATGTTTTTTTATCTACAAAATATTTTTATAGAACTGTATAAAAAAAATTAATAATAAGTTGAAACTTTACCATGTATACAAAAGAATGTTGTGAATGAACAGTAACTGGTAACATACAAGTAGTTTGAATCATACTCTAGTACCAGGTTAACCGAGCCTTGCTTGTTGGTTTTAATTTCGTTCTGATATAGTGTCGTGGTAATAAAGCTATTAAATTTCCCCCAACAACCAACTATACCTCTTCACCGTTAACAGCTGTTTCAAAAAGTCTGCTTAACATTAATGTTCCTTTATTTTTGTATACCTTTCGTTGTTATTTCGCTACCAAAATAGCAACCCATAAGACCAATGTTAAAAATTACGATTTTTAACCTAAATTTAGACAAAATTAGATTTTTTGGGTTTGAGGCCTTTTCTTAACTTATTTTTGGCCAAAACACTCTTAAATGCAAAGTTTAAACGAAATGTACCCGCTAGATTTCGAGATCGTGGAGCACACATCCCTCCAGATATTATTCGTATTATAGTATAGGATATAAAAGAAATTCGTGTTGGTTACACTGTATTGAGTTTTAAAACGGCTGAACTGATTTGGCTGATAATTGGTGGTGAGGTAGCTTAAAACGAGGAGACGGACATATTTTTTCCCCATTTGCGTGGTATGTTACAAGCTTTAGGACCGTCATAAACGTACCCATGTAAGGTTTTTTTTTGGTGTATTTTATCCGATTTTTAATGAACGCAACGTATAGAAATAAATGTTTCTTTGCAATTAATTCTATAAACATACATTCTCATTTAAAGTATTAGGGTAAGTTTCATTTTTTTCATCATCAAGTATTGAAGAAAGATTCGTTATAACAAAAACTAGAGGTCCACATTTAGGAGGTGTTAATGACTTAAGTTAAAGTAGAATATCTCCTAAACGGCAAATATTCTCAGGTTGGGATAACAAAGCATGCCGGATAACAGATGGTATACAATTTTTTTTTATTTCCTACAGTAAGAAGCGTTTCAAAGTGTAAACTTTTTTATTTGAACCACGATTGTTATTCTTCATTATTTTCAACCACAAATTTAATTAAATTTGTTATTCTTACTAATAATTAATAATAAATCCTGTTGTATGAATGACTGTAAACAAAATGAAATCTTAAAGTTTTTGTAAAAAATTTGCTTTTTTATGAGTTTAAAATTGTACAATTGATTGAAATTGTACACTATTGAAAAAATCTTACTAAAGTTAATAGCAGAACACGCGATTCAAGTGACTATGGCCATAGTGATACATAAATACATGACCGTGCGTAGAGATTATTTGGCACCCACTACTTCCGAAACAGACTCATTTTTCTCTGAATACGAACAACAAAAAGTAAAATTGTTTCAAAGATGACTCATGTAACAGCCTTAAACTTCGTCTTAAGTAAACAAAACAATAATTTATATTAATACAATTTAATCAGGGTCATTCTTGAACTAGGATAATCGACGATATTACCGAGCATAAGTCTGAATTATACAACAACGAAATGGAACTCATGGTCCACACGGCAGGGCGCGGGGCGCCCTCGGCCAGCCAGTGATGAGAGCTCAAGAAGGAGGTTGGGGTGGAATGAGAGTCTGCCATTGCCCTCTTCATTTCGTCTGCCTGTTGATATTTTTCGCATTAATTAGTGTCAATAGCCTCACATAGTATGCCTATTTGTGACATGTCAGTGTGGTATATTATTCTGTGATCCATAGTCCTTCTTGTGCAAGTTTCTATAGTTATTTATAATAAAGGAAGCTTAAGTGTGTCGTGGTTTTTCTGTTGTTTATATTAAGGCTAGAACAACGAGGTTAACCAAGATATAGAGTGCTACAAAGATAAAGAAATTTGCCTCCTGTTGGTTTTCGCCATTTCAACCACCTTTTCCGCCGTTTCCTTGGTTAAAAATTCTTAGTTTTCAGTTTCCCATCTGGTACGTGCCATTTTACTCATGCATTTTCGTAGTTTCTATTGTAACTAACTTAAATAGCCTGCTCACTGACCATAAAATCGAAGTGGTTTTAAACAACAAATAATGAGATATTTAAAAGTATAATCTATAATTTTTTAATCATGTTGTGGTCAACCCGAATAGCTTAAAGTGGTTACCAAGGAAACAAGGGTAAATGTGGGATGGTTACCGAGGAAACAGTGCGAACAGGGGACAAAAAGTAACATGTTTATCTCTCTATAATACGAAGTTTAACCTCATTGGGCTGGACACTATCTCAGAAGAATCTCTCTCGCCATAAGGTTAATTAAAATGAGAGTTGTTAACTAATATTTACTGTAATGATGGCGGCTACTACTTATACTCTTCCTAAAGTTATTAATTATGGACAATAAAACTGAATTTATACTATTAAAAATTTAAAGTAGCGGAATAACATTTTTAAATTCCATCGCACAATTTGTGTTTTTAGTGCAAATTGCATTGTTGCCAATCAGTTGTGCTTAGGTGTTAACATATTAATGAGAAAATACTAGATTATCTTCAAAACAAGAAAGGTTAGATGCGTGTGGCTATAATGGTGTCTTTATAGCAAGGCTATGTAATCAGTGCAAGACTGTGGATACCTGGAATATATTTTTAATTTTGAATGTTTGTTTACCTGATCTAGAAAGGCAGGTAACATTAACTTTTCATTGTTATTTGAAGGCTAAATCACTGCAATAGTAGAGGCTGCAAAGCACCCAATGATAGAAAGTGAATAAAATATGAACAAGGATCGAACCCGTTGCCGAATCTGCCTCAAGGTGACTGGCACGCGGCAGGAATACGTGAGTAGTTTGCCATCGGCGCCGGGTCACCGCTCCCCATAGTCACCGCGAGCGCCGAGCGCCCAATGGTGAAGGAAACTGTGAACTGTGTATACTGTGATCGGTAACTGTGATTTTGAAGTTTTATGACTCGATGAAAAATATTACCAGTCATATCGCGTTGAATCGTCCACACACATTGGCTGTTGGGCTATGAATTAACAGTCCTGTCGAAGGTGAATGTCGGCCTTAGTCAGTAACAAGACTACAAGATTGGACCACAATCATCCTACACTCATCTCTGATTCATACTTGGCTTTAAACTACTTATTTAGTTAGGTAACCATTTCAGTAAAGGTGTTAATAAGGTGTTAAAAGGTGTTGTGTGCTCAGTGTTATATTGGTCGTTCATCATTTGCGCACTTTTTAATCCTTCTGTAAAATATTTCGAAGGGTCGCCTAATCCCCTTGCATCATTTGCGCACTCTCCCGTCCAGGTAGCCTCAGACTGTCGACAATAATTCGCTAACGGTCGTCCCCCACACATACCACTGGACGGCAACACATGTTTATCGCACATTCATGAATAATTTAAGTTTGTAATGTATAAAACCGTTTTGTAATACATCGAGTGTTTACTTTTTTTACTTTCAATGGTTGGTGAGGATTGTATTACTGTAATTGTTCAGGCTGAAATGTTCTGTACGAATTGTTTCTATGGCAAGTTTGCCTCTATCCTAACTGTAGATAGCAGCCTCTCCTATACTAACACCTCATAATAAAACCACTCATAAAATTCACTGTTGCAATAGAAACAAACTACAAATGGTAAACATGCAATCCAAGTGTTAATGAACGGGTCAACTCCGTGATATTGTGTCCGATTTTGCCATTATTTCTGTTCTGTTGAATTGTTTTGCTAATTTTTAAACTTATATGTCTTATGCCAAACACGTTTAATCATTCAAAAGACCATTTGAACACGGACATGAGTTTTCAATAACTTTGTAAATAAAAATTATGTCGCTTCCACCACCCTGCGATGCGCAAACGATGCATATAACTGAGAGCCCCCTGAAGCTTGATGCGCAAAACAAGCATCCCTTCTACCTGGCTCTCCGCAAGATGCGCAAATGATGCACGCCCGTTATATTAAATAGAGAAATTATTTAGTAAATTCTGGCAGTTTTTTTTCTTCTGACTTGTATGTTATCGAATAAATGTCTTTACTTGTTGTAGTTGTTACTTTATTGTTGCAGTAGTATTTTATTTATGTTTAGTTTTAAGAAATTAATTAGTAAATTCTAGTACATGTAACTTAAAAAATATATGTATAAAATATTTACATTTATTAATTAAGTGTTGTGTTAGTTTTTCCATAGAACTCTATAAATACACCTAGAACGCTCACGCAAGGCAAAACTCGAACTATAAACCGCAACTCGTGTTATGAAGATCAGGCAAAAACACAAATGAGCATCGCAAAGCACCTCATTGCTAACTCAAATTGCTCGAGTTAATCGGGAGAGCACCGAACTCCTAGATTTTTTGGACGATGATTTTTAACTAGGCCTATTGCAATGAGTTTTAATAAACTAAGGAAATTATTATTGTTGGATAAAATACTCTAGCTTTTAAGCCTTAAAATGTAACGATGCTATTGTGCGCGCGCTCACTTGTACGCTTCTCTACTGTTTGCAAATTCATTGAAACATATATGTTTTTAAATAAAAAGTTTTGCTGATTATGACTGTGTAAATATCTTAGCCATTAAATTTAAACTAGAAAACTCTATGATCAAAAATCGTACATCAATAGACAACTAGAACAGGAAAAGTTACTAAGCGTAGACTTTTTTATTCGTTGGCAAAGAAAAAAACTTCAAGCGACAAAGTTGTAGATAATGAAATTAATTTTAATCTTTACATTTAACATTTATTTTTAAAGCGAATAATTTTCTCGGAAAAATGTGAAAACATGTCCGTGGCGGGTTGCTGAGAATTTCGGAAAATGGCGTCTTCATTTTCAATGTCCGGAATCATGTCTAAACCATTTTATGAACCCTTTCTTACAATGTAGAGTGTTTTTACTTATCCTCAGTACAAATTTATTATTAATTTAGCTATTTCCGTTAAATAAACATGCCAGATAATAATTAACGCACCCGATTAAACGTTTTGTATAGCGATGCAGCATGGCATGGTGTTGCACATAAGCATGGTGTTGCATAACCACTAGTGTGGCAGCGGGAGAAAACCCCTTAACTACTGCTTTGAGCTCGATTATTAGACAAACTAAAAATATTACGAAGAAAATTTAAATGTAAACTTTTTAGATTACCTCATAATCTGGAACTTTGCTGCTGAAAGTTTTTACCTAGCCCAAAAATAAAAAAAATTCTCGCTTAGAAACTTTTCATGTCACGTTTCAAAAATTATTTGTTTTAATATTATTTATACTTTCATAATATTCAATATACCAAATATTTTTATACCGTTGGAATCAGAAACTTATGTAGATTAAGAATACATAAGTGGAACTAAAGCTAGAAAATTGTTTGAGATGTGTATTTAAGGATTAACATTCCAAAATATAGTCAGTAAATTCCACACTCTAAGGGCGGAATTCACAAACCTCCCTCAAACCTTCCTCACCTCTAACCGTCCTCAAACCGGCCTCAGACCTTCCTCAACCCGGCCTCAAACCTTACTCAATTGAAAAACGGAATTCTCAAACCTCCCTTAAACCCAAGGAATCTAAAATAAATAAAGACAAGGTAGGGGTCAAGACATGCAACGCCCTCTTTTCACCAGGTGTTCTTTTGCACCTATGACATCACCATTTACTAATACTGTTAATGGTAATGATGACGTCATAGGTGCAAAAGAACACCTGGTGCATAGAGGGCATTGCGTGTCTTGACCCCTACCTTCTCTTTTTTTATTTTAGATTCCTCGCTTAAACCTTCCTCACAGTGAGAACTGCCACCTGAACAAAACAAAATACTCCTAAAAATGTTTTTATATCAACAGAAATAGACTACTAATCTATTTGTAACTTTTCTATTGGGTTTTAATTTTTAAAAACATTAAACTCAAATTAATATTATATGACTATTGCTCCTTAAGAATTAAAATAGTGAATTAAAAATTCACCCATTGTTTTGGGGAAATGTGAGATAGTTGGTAGACATGGCACATATGCCACATGTTTGGGAAATGGAAGTGTTTTAAATATTTGTTTACAAAGTTAGTGTAAAGTAGCTTTCAGACCATGAGCTGCTATTTATAAACCAGGCGTAGGCTTATATTTCTCCTCTAACGATTTGTTTTAAATTTGAAGAAGATAAATATGTTTTATTCATATTTTAAATAAATATATTTTTATTTTACTTTCTTTTATCTGGCATATATAGGATACAGTTATTACAAACATATTACTACAACCACAATTGATTCTTTTGTTTAGATCTTCCATGGCTTTTGTATGCAAAGTTTATGGGAGTGCATTAGTTTTTACCTATATTAATAAATTTAAATGTCAATTTTTAATTTACTTGTTTAATTCTCTATTAATACATTTATTTTATGGTAGATTGCACTAGAGGCAGACTAAGTTAAGTTGGTTGCACGAGACGTGAGTCAGACCGCCAGGATTTGTGCTATATATGGGCAGTTTAACAGCTTGAATTTGAAATGAAGACCTTTCCTTAGTATTGATTTTACTATATATCACTAAAATGATTAATCCACTCCATGTTGCACAAGATAGAGCCAATTTGCCCATATTTAGAACAAATTCTGGCAGGGTGTCTCACGTCTCGTGCAACCAACTGTATGCTAAAATTTGTAGTTGGCCAACACAATTTGATAGGTGTGTTTCTATGTATTAAAAGAATATCGCACAGTCAAAATGCAATGCATGGCGTTCTGCATTCGTAAAAATTTTGTTATGTGTTTTAGTTGTATATATATGTTCATGGAAAAAGATGATTTAAAGAAAGTCATTTGTAAAATGAAATTTCTCTGTTCACGTTTTTGTACAGCATCGCCCAATCATGTTTCATGGCCAGGCTGGATTTAAGATTGTGCAGTCAAAGATTTGTTTCCAATATTTTCCCTTAAGTATCTTATTACATTGTAAATATGAAGTACTATTTTTTTCGGACAAACTACTTTGAGGGATATGGAGGTCAGAAGTACACAAGCATATTTTGGTACAATTCTTTCAAGCCTACTTCACCTACAGGGCTGACATTTCGGTTGTATAGGCCTACTGGATCAATAAATCTTTAGAACTTAACATAAATTTAATTACAAGACCCACAGACGGTAAATAAAATACCCAAAAATGACAGCTTTAATCAATACACTTTTCTTTGGAGTATAACAAAAAGCTGCAAAACACCTTCTCTATTAAGGTTGATCACCCGCGCTTTTTCTAATACACAATGCATGAGAAACGTTAACACCCGCAGCGGCGCACGGCGTCAGGGCCTACACGCTAAAATCCAAAGAGTGAAATAGATCGTTCTTTGGGTGGAAGAATTATAAAAAATTCTTAAAGAGTGAAAATTTCACTCAAAATGAGCGTAGAAAAAATGTATTTTGAAAAGGATGAAATATACTTTTATTAAAAGAATGAAAATTCGATATAGTTCAGAGTGTCTGAATTTTACTTCCAAAAAGAACTGGTTTCGTTCTATTTCGGATGAATCCTGGAGTCACGTGACGTGCATGAGTGACTAGCCTCTCACAGCACAGGAGTAAGATTTTCCCTTCGCCATCTTCATTATGATTATAGTGGTTGGTTAGTGGTTCAAGTGGTAAAGTGGTAAAAAGGAAGATTGAAGATTATATCCAATAAACGCGAACACTAGAGCCTATACCTTTACTTTGCTTTTAATAAGCACCAGTACAGTTCACACGTGTAGCCTAGGGCCTTATGGTGTTCACTGATAAACTACTCTCATGAGTTGGCCTATGCCAATGTCTGTCTAATTAACTTACATAAATTATAACCCATGTTTATAATCTTACTATCAATTGTCAATAACTAGCTTGATGAGCCAAGCCAAGAATTATACAAGGGTCTGTAACCACCTAATTTGGAAAGATTCGTTAGGTTAGGTTTAACGAAAAAAAATTTTTTATGAAAGAATATTAGTTCTTCATTTAGTGAAAAGTCACTCTTTTGAGTAGTTAATTTCACTCCTTTAAAAATTAAAATCATTCCTTTTAGGATTGATTTTCACTCAAATTTGGACGAAAACATTCACTCTTTTAGTAGGTGATCAAAGTTTCTCTTTTGAGGTAGTGAATTTTCACTCTGAAAGAGTGGCTCAATTTCAACTCTTTAGAAAAGTGGTGAAATGACTCAACAAGACTGAAAATATCTCCTTTCCATTTTACAGTGCACAAGCCCCCGCCACGCGGCTACACAGCCATAAACGACCTTATTTTATTTTTTACTACACCCTTTTCATGTTGGCTTAATTTTTCTAACCAAAATTCTATGGTCTTGAAGGTCCACTAAAACATAAATAAAATAATATCCACATAATTTATTCAGGAAAAATATAAAGAACGAAAGTTATTTTAATACAAACGTAGGGTAAAATATAATTTTCGAATTAATTCCAAGGTAAATAAATGTCCTTCCATATAGTTTCATGAAATTTAAATATTTTTATAACAGGTAAGACAAAGTTTCAAGTAATTTAACATTTGTTGACACAGACACAACATAACCTCAAAATATATTTTTTCACTGTGTTTTGTTGTAAACAGCTGTTCCTTAAACCGGCTTTAAACCGTCCTCTAACCTCCCTCACACAACTACTTGAGGGATTTTAGAGGGAGGTTGGAGGAAGGTTTAAGGAAGGTTAGAGGAAGGTTGGAGTTGAGGAAGCAGACGACACTACCCTTTTAATCAGCAACAATACTACAGATGAACATTCACTAAGCATAAAAAGGGCCATGAATATTGCAATAGAATTGTGGGAAAAATGATCTGGCCATTAATCCATCCAAGACAACCCAGATGCACTTTTCAACAAAGAAAGACATAGTAAAAAATGCAGCAGATCTCACAGAAGCAACTCAGACCAAATTCCTCAGCATTACGCTTGATTGCAGGTTGACCTGGAACGAACACATAAATGTGTTGTGCAAAAAAATCAGCACAAGTATTTATGTTGTTCGAAGAGTGAAGTGGATTGCAGGACTAGCATCAGCTAAAACCACCTATTTCTCACTAGTAGAATCCCACATCCGCTATGATCTACTAGTGTGGGGAGGAACATCATCACAAAACATCAACCGGATCCTACTCCTGCAGAAGAAAGCTGTCAGAATCCTCACCAACCTTGCACCACGCCAAACCTGCAGACAGGCATTTCAGGACCTCGAAATGATGACAGTTGTATCTCTGTACATTCAAGAAAGTATCCTGCATGTGGACAAAATACAACCACCAAGGAACAGAGACTTCCATTCATACAACACCCGTCACTGTTCAAGGTTCAACTTGCCAGTTCACCGTACGACTTTTGCAGAGAAAAAAACCATCATACAGCGGCTGCAAGCTACGAAACCACTTACCTGCATCCATGAGAGACCTTACTGGGAACAACCTTAAGACGGAGTTGAAGATATGGCTGACGGCAAGACCTTTCTACACCCTAGATGAATTTCTTGAGAGGAGAGAAGACCTACTGTAAACCAACAATCAACCAATTTTAAAACAAACCATTTGACACTATTGTAATTCTTGAAGAATAGTATAATAAAGATATTTTTGACTTTGACTTTGAAGCTTTGAGGGAGTTTTGTGAATTCCGCCCTAAGACTCTTGGTAATTCTCCTTGCGACTTATCATATGTTTCATAAAACGTTATTTATGTAAATATTATTAGAACCTTTCAGTTTGTGAGTCGTTTGATGATGCTAGCCTTGCTAATAAAAATTTCAAAAAAAATTTTGAAATTTTCACAATATTCCTCACAAATAAAAAATTTCAAAAATATTTGTACCTGTCTATTAATTTTTAATTTATATAATAAACAAGCTAGATTAAAAATGTGTATCATGCAACAATTAACAATTTAATATTACTTTGAGAATGAAAGAAAATTATATAAAATTAGCCTATATCAAAAGACGAGTGCAGCTTGCTCATGTCCCGCAATCGATATCACCTTCACTTGGCCGTTAACAAATTTCCGAGAAAGGATTGCAGCCGCTCCCAACCGCCAATGTACTATACAGACACTTTGGTACCATACTGAATCGCGCGCCCGTGTTGCAATGTGTGGCCCGGCTGTGAGTACAGTGCGGACCCCAAACACGGACAGCATAGGAAAAACATGTGACACAAACTTACTTACATAAAATTTTTAAGATAATTAATTTTTTTAACCTATACATTACGTAGGTTTTTTTCATTTAACATTCTCAAGTATGGTTCCTTAAGACAAATATACATTTTACATTTATAAACATTCCTTATTAGTAATACATAGAATGTAAAGAGTCAACTTTCGACCAATCCTGCCGTCATGCCTAACTAGGCTAGTCCCAAGGAGATGATAAAAGATTGAAAATAACTACATTCCATTGCTGGGTTTCAACACTTTCAACAGACACTCTGCATCGTGTGCTAGAGTAGACGGAGAATATACTGTTTTTTTGTTTTTTTTGTTTTTTTTGTTTTTTTTGTTTTTGTTTTTGTTTTTTTTTTTTTTTTTTGAGGGAGAGGCGAAAAAATGCATTACGCACACAGATGGCCAGCCTGTAGTGTGGGGCTCCCCTAAAGACGGGTTTACCCACTAAAAAACCTTCTCTACTCTTTAGGAATCTAACCTGGAATTGTTTGTCACATTACGTCAGGCTAGGCCTAAATTTGGCTTACGCCCGTGGGGCTCGCTCCTTTTCCAGCCGCTCGATCAAGGGATCTGGGCCACTTCGCGGTCCAGATCGGTTTTCTTTTCCAGGAGAATGCCCCGGACGAACTGTGACAAACAATCCCAGTTGCCCTCATCCTCCATAATCTTTCGGCAGACCGTGTCCACCGAAAAAAAAACACCGAGTTTTCTTGTGGCCTCCCGGCGGGGCCTTTCCCAACGAAAACAGCGGAAGAAGGTGTGTTCCGCGTCATCGGGAACGCCCGGGCAGTAGATGCAATCCGGTGAACCGGTCTTGCCCATCCGGTTCAGGTACGACTTGAAATAGCCGTGACATGTCAGGAACTGCGTGAGGAAGTAGTCCACCTCGCCATGCCGCCTTTCTACCCATGGTTGGACCTGCTCGATGAGTCGCGCAGTCCATCGTCCTCGGGTGTCGTGCTCCCAGCTGTGTTGCCACTGCTGGAAGGTTCGGGAGCGCTCTTCTGTTCTTGCCGTGTCCTTGCCGATCTCGCCTTGTCTCTGATAAATCGCTTTCCTCTCCCCTACCAAGAGCTTGACAGGGATGACTCCGGCGACCACCAGGACGGCAGGCTCGGACACTGTCCGGTAGGCGGAACACACCCGGAGCGCAGCTTGACGCTGAACCCGGGCGAGTCGCAACCTGTAGCACTCCTTATCTAGAGCGCCTGCCCACACCTCTGCCCCGTAAAGGAGCACGGACTGGACCGCGGACATCAACAGACGTCTTCTGCTGGATCGGGGACCCCCGACATTGGCCATCAGCCTACTAAGGTAAGTGACTACCTTAGCGGCCTTGTCCGCCGTACGTAAGATCTGATCCCTCCAGCTTAGGAGAATATACAGTAACTACGATCTATTATCGTGTAATAGAAGTTTATGTCAAACAAGGAAGTACTATGAACGACAATTAACTAACAAACTTAAAGAAATTTGATATGTTTAACCATACCAGGGATCGAGTACTAGTCAAAATTCGATCCAAAACTCAGTTAATCTATAGATAATGAGATTTAAAATGTTTTACAACTGAAACGCCTGTTCTTCCTAATTTGCTAGCATTTTTTATCACAACATCTGTCTAATGATTAAATATCATCCTTCCTTAAGATTAACATTAACATTTTAAAGCTTGTAGGGCAGAGCCCTAATTGAAGCTCGCTACAAAATTTCAAACAATATAAGTTTTTTTTATAACTTATCTGCAATCAATAATACATAAATCCATTTCTATTTAAGATATTTTTAATGTTTTGGTCTTCAAAAAATTCTTGAAATCTTGGCTTTTTTTGAGATATTGATCGTTAGAATCGGTATTCATTTATCTACTACTCGACCTAAAAACATAAATTGATAACTTTGAGAATTTGTAATTGAATTTAAGATAGACTTTTCCATTATAGTTATATTATGCTATATTTTTTGGTCTAAGAACCATCTCTAGAAATCCCACCTTTCATATGAGCCATTAAATATAAAAATCAGGCGAAATTGAAGCTCGCTACTGCATTCTAAACAACATAATTTGTAATTTTTTACTACTCATCTGCAATTGATGATTCATAACTCCATTTCTGTTTTAGATATTTTATATGTTTTGGTCCTATCATACCAATTATGATGGTTCTGTTGACATGCTCCATAATCTCTTATTTGGACTTTTTATAACAAATATATGGCAAACACCAGACACAGATGTTCCACCTTATTATTCAAAATGTGCCTTTGTAGCACAAAAAATTATCACCGTGATGAAATTTATAAAAGGATTTTATATCGAATTCCAAATCCAACAAAAACGTACACCAGTGTAAATTCACTCTTAGCCTATCAGAGGATGACAGTGAGGTGTTACCATTTCCCACGGAATTCCTGAACAGCTTTGAGATGACCAGTTACCATAGCATAAATTAATCTTAAAAGAAGGTACCGTGATCATTCTGCTAGGAAATTTGAGCTATAGAGCAGGTCTCCTAAATGGTACAAGGCTAATTGTAAAGAAAATGTTCGAAAATAGTTTAGACTTAGAAATAATAAGGGTAAAAATATTGGACAACGAGTACTGCTATCCCGCATTGATCTCTCGCCCTCAGATTTTACAGTCCCATTGTAGCATAGACAGTTCCCTATAATCCCTATAAAGGTCGCTTTTTGTTTAACAATAAACAAAAAACAGGGAGAAACGATAGATAGAGTGGGAGTATTATTTCCGGAACCTGTTTTCAGCCAAGGCCAGTTTTAAGTCGCCTTATCAAGAGGAAAATCATTTGATATACCGTAAAAGTATAAATAAAACCAAAAGGACGACGTACAGCTAATGTTGTTTGTAAAGAAATGTTGTAAAAGGTAGACGATATATTATTGCATTTATATTCCATTTATATTTGTTTTACTATTTGTATCCAATGTCAATTCTGCGGAGCATAACGGATTTTCTAGTATATAGACGAAGATAATTCCTAAAAATAATAAAAGGTCAATTTTTTGTGTATTGGGAAAGCCATCAGCAATTCAGAAACCATAGGATTCCCACTATTGTCTTACAAGTATCATGGCAGAGGGCTTAAATTTAGTCTCGTTTTCGGCTGTTATCAATCATTGTAAAAATATAATATAAGGAAATCACACAAATATTAATATTTTTAAGGTGGTCGGAGTCAAATCAACATGGTCTAATCCTAATTGACTTTTTTCTCGTTTAGGCCAAGAGTTATGGAGGTTTGTGTGTTGTATTCCGTTCTTTAAAAGGACAGTTTTGGGAAATCATTAATTTAAGATCATTTAAAATAACTTTCCTTCATTTTGAACTATCGGTTGTCCTCAATAGTATAAATTATATTTCTCTCGCACATTAAATTTATTTTCCCGTGCAGATTTGCCAAGGTAAATTATGAACCATAAACAAAATTTATTTGTTAAAAAATACCTGGTTTTTAATAATATACGAGAAATAATAATATCTCTTACATTATTTCTCTTTAGGTATTAAATAGATTTAACATTATTGTTATTTTCTTAAAATAACCCTACACAACAAATTAATGCAACTGAAACCAATGATTTGTTTTCTAATACTAATTAAAGCAGACATAATTCTGTTAAAATACATATCTAAGATTCACTGAAGACCTTCATGACTTCTTCTTTGTTTCAAGCAATAGGCCGACTAAGACTTTTGCTTTATTTACGGATTTCTTTTAAGTCTTAACTTTTATCTACATTTTGAGATAACAGCCCTTAGATGAAATAGTATAAAGATAAATTTTACCTCTGAAACTAATCTTAGAGTACACTGATTCTGAAGGTTTTATAAAGGACAAGTGAATAGATTTAATCCAGATTCCTCCAGAGGGTTCTGCCCAAACATGTCTTCAAAGTTACCATGTTTAACTTATGGAATCAAAATTATTGAGTTGGGACACCTATTATTTCTATTGTAAATATTATTGCTGGATAAATTTTAAGCCTTATCATATAGTTGAAACATGAACGTTTTAATTACATTTTTCAACAAATAAAACGTATCTGAATATCTTTGGGCGTCATTTTGACGAACTATAGAGAAGGTACCTAGTCCTTGTCCACTAATAAAACCTTATTGGATGATTCCATTAATAAAATTAATTAGTCAATTGATGAAAATGAAATAAAACTATTACATGTAATTTAGGTAAAGAGAAGGAAAAGTAGCTATTGAAAAAAGAATATTTATATATATGATGGAATTAATATATGTAGTCCTACTTTATATAGGCTATATATAGTATATACTGTAATTTAAGTTTAAAGCCAAGATAAAAATTTAGATGAGGCATTTAGTAATCAGAAAGTTACATTCATAAAAAAATTAACTTAGTGGGCTTAATATGAGTAAAAAGTAAATCAAGACTTTGGTAAAATGGAGGCAGCCGAGTGAACCCACCAGGCTGACTCCGACCACCACCGCCACTCCACTGCGCCGTTAAAACCGGATCTCAGTGTGACCGTAAAATAGTAAATGTGTGTATCCATGCACACGGCCACAGTGAGATCCGTTTGTAAAAAACCGGATCTCATTGTGACCGAAAAATAGTAAATGTGTGTATCCATGCACACGGTCACAGTGAGATCCGTTTGTGTATAGTCGACGCTAGCGCGACGTGGTGTCATTTCATGGAAGCTTATACACACGCACACTATAGAAAAATCCATCAAAGTGAGGTCCGATTGCTATCGGCTTGTTTCGAGCTGTTCCGGCTATTTCCGTGATCCTGACGACCTCAGGAGGACGAATCAGAGGCTTTGGCGCAACGAGATCCGGGGGGGTGGATCTCACTGCGCAAACGGATCTCACTGTGCCGGTGTGCATCCATATGCCGGATCTCACTCCGGCTTATTTGTCAGAACACACACACACACACACACACACACACACACACACACACACACACACACACACACACACACACACACACACACACACACACACACACACACACACACACACACACACACACACACACACACACACACATACGTGTCCCGCCCCCATTCCGAGGACTGTGACTCCTGGCCGCAATCCGAGGACACTGGCTAAATTACCTTTAAAAAACAAAACTGTTATATCATTCAGTTTAATAGAATAAAATAAAAAAGGTTCATGCCTTACACACTTGAAATTCCTTTTATTTAATGGATGTGTGTGTTCATCCGAGGACCATGTATTTTTAAAGTAAAACGAGGACATCTATCTCCAATCCGAGGAGAGGTTAGTAGTGAAACGTGTATCCGAGGACATTGGCTCGATGTGGCAACGTTGCACTTGACTTCCGGTGTTTGGTTTCATATTTTAAAAAGATTGAGTAGTAGGTAATTTGTCACCAGTTTGTTCCTTAATGGATTTCTATAGATAGTAAAATTGCAGCTTCCGATTTTAATTGACAAAACCAAAAACATTTAACATTGACAGTTATTAGTTAAAAGGTTTTGAATAACTTATTTATGGATTGAAATATTTAGAATACATGACAACCTTATCAATAATTTTTAATACGCTACGGGTTTTTTTTGTGTTGAGAACTCCTACAATTTAAAACCAATATTCAAGTTTTTAGTTATGTTGGATATAAATTGATATCCTGAAAGAATTTTTCTAAATCGTTTCTTAGTGAGCACCTAAGAGGCAAGACGAACCTGTGTTCAAAGTTTCAAGTAAATCCGATTTGTAGTTCCTGAGATTTCGTGATGAGTCAGTGAGTGGGATTTCGCTTATTAGATAAGCAAAGTGTGTTATTTTTGTATTCAAGGGCCTCTTCCCACAGATCTGACTTACCTTAAACACCTTTCATCTATAAATGTGTTAATTCATGTTTGTGAAGAAGCGTTTCATAATATTTGAAACCTTAGAAATGAATGGTTTTCCTCATTATGTAATTTTTTGTAGCAATTGACTGTCCAGTTTGTGGCAAAACGTTTACAATATTTGAGATTTTTAAAATTTTTTCTGTAGCCTTTGACAGTTGAAGGTTGTCAGGGCGGGGCATATACTGTATTCAGTCAGAGACTATATGACATAGTTTAGTACATGTGTTGTTAGTTTTTATTTTAAACTCCCTTGTTATATTTTTGAATGTTATGGTTTGAACTTAATTTCTTTTTATACCATATAGTTGATCACATTTGGAAAGTGAAATTATAGCATTAAGCTTACCACAATATTACACCTAAGCAAGTGCGTCGCGTTGATACCGTCCCAAAAAAGGCCACCGGTTACCTGTCATACGTAGCGTCTTCCGGGCGCATTTGTCGTATGACATGGCCCGACGTCGAGTGCACAGCGCTCAGCATCCGGCTAACCCGGACTCGCTGACGGAATTGGCGTCCATATGACCAGCTCCATAAGAACTCCATTGCCGGGTTGGAGCGGTAGGCGGCAATACCACTCATATGACACGGCCCTTAAACCTTTAATTTGGAGGGAAGTGAGCGCGTATTGGGAGAAGCGGTCAAGGCGAGTCCCGACCACGGCGAGGCCTTATTATTGGTTGATAATTACTGTCAAGAGAAGCAATGCTTTATCTACATTAAAATGTGTCTTTACTTAAGTAGGCCTACCCTCATTTGAAGGTAAGACATTCATTTCTTTACTTTAATACAAATTTATATAGTTTATTCCAAAATAGAATTTTTTTAATAGATGAAAAATTGTCTAGTTATCTAATTTATTTTGTTCTACATGTAGAAAACTATTAGCAAGAGTAGACCACGTCCTGTGGGAAAATAATCAGTGCAACAAGGACGTAATTATTCATGGAATTATTTTGTTAGTTTGAGAACATACTTCTGTACTAGCCTACGGCTACATGGGGGCTCTGCCCCCATACCTCATTGGCGATTGCAACACATTTGTTAAGGTGTAAAGCGTTAGAAAAAAAAAAAAAAAAAAAAAACAGATCAAAGTTCAAAATTGGTGCAAGGGCTATGCGACAAGAGATACGCGACAATGTAGAATGTTAAAAATTGTGGTTTATTTCCAAATATGTTCTCTAAAAGGAACAGTGTCTTCCATATTACCACCCGTTTAAAAGATAAAGTTTGGAATAGGAAAGCAATAATGAAAAAGAATAAAGTAATGCAAACACGAAATGAATTAAAAATTCAATTTAAAATGAAATAAATTAATTGTAAAATGGGGCAGACGCCCCCTTCCCTTAATTATCCCTACTATTTGCAAAAAGAATCGTCGGTGGGGACGTCTCGAACATTTTGTAAAAAATCTCCCAATTCATTTATGGTTTATAAAGTCTCGAGCGTTACAGTATACCAATAACAGTTCAAATCATTAAAACTCATTTAGAGAGTTAGCTTCAGATTAGTCAAAATGTTAAGTATAATAATGTATTTTGTTACAAGATATGATTGATAAAGGAATCACTAAATCACTTTATTCCTATGACTAAGTGTTAATAAGTTCGAGCTTTAAGTTGGAAAATAATCATTAAAATATTAAATGTATATGAACAACAATTAATCAACAAAGTTAGATAAAAATGTCAAATAAAAATAGCGAACCAATAAAAGATCTCTAGTGTTCGCTGGAATAATCGTAGATGTGTGTCCCGGATTTAATAGTCATCGGGTTGGCGGGATTAAAAATTATTTCTTGGGTTAGTACCACAGCAGGGGCCATATACAACGGGGAAATAGTTAACCATTATGCTTTTAAGGGTTGAAGGACACTTTCTACATGTGTGAAAAAATCATATGATTAAATGAGGAGGACGTGTAAAATAGAATATATATTGGCTGATCACATATAGATATATCGGTGTATTTACCAGGTATAAGTAAATTACATACGGTGCACTATAGATAAAAAACAATACGACAAAAGTGCTCAAAAATACCAATCCATTTTATATACAAGGGGGAAATTTATTAATTACAAAAAAAATAATAATTTGTGCGGTTGACTTTTGACTTATTTTTTCCATCTCTCTTTTGAACGGAGTGTCACACAACTTAGGATGATAATTTTCTAATTTGTACCAATAATTGACATAGAATGATAGAATAATTGTACAATAACTGACATAGAAAACCCAATAATTGGGTTTTCTATGACAGTTGATTTGGATTCGGCAGTTAAACGTAGTGGGTGGTGTTATCTTGGTCTTATCACTGGAATAAATGACTGCGACCCTCTACCGGACGTCAAGATCACCAAACAATATAACGGCCCAATCGGACCGGTCTCGGATTTATCTTCGTATTTTCCTCGTTAGGAAATCAGTTAACACCGGAAGTAAACAACACTGATAAATAAAATATTGCAAAATAACTAACCTTCTCTAATACAGTAATTATACATCAATCGCCAAACACACTGACACTCTGAGAAAACTAAAACCCGTTTTATATTCAGGATCATGGATATTGTTCATTTCCGTCCCGCAACATTAGTCATTAATAAAAATTTAGTTTTTCTATCCGCGGTTTGAATTATCCGGAAATCACATTGACAGCGATCAGATTACCTGGGTTCTGGTGTAATAATTGATATTAATTGTATTAATTTATACTAATAATTAATATTGATGTTTTCTACAGGCTTAGATTCCTTAATTTATATAGTCCAAATAGTGCTATTTAATATTTAAGTTTAAATAGTGTTTAGAATTTAATTTTTTTCTAACGATTGACTATTCATTCTCATTAGTAGACTGATAGACTTCTCATTAATTTTATAGATTTGGTTTAAGTTCTTCCTAAAAAACTCGGGACTGCGGAGAAATACTGTGGTACTTTGATACCCCTTTAGTCCCGGAAATCTAGAGCAGCTAGAATTTGCCGTAGCAAAAACGCCACCACAACGTATCATCTACCCCTCTGCCTCCACCCCTCCCTCAACCTCTCGGGTCCAAGTATGTCACAGTGGAATGTCGTTCAAGGCCCTGTCGCCTAGAAACAGGGCCCAGGAGAGAGTACCGGACGAGGGCTGGGTCCCGCTGATTATACGACTTTGTGTCTGAATTTTACCTGCTCCTTTTGGGGTGCAGTAAAAATATTTTCGGGGGTACGACTGAGTGTCGTCGCCCGAAGCCCGCCGCAGCGACGACACCATGTCGTACCCTGGCTAATCTCCTCTCTCACCCACTCTCGGCTTGGCTACCTGCATAGCCTGAGGTGTGGGCTTTGCTTTGGCGCACAGGTCTGCTCTCTTGGCGTCGTCGGACACCCCACATTGATTTTGCTATTTATCTTTCCTTACTGAAATCTTACAATAAAGTAGTTTTTCGATATAGAAATAGTATAATTCATTTCAACTATACTGGACGCTAAAAGCATAACACTATAACTATAATCAGGGTTTTTCACATAGAGGCAACGTTATTAAATAACATTGACAAAAACAGACTTAATCTGAACTTTTTGTTCTGTATCTGAACAGCATCAACTGACTGCAAAAACACTCTTAGGCCAACATATATAGCAAATTCAATTAAGTGTACTAGACATTTATTAAATGTTACACATGTCCTAAAATGCTTTGTTAGGCGCCAGCCGACATTTTCTTTTTATACTTAATAGTATCTGTTTCCTTAACAGAAGGGTGTATTATGTTTATATTAGGCATGAACCTTTATCACACCAATGATCAGGCCGATATTACACTATCATAGTTCTATGAAATATATCTAGTATCGTTGATAAAAAATATTACAATAATAAGAAAATAATAAGATATCTTAATATATTAAGATGACATCTTAAAATAATAAGAATAAAGCAAACAATTTGTTTAATTTTGTTATTGTGATTTGTCTACTAATATAATCTTAATTTGCATGAATTAGTCTATATTCACATCTAACAACTACAACTGGGATAATTTCACTCCTTTCCTACGCGAAGTGTCATTGATATCTAGCTGTCAGTCCCTCGTTAAACCTCCCCTCTCGGGGTACGACATGGTGTCGTCGCCCGCCTCAAGCGGCAGCGGCAGTCGTACCCCCGCAGAGCAGGTATGGTGCGGCCGCAGGTAAAATTGGCTACGACGACACGTTGTCGCTTTACCGGGTCCCGCTATTGTTGTTCCGGAGCATCAACTGCAGCAGAGCAGGTGGTCAGTGGCCGAATTAACATCTTGAATATAAATTCTCCTACATTCTTATACAAAATCAAATAAATAAATAAATAAAAAAAACATTTTGACAATGGATTGATTACTTGCCAGTAAGGCCCCTTTTATGCACGGCGTCAGACGACGGACGTCGGGCGCGCGTTATTGTGACGCTGACAAAAATGTCAAGCGTCTCTCCAGCGTCGAATGACGTCCGTCGGGCGCTCGTCGGACGGACGTCGGGCGAGCGTCGGGCGGTCGTCGGGCCCGATAGTTTCCTATAGTTCTGCAATCTATGAAATGACCAAAACTTTTCTGGAAAAATCCAGAATTCTACTTCGTTGACTGATACATTTTAAGTTTCAATTATTATATCATATTCACTCAATATGATCATTTGACTCTTACCATTTTAAAATTAAACCAAAACACGTATTAATGTAAAGTACTTAGGCATTTCTCAAACCACAATTCAGCTTCCATTGATCCCCTATCACGATCACGACCAGATTTTTTTGTATGATTTGCATACACGCTCAGCAACTCAGTAAATTTATTGTTTTTTTACATTTAAAATTACTAATGATGGTAAAGACCAGCAGTCAATTTGTAATCGTTTTTAAGGTTGGTAACCCTCCTAGCAAAATTTTTAGACGCTAAACAGTTTATTACTTAATTCAGCACTAAAAACAACCTCTTCAATGAGAAGCATCAATGCTATAGACGAACTGCCTACCCCCACCATACAAAAACGACACCGGTGAGGCGCGCGCTCGACGTCCGTCCGACGAGCGTCCTTCGACGTCCGTCAAATGACGCCATGCATAAATAGCTCCATATGCTGTAATATATTTTGACAATATTTTCGACGCGCGTCGTACTCTAAATACCGACGTCGGGTTTTTGAGTACGCGCGTCGGGCGTCGTGTATAAATAGTCCCGCATTTGCGCCAATGCACGTCATTCCGACGTCTTTCGACGTCCGTCGCTCGACACCGTGCGTAAAAGAGGCCTAACATGCGAAAATTGATAGTTTAGCCGCTATGAACGAAAACACGGAAAAATTTAACTAAATTACCATCTAAGGAACCGCTCGCTCAAATCTGGCATTTAATGAGTTAAATAGTATGTTTTCAGACCAGATAATTCAATGAAACCATTTCCAAACATACAAAAACTGATAGTATAAGGTAATACTATATTTTCTTGTATGGGTTTAAGTAATAATTTAAAGTACTTTTACATAACTTCAATATATTACTGACTCATAAAACCAAATATTTTGTTTATTAAACAATAACAATCAATGGAAATTCGGTAAGTACGCAAGTCTGCTGCGTCGTGGTTTTCTTCTGCTTAGTGCATAAGGGGGAAATTAATTTTTGGAGTCAAATAATATTATTATAGGACTAGAACACTACGCTATTCGTACTCATAATTCAAAACCTTTGTTAATGAGGGCAAAATAATGGCACCAATTAACAATAAATCATTTACATGCAGCGTAAAACTTTAACGGACGGTTGTTAATAATTATGTTTTAGACTTAAATTACTTTAAACCACACGAACATAATACAGTAGGATGTACAGGACCAGTTTACATTATCCATAAGTTATTGTAGACGCAACTTTGAATAGCGTTCCTTATGGTAAGAGACAGAACCGTATCAATTGTTTAAGACGGTTTCGACAACGTATAACTGGCAACAACGGATACCAAAATAGATCGAGGAATGTCCTCGAATGAAGGTTTGAACATCGTTCTCAAGACACATTTTTGAAACACACGTGTGTGAAGTGAAAGCGGTCGAGCTGTCCTCAGATACTGCGTGGAGAGTGGTCGGACACACTCCGTGTGTTTTCCCCGCGATCTCAGCGCAACTAGCGGCATAACGCTGAACTGTTTTGACCGTAGGAAGTGGGGTCTCCGAGGACATTTATCGAAAATGAGATTTCAATTGTATATTTCCAGATTTGGTGAGTTAAATAAGAATATGAAGGTTTTTCTATCCGAGGACACGAAAAATGTCCTCGGACTGAAAAATGTCCTCGGATGCACGTTGAGAATACAACCCAATGTCCTCGTACAGCACGTCTGCCACACTCACACACACACACACACACACACACACACACACACACACACACACACACACACACACACACACACACACACACACACACACACACACACACACACACACACAGACATCACTCTGAAAACCACTTTTTTGGACTCAGAAAGCACCAAAATGGATAAATCCGCCAACAACTCAAATTCGAAAATTTTGACAAAAACAATACTTTCTCCATATACTATGGTATAGGGGGAGAAAGTAAAAGTATAATATCTTATATATTGTTGTGTTTACCTTCACAAATGAGGGATTAACCTAAATGTTTTAACAACACCCCATGGCAGCAAACTCAAATTCTCATTCCTATGATGTTTTTATGGGCAAAGTAAAAAAAATTTGAAATTCTATTGGATATTCGCTAAGTTCGCCGGTCTGCTGCAACGAGGGTATCTTCTTCTTCTTCAAATCAGAGCATAAATCTCTTTAAGTACATAGATAATAATAGATTCATTATAGGTGTTCTATTTAATGAAATGCTCTCTAATTTCAATACGGCCTTTGTTCTCAAATAATGGGTATAATACTAGATGACTTGCTGTTGTCATTTTTGCTCAGTTTCTTTAATTTGTGTAAAAACTCAAATCCATTTAGTTATGATAATTAATTATCATTTTATGGCTTTTAAAGGGTATAAAAGCGGCAACCGACTCTTATTTTAAAATAGTGTTGATTCTAAAACGAATCCTTTTAACTACACCGAGGTAAGCGATTGCTGGTTTTGGATCAATATAAAAACCGGTAATATTTGCTTTTAAATGATCATGTAGGCCTAGATGAAGCAGTTCAGACAATTCATAGGTGATTTTTCAGTCTTTCACTCGTTGAATTTTATGATATTTTTCTCTGAATGTGGAATACAATGATTTCACATTGTACTTCAGCTCATCAAAATAGCAGCAGTTAGACTTAAGCCAGGGACTATGATATTTTTTCGTTTAAAGGCATCTAGAATCTGAAAATGCAGTTCATCCAGAGCCATATGTATATTCATATATGAATTTCATATATCCGTTTGATTGAAAATAACATTAAGAACTTGGTTTCAGATGTACCTCCCTTTGGTATTTTTAGTGGCAGCTACTGCCCTCCTCGGCTTCGCGAAGTGAGTAAAATATCTAGTAACTGCACCAACAAAAACATCAAACAAGGAGAGATTGTAGAAGAATTTATTTTTAAAGATTATAGTGCTTAAGAGGACTTAGTTCATATTTATTACGAGAAAAGTAAAAATAGTCTGAGTCTTATCGTCCTTTAGAACATTAGTACTGATAAGAATATCAGATAAGAATAATGATAAGATCAGCTGATCTTAAAAACTGTTAACTCACAGAAAAATACAGTAAAATATTGGTTCACTACACCTTATTTAAATGCTATTATACTGTAAATTTTGAAGATAATATTTTATCAACTACTGAAAATTTCATTTTCAATGATAACATAATTATTAAAACAGGAACAATTTATGTTTGATTGTTGCATAAACACTTTTTTAACTTCGTTTTTTTATTTTATTTTTGTATTCTTTTTGAAAATTTGTTTCTGAATCTTTTTTATTCTTTTGAATATTAATTTAGTAAAATCTCTCAATTTATTAAATTGTTTATTTGCTATGATAATGTCAATTTTTTCAAACGAGAATTTTAATAAAATGAAATGTTTTAACCAAATATTTTTATAATAAGCTATAAAGCATTGTATGGGAGAAATAATACATGTATGTAAAATGCTAAATAAGGCATGGAGAAGTAAAATGTATGGGAGAAAAAATACATTTTACTTTCATTAATACTTACTTAATTTTTTTTTTAATACAGTGGAGATCCTTTTCCTGAACCTGAACCAAAAGCTTGGGACCATAACAAGAGTTAAAGAAGATTTAGATAAAAATTGCCGCATACAAGAGTAACGTGTTACATATCAGTAAAAAATAAGTTTATTCATATTTGTTACTTTATTTATTTAGTCTTTTAAGTAATTAAAATTTTAAGTAAGTATACTTACAATTTTAATTAACTTTAATGATAGTTTTGTTACTGACACATTTGCACTGAAAAAGGTTAGAATAGAATAGAATAGAATATGTTTTATTGTCTTTAGGTACATAGTTAGTACAATGGACAAGGTCGAAATTACAGATAACTTAAAAGCTACTGAGTCACATTATTTTATCAACAATAAGTTGGCATTACAGAAAAACAACTGACCTTACATTTAAATTAAGTTTGATTGGCAGTGAGATGGAAGTTTGAAGAAAATAAAATTTAAATTATTACAATGAAATAAAACAATTAAGGCACATAAAAAAAAAACAATGAGCAAGATTTCAACAAGTAAAATAAACATCTGAGAGTTTTCAACAAGTATAAAATAACTTAAAACAGATAAAATATAGAAAGATAACAAATAACAAATAGGCCTAAGTCAGATTAAAAGCGAACTTATAGTTATAGGGCCTAATACATTATTTAAAAAGTTAATAAGAGGTTTATAGTTTAAGAAAAACCTTAGCAATACAAAAATTAACATAAGCATTAATAACTGAGGTTATTTTGACAAGTTTAAAATCCTGTCACATCTATATTTCATAGAGGGGATATAGCCTACGAACAACTTGGAAAATTGTATTTATATGTTCCTTTTTTCAAGAACCTAAAGGTCATCCATTTTGTTTTTTACGCATAATAATTTTTATTTACGTAAATAATGGCTGTATCAAGTTCATATTTAACATGAACCCTTACCACAACCATGTCCATTTCGAAAAAAAACTTTTTTATCCGATTTGTATTTTAAAAATGGCCATATTCAAACTCATATATCTAAACAGGTAAATTTAATCAAAACCTTTCAAAAGAAAAAAAGTTGTAAATATCAATCTAACAAATGATAGCAAGTTTGTAAGGACTTAACAACAAATAACGGAGTGATTGTGATTTTCTGATAAAATAGCTTTAATTTGAATTAATTATAATGCAAAATCGATTATTTTTCTGTAGAAAAATGGCAATAACACCGTTATTGTCAGATTCTTATTAACTTGGTATAAATAGTTTGATAAATGTATTAATCATTTTTGTCTCATGTAAATTTTAAATAAAATTTACTCGTTTTGAGTTATTTTTGTTTGAATATGTTTAATGCTCGCCATTTTGAAAGTACAGGGTCATCGAAAGAGAATGCCGGAATTAAATAATTAAATATAAAAATATATATATATAAGATATTTTATTCATTTTATAACGTAAATGTACAGGGGAAAAAGAAGTTTTTTTTTTTGTACCTTACTAAGTTTCAATAAGGGCTCCATTTGTTGCCCGGCAGACATCAAATCTGTAGTAGATTTCTTGCCAAGTTCGTCGAATCATCTCTGGGGTTACTACAGTAGCGATGGCGGCAGAGATGCGCTCGCGCAGATGCGCCCAATTCACAAACTTTTTCAGAATAAACTACGTTCTTTATGTACCCCCAGAAAAAGAAATCCAAAGGAGTAATGTCTGGACTTCTGTGGGGTCAAGGAATAGGCGCAGCTCTGCCAATCCAATCCTGGCCGACTAGGGCGTAGGTGATGCTTCACTGCACATCAGTTCTGCGCATTTCAAGGTCACGTGGCCGCTATTTGCCCTCCATCCAAAAAAAAAAAAAAAACTGTCTCAATACAGTTTACAAACAGTGAATAAATTATTCTTTTAGGTTTAGAGGCCTTGCTTCAACGTGTTTTTAAAATCTCGGCATTCTTTTTCGATGACCCGGTATAAACAGTAAAATAATTTTACCCTGAAAATTACCATTGGTGCTCATAATAATTGAATATTATCTGAAATGATGTCTCCATAATTAAACCACATAGTCTAACTTTAGGTTTCACCGTAAAACAGGACTGAGAAGATAGACCAGTTTAGAATTAGATAATAACCTAACTCCATTCTAAATTTCTAATGGTATGTGATAATCCCAGATGATATAATCAAGATAGTTGCAAATTATAAGCTCTCCAGCAGTCCAGATATTTACGGAAAGGCCATCATATTTCTTAAGGCTATAATTGATGTTGTTTCCCGGCCATCGTCAGTCATAATAAATAAATGCTTTAGAGAAGGGGTTTACCCTCATATTTTTAAGGTCTCGAAAGCCATCCCCATTTCTAAGAAGGGAGACACTTGTAGTTTGAACAGTTACATGCCTATATCGATGATACCTGTACTTGGCATAGTAATTGAATACGATAAGAAATACCAACTGGTGACCTTTTTTGAATCCAACCTGCTCTTCTCAAACCTTCAACAGGGATTCGGAAAAAACAGATCCACAGTAAGAGCGATTGCTGAACTTGTAACAATAGCACAGCTGCTTTTTAACTAATCGAAACGCTGACCTTGACGCTAGTAGACCTTAGTAAAGCGATTGATGGCGTTTTGCACTAAATTTAAACACTATGGCGTGGGTTGTAACGTTATAGATACGCTTAGATAGTATCTTCAAAGTAGACAACCAGTGGTCACTTTGGGTGGAGCTAATCTCGATCTCGGAATGTGCGGAATGGAGCCCCCCAGGGCTCGGTGATGGGATCTGTTTTATTTTGGTAAAAATTAATGAAGATAATACCCAGGGCCTCATTACTCTTAGTGAATATGCACAAGATTCAAATGTTGTAACCCTTCTTTGTTTCACTGTGGACAATTAATTCACGTGGGCTGACCATTTTGAAGAGGTCTGTAAGAGGTTGGCAAGGGTTGTGTTCTTGCTGAGAAAGATGACCCGACTGGTTAGTGACTCGAATTTGATTCAAGTGGACCGTGCGCTTTTCGTAGTATTTTAAGTTATGGACTCCTAATTTGGGGCCATGTGTCATCAGAAATTATAGAACCATGTCCCTAGAAAGCAGTTCGCATCGTAACCCATAATATAAGCGATACTACAGACGGGTCTATAAGCTTCTATATATATTCTATTTGGTAACGAATCAAAGTATATTAAGGTAGAAACGTTTATTTATGTAGTTGGGTTAGTGGAATTGTCAGTTCAACATTGATAGGTAAATTATAGTAGACAATGCGGCGCAGTTCCTTCATTAGTTCAGTAGCAGAGACAACGTAACACTGCCAATAACTGACTGGCGGAAAGCCAGAGCCAAGATATGTCAAACGGTCAGGAAATGTAAACTTCGTATCCTGTATCTCGACAGATTTACTTGCAAAATGGCTTTTATATAGGTCAATACAATTATATTGTGTAGTAAATACTTAATAAATAGCATACCTATGTAGGTATTTACAATAGAAACCAGTCAAATTATATTACAGCACTGAATTCACTATTTGTTAATAATATTTAAGATTATTTGTAACTAAAGACAAATTTTCATTTCATTTGACACCAAATATTTTGTGCAATACAACCAGTATTGACTCGTAAACTTTTTCAGCCGGATGTGCTTTTTGTGTAACTCTGACACAACTAACAGTATGGAAAACCAAGCAATAATTGTAAACTACGATAATTGGTAGCAATCTTCAGTTTTGCAAAAAAGATTTCCTACTATTTTGCTAAGGAACCCGCTAATAACATGTACATGGCCAAGTGGAAAATGATGACAAGATTTCACAAAGATTCCAAAATGTAGGAAATTAACACTGTAAGAGTTGAACATGACATGTTTAATTACCAAATGGGACGTCTCCCTATTTTCTATCAATTTAATGGTATTACTAAATTACGCTTTATCTTATAAAATGCCCCACACTGCCTTGTTTAACGAGGTAGTTTATTTTTTTTTTTTATTATTGTTTTTAAGACACATTTTTTGGGGTAGAAAAGTTTGGGACTTGTCAACTCTAGTAAAAAATTAAAATCTACAGTTTGGGAATGTAAACTTAGACAAGTACTAACTAATTTAATGTTAAATACTAAGATTTTAATGTTTTACTAGAGTTGACAAGTCCCAAACTCTTCTACCCCAAAAAATGTGTCTTAAAAAAAACTACCTCGGTAAACAAAGCAGTGTGGGGCATTTTATAAGATAAAGCGGTGTTTGAGTATCACAAATCAAACTTTTTCATAGGAATTTCAATTTAGTGCAATAACCTATTAAAAACCAAATCATGCGAAATTTAGTAATACCATTAAATTGATAGAAAATAGGGAGACGTCCCATTTGGTAACTAAACATGCCCCCCACTAATACCGTATGACTCCAAAATGTCCATCTTTATTTTGAATTATTTTTAGATTTAGGCTCTATGAGGTAAATGTTTTCAAGAAAATAACTTTGGGTGCCCACATAATAAGCAAGTAAGAACTTGCTTATCATGATTTGAAAAGCATTGCTTGTGATTTATCTTCAGGTTATTTAACACTATTACCAACTACATTATTTAAAATAATAACGTTTTCAGTGGTTAAGCAGAAAGTCAAATTATGAAGTATATTATCTTATTACAAACCATTTTAAAAGGAATAAAAACCACATTAAAATAGATGTTTTCAATCCAAGAAAGCAATAATTCAAAGAGCTTTACATGAAGATCAAAGAAGAGATCGTAATCTGGTCGAGAGAGAAAAGTCTCGAGCATTTCCCTTAAGTCAGCATATTTGGACTCTCCTCCTCTTGCGTCTTATATTAAAAAGTTTCATATAAGTAATCTTTGTGATAATTTTAAGCAGTATAAATCGTTAATATATATAATAGTGCGTTAATTAAAATACTTAAAATTTAAATTTCATAAAAGGGTTTATTCATAATTAAAGCCCTGATAATCCGATTAATATCCTGTAACACTCAAAATAATCTGAATGTTTTCTACCAATATCTTTTAGTTAAAGTGCTTAAATTAACTTTACATTGATGTTTTACTGTCATTTAATTCCAGTAATGGCCTTTCAATCAATTATTTTAAATCACAATTAAATATAAATATGTAGTATATTTCACTACAGTATAACGAGTGTCTCTAAATAGTGCCCACTTCTATGTTAAAGGATGTAAATACTCAAAAGAACTTGTACTTTTTGTGCAGTTTTGAGGTCCTCCCTTTATCCAAAAATAGAAGCTGCTGGGAAAAATATTGCATTTTATCATATAGGAACTAATGTATAATAAGAATTTTGACTGTCAGGCAATCAAATTTTATATTAAAATCAAATTAAACACAACCTCTAGCGCTTTCACTCACCCATCTCTTCCTCTCTCTCTAAACTTCCTTTACCTCGTTCGGTGAATTTGTCCGGTACGATGCTCGGTTTGATGTCTTCTTCGGGGCAAAGTCTAGTAGTGTGTCGCCACATATAGTGTTTGATAACAAACTGAGGCACCTAATATAGACTCCTAAAATGTTTCACTCTCCTTATACCTCAGTTATGGACCCATAACTCAAAGTATATAAACTTGACAATGTAAGTTAAATAATTTCCTGAATTTTTGTTTGAGCCCTGAAACCACTTGTGATTTTATATCGTTGCCAAGTAAAATTAAGTGGCCTTTTTTGGAAGTACTCAGCTACTTTTAAATCATACAACATTCCTTGCAATTTTTCTTTTTTTGATCTTGGTTAGTAATAATCACAATTCATCAGATTTTTAGAGAGCAAGAGCTATGACAAATTCGTTATAGTATATTTCATTTCATTTCATTTCATTTCATTTATTTCGTCATAAAAAATTTACATAGTAAATACATGACATGTCAGTTCAAGCCTTATACTAATTATTGCCACACTACAGGTCACACAGGTTTCATTAAAATTAGTACTGTACATATTTACATAAAGTTGCCATCATTAAAAAACTCATCTAACTTTAATAAACTTTGAATGCAAGGATTAATTTTAATTTACACTTCAATTTATTTACAGGACCAATCATTTTTATGGCTTCAGGTAACTTATTGTACACCTTCAGACCCATATAATAAGGACCACCTTCCAAGAGTGACAGTCTGTGAATCGGGTATTGGAGAAGTCCCCGGTTCCTTGTATTATGCTCATGTTCATGCTGATTTTCCAACATAAGATGTTGATTAGACCTGAAAAACAGCGCTAGCTCATAAACATACAAAGAGGGGAGTGTTAATATCTCAAGCTGTTCAAACCAGGGCCTGCAAGAATCTCTTCTTCTTAGTCCTGCAATTAACCTTATTGCTCTCTTTTGCATTTTGAAAACCCTGTCAACTGTTGAAGAGGCACCACAGAACATAACACCATATTTCAAGTGGCTGTAAAAGTTTGAATAATATATAGATTTAATTGTGGCCTTATCAACAACTGGGAGCATAACTCTAACAGCAAAGCAAGCTGTCCCAAGCTTTTTACACAGACATGATATGTGCTCCTTCCATTTTATGTCTTTATCTAGATTTAGGCCCAGAAATTTTGTGTAATTTACGCTTTTGACTTCATTAATTTGCTGGAGTATTTGTCCCTCTTGCCTTTTAAAGACAGTAAGTTTGGATTTAGCAGCATTGAACTGGAGGCCATTTAATGAGTACCAGTGTGATAGCTGTTCTAAGCTATTTATCAGTCTATGTTCTAATTGTTGTTCTCCAGATGCTTTTACTACAACACTGGTATCATCAGCAAAGAGAGTAATTTTAGAATCTAAAACGTTAATTTTTATGTCGTTAATATAGAGGACGAATAGTATGGGACCCTGTGATGAGCCTTGAGGGACTCCATTTCTCATAGCTAACCAAGAAGAGTTGAAACAATTACCTTGATTATTTTTTATGATCACTCTCTGCTGCCTATTTTGAAGATACGAAACAACCCAGGCTAACGCTTTTCCCCCAATTCCATATCTTTCCAATTTACTGGACAATAATTTGTGATTGACACAGTCGAAGGCCTTGGGTAGGTCGCAGAACAGTGCAGCACAGTCCCTCGACCCATCCAAAGCCCGCAATACCGTATCAATGGTGTCGTACACTGCTGTCGATGTAGATTTTCCTTTCCTGTATCCGTGCTGATTAGCTTTAAGTATTCTATTTTCTTCTAAATATCTACACAGCTGGTTTAAGAAACACTTCTCATAAATTTTTGAAAACACTGATAGATTAACAATCGGCCTAAAATTATTGATATCACTACTATCTTTGCTTTTTTGCACAGGTATGATATGAGAGTATTTTAGCTTCTCTGGAAATATTCCTGTTTGAAGAGATAAATTAATTAAATAAGACAACGGTTTTATTATAAGATTGCTAGAATACTTTATTATGGATGTGGGTATATCATCCCAGCCTGTTGCATTTGTATTCTTTAGGCTCTGGATTATCTCATACAATTCTTTTTCAGTAACTATGTTTAGTGTAAATGGCTCGTCACCGTCAAAGTCCACCAGGCTGGCTGCCTCATCATGGGAGACAGTATTGGCTAGTTTATCAGCAAATGAGTTAAAGTGTGTATTCAATTTGTTTGCTACATCTAAACTGTTCTTAATAATACTTTGGCCTTCTGATATTTCTCTTATACATTCATCCGATTTCACCGTGCCCAACTCTCTTTTCATTATATTCCAGGAAGCTTTCATCTTGTTGTTAGATTTTGCTATATAATTATCATTATCCATTTTCTTCGCCTTAAAAATAACTTGTATGAGTACAGATTTATAAGTTCTAAAATAATTGTGCAGATTAATATCATTGCTCGTTTTGCATTGTCTCATCAGTTCTCTTTTCCTGTTACATGATACTCGAATACCTTGTGTTAACCATTTCTTCTGAGAGATGTGTTTCTTTCTTTTACTTTTTTTTTGGAAAGACTTCTTCAAATAATCCCTTAAATACGTGCAGAAAATAATTATAGCCCTCGTTTGCATTATCATATGCATACAGCTCTTTCCAAGACTCTTTCTCCAGGCACTCACCGAACAGCTCAAGACCCTCATTGGTTATTGATCTAGTGAAAACAAATTGCATTTCCTCGACATTTTTTCGAGGAAAGTTGATCCTAAGAACTTGAGCACAATGATCAGAAACACCCGTCTCACAGACTGCCAATTCCGAAGAGTCGAAAGAAAAGTTAGTCACAATATTATCTATTGCTGATGCAGTGTTTGAAGTTATCCTAGTTTTTTTTTTTTTTTCTTTTTTTTAAGAGGTTGGCGGACCTCTTTTTGCCTTACTTTGCCCCGTCCACATAGACTATTGATCGGTGCGTGGATCGTTATTAGACAAAGCAAGGGGGTGAGCCGCTACAGTACAAGGTGAAAATTACTGATAAAAGTCACTGGCAGAACGCGGATTCGAACCCACGACATCGCTGCCATGGTCCCGAAGTCCGGCGCGCTAACCACTACGCCACCGACTCACCCAAATGTAATTGTAAAGTTGGGTAATGTAATTGTAAATGTAATTGTAAAGTTGGTTGCTTTACATGATACAACAAATTGAATGAGTTTAACAAATCGGAAAAATTCGTCCTCTTAGGATAGTCTTTGAGGACATCTATGTTGAAGTCACCACAAATTAACACTTTTTTATTACGTAGTTCATCTTTTATGTATTCAAGAAGTTCCTCAAATCTCTCTAAGAATGCACTTGTATCGCTACCTGAGGGGTGATACAAAGATATTATCAAAATATTATTCCGAAAACCCTTCACTTCTACTGCACAAAATTCAAATAATCCCTCAATTAAAAAAATGTTCAAAGTTATTCCTAATTCTAAAATTGACACAATCCTTCAATAAAATACAACAACCCCCCCTTACACGACTAACTCTACTGTAAAAGGCAGCAAGTTTATAACCAGACACACTATTGAGAATGGTACAATTACAATCAGTAAGCCAGTGTTCTGATAAGCAGACAACATGCGGGAGTTCAGCCTCAATTAATAACAATTCAAGTTCAGATACTGTTGACAAATTTGTGCAACCCTCTATATTTAAGTTAAAAACACAAAATGCGGCTTTTCTAAAAGACTTACAGCTAACTAATATATTTCTAAAAATTACTATTTACATTGTGAAGTGCAGCATACATTACATATAATTCATTGTATTACATTATAGGCCTACACAGTAATCTTTTTCTCAACATGATCGTCGATTCATATATCTAATCTATAATAATAATAATAATAATAATGTTTTATTGCTTGAACAATAAATTGCATCAGCATTACAATTTTCTTAACTAAGATTTCTTAAAAAAAAATATTTATTGTTTCATTAGTCTTTTCTTGATCGTTATGCTTATATTCAACCTCTTTAATTTCTTCTTTATGTTTTAGTTTATCTATTCAAATTTGTTCATTCATACATAAATTTAATTGTTCACTTAGTTACTGGTATTTACTCTTCTTCAAAATATTCTTCGATTGTATAAAACGTTTTATCAATAAGGTAGGACTTGATTACCTTATCAATTTGGATAAGGTAGAAATCATTGGATTCGAAGATATGAAGATTTGGATTTGAATCACATACTTGACAAATCAAATACATATTTGGATTTGAAGATGTAGAAATCGTTGAAAAATAAATTTTTTAATTGTTGTGGTAATCTGTTAAGTATTTTTCTTCCATTGTAAATTATATGTTTCTTATAAAATTAGGTTCTGTGGAATTCTGTAGGTATTATTTCCTTCTTGCGCAAGTTATAAAGACTAAACAAAATAATTAGTAATATGTTTTGTTAAAAGGTTTGAGTTTATTCCGTAAAATTTTTGGAACTTAATTTTGAGTTAATCGATTAGGACAAAACAGCTCTAAGTTGCTAATAATGGGTTGTCTATGTATGTAGTATATATGTGTTTAGACAGTTTTGGGAGCGGCAGCTCAGTCGTAGAGTTCTGGCCTCACAAGCCAGCGGTCAACGGCTCGATCCCGGGCGACAACATTACATGAACAATCATGAGCAGTCACATCAAGCTAGCCTATGTGACTCAATGCCGTGACCGTACCTTGCTGTATTTATATCACCGAACAGGCCTATTGGCCCATGCTGACGGGCAGTGGAGGTTATTTAAAGAAATAAATCAGAATGATTCTTACAACTTTCTGATTGCAATCATAATCATTTGCTTGATTTAACAATTCACTGAAAATTTTTACATTGTGAATACGTTGTCTGAGCCAAACAAGATTTAAACAAGGACATAACAAACTAAAGGTGTATAGAACCATTAAAAATCAACCAGAACTCAGCTTATGTATTAGATAAAAAGATATAAAAACTATAAGATATAATATATAAAAAAAATCTTTTATTATTTTTTATTGGTTTTTTTTTTTGTTGATAAAAATAAATTTACACGTTCTTAAAAAAATAATTATAAATAAAAAAAAAAACAGTAAAGAGGGCAGTGGTGCTACACTGGTGCAATCTATTTAAACGGCTCTAAATCACTTAGGACCTGATCTCTTTCCACGGCCCGATTTGAATTAATGTCCTCTTATCTCTGGTTAAAATAATATAAGCCTACACTGTTTTTTAAGGTAATTTACCAGGAATACACGACTAAAATTTAACTAAGTGTCAAGTATAAGAAATCAACACTTACATACCTTGCATACATCTAAGGAGCAAATAAAATTCATAATTTTTATTTGTATACTGTTAAATTTTATATTTTACCTCTTTACTTCAAACGTTGTCAATAATATGCAGTGTAGGTGAAGCAGCATAATGAATGAATAATTGAGAGACTGTTTTACCCTATCTATTATCGAAACATTTATTCAATTCCGTTATTTTAAAGTTCCAGAAAGGGGAGAAGAGCTATAGATCCAATTGCAGGAGTACAAAATGTAATGGAAAGAGCCAAGAGCCACAACCATGTCTCTCGCAGAGTAGATCTTCTTGTTGAGCTTGATGTCAAGAATTTCTTCCACTCGGCAAGATGGATCGATATGTTGGACACTATGAGCAAAACATTCCTCAGTGTATCTGTTGCGGCTTATCTTGCCTGAGGGCAAGAAATCTTCAGACGGGCAGTGTCAGATTGATGTTACATCCGGTGATGCTCAAGACTCGATACTCGGTTCAGACCTTTGGAATGTCGTATGATACAGTTAGATTTGAGATTTCAGACAATACAGATTTAGTTGGGTACGTCAACGACGTTGCGGCACTCGTCGCTGCAAGAAATTTTGAGCTTGTCTAGATAGAACTGAACCAAGTCATGAGCGTTGACAACAGGGATCATGTTCTACCCCGATCGGTTCTGACGAAAAGGCGGATTAAGACTATTGTTCTGATGAACGTGGAAAATAACGTAGTCTAGACTACCAAAGCTGAGCAATATCTTGGAAAAATGGTGCACTTGAAGCTCAGCTGTAAGGATCAGATCTTTTGCACGTTGGACAATGTTGTAGGAGCGTTACTCATCTCAGCTAGCCATCAAGGATGAAGCTATCAAGGATGAAGCTCACTCGAGTGCAACATCAATGGTCGCACTCATGGTCACAAACATTCATGGTCACATCCGCGTTTCATGCAGTGTCCGAGCCGGCTTCCCTGTAATTGATGAAGGTATTCCTGTCCATCTCTTGGCACGAGAGGGACAAGGCAAGTATACAAGAACGTCAGCGTACCTACCGGACATGGCAGGAGAGCTGGCAGCTGGAGAGTCGCGGTCATCAATCTGAACTGTGAGACTCATCAAGCAGGTCCCTGGATGGAACGGCAGGGTAGCATGGTGGGATTGTCTATTTCCAGATTCAATTCTTATCTGATTTCGGCTTATTTCAATCAACCTAAGCAGAATGGGCAAGATCGGTTCACCTGACAGCATTCCTTCCCCGCGATTCACATTCTTCCGTTTCCAACGATTGGAACGACTAACGATGGAGGCCACACTACACCTTACGGTGGTGTCGGTGGACTCAGTCAGACAACAAGTGTGGTTTTTTGTCACATTTCGTCCAGAAAATCCTCTGATTGGCGAAAGCCAAAGTATTCCTTGCCTGACGTAATGCGATAAGCAATCCCAGGCTTTGTTCTGAAAGTGAAAGGGGTTTTTTTTAATGAGTAGTGTACTCAATTTTTTTATCTGACCCACACAACAGACTGGCCTCCTGTGTACGTAAAAGAATTTTCCCTGCTCACCCAAATAAAGTTTTATTACGTCATTTTTCTTGTAATAAACAATACAACGTAACCATTTAGAATTTTATATAAAGGACCCAAATTACAGAATGTTGTTTAAAGGTTAATCGAATACACACTATAATAAAAAATTATATTTCACGTATATGTTATAATTATTATTTTCAGTTAACAAGAGTGATTTGTATAAAACTGAATTTATTTCACATAAAGCGATTTTGTTTTTAGTCAAATTCATTTAATGGTATACATCTTAATATAATTAAAACTTAGTTTTTCAGAGATTAGAGGAACTTTTTTCTGGGCATGAAAGACACAATAAATAAATTGTCTAACCTTCTGTGCCTAGTAAAAACAATTGAGGGTAAATTCTTAATTATTCGATTATAAGGTTTATATTAAAACATTATTTGAACTTTGAGCAGGGTAACTGCAATATAGAAAACCCCACAGCGATGGCGCCAAACGATTATTACCACTTTCAATGAGTTCTCGAACTTTCGTAAATAGGTGATTGTCCCACATAACTTTGAATAGTTCTCCGACAAATCGACTTTAAGTGATGGCTTGAAATAATTTATCAGAGTGAGAAATATCACAAATTTTACTTTATGAGTAATTGATTTTTAATTCAGAAAATGTTTTCACATGCGATTTTAAAGTATAAACACAATTTTTAAATTGGCTATTTTTTTAATACTTTATGCAGATTGTTAAAATGTATAAATATAGAAAAATACCTATTAATATTGACCACATTTCAAAGAATATTTGTAACTTCAAGCAGTAAAATTACATAAATCCTTCAAACGAGATGGACTTTCCGGTCCTTACCATCTAGGAGTTGGAAATCTCCGTTCTCAATCTGAAGAGCAACAAGGTTCCTGGCCCTAACGGAATTCCCAGCGAGACTCTGAAGACGATTTTCACCACCAATTCAGATTTTTTGCTGAAAATGCACAATGCCTGCTTGTTTAAAAGGGTCTTTCCATCGCCCTGGAAACCACCAGGCTTGTGATTATCAGTAAGGGATCAAGCCTACCTAGAAGAACTACTCTAAAAGGTGATCCCGAGCTTCCGTTGTCCAACAGACCTTCCAACATGTTGGACACTGCGGGAAAACTTTTTGAAATGTTGATTCGTTCCCACATGATTTCTGCTATAGTTTCCGTCGGGGACCTTTGCCCTAGTTATCATGGGGATTATCAACAATTGATGAGATTGCCGAAGTCCAGAAAGCTGTTGAGAGAGCCGAGAGCCACAATCATTTCTCCCGCTGAGTACATCTTGGTACGCTTGATGTCAAGAATACTTTCAACTAGGCAAACTGGGTCGATATATTGGATGAGCTTTGCAAGACATTTCGTATTCCAACGTATCTGTTGCGGCTCATCGAGGACTATCTCCGTTCTAGAGGTCTCATGTACGACACCCACGATGGATCGCGGACGATGGAAGTCACCTCCGGTGCCAAGCAGGGTTCTATACTAGGCCCGAATCTCAGGATTGTCGCATATGACAGCCTCTGAGATCCGAAATATCTGAGGAAACCATCTTAGTTGGGTACGCTGATGATGTTGCGAGCCTCATTTCCACACGCAATGTTGAGCTGCACCAGCTAAAGTTAAACCAGGTAATGAGTGTAGTCAACGCCTGGATTTACAAACTTGGTCTTTCGCTTTCCCTGACCAAGATGGAGATTGTTATTCTCACAAGGAAGAGAATTGACACCGTCACCCGTTGTGAAAGGAAAGGGAAGTGGTCCAGTCAACGCGTGCTGCCAAGTACCTCGGGGTTATGGTGGACAACAAGTTAAGCTGGAGGGATCAGATCTTCCGGTCTGCGGACAAGGCTGCTAAGATGGTATCTTATCTTAGTATGCTAATGGCCAATGTCGGGGGTCCTCGATTCAGCAGATGACGTTTATTGATGTTCGCAGTCCAGTCCGTGTTCCTTTATGGGGCAGAGGTGTGAGCAGAAGCTCTCACGAAGTAATTCTAGAGGTATCAACTAGCCCGGGTTCAGTGTCAAGCTGCTGCGCTCAAGATATGTTAAACTATCGGACAGTATAAAAAAGCCTGCAGTCATGGTGGTTAAAGGGGTCTTCCCTGTCGAGCTTTCGGCAGAGGAGAATAATGCGATCTATCAGAGACAAGGCGAAATCGGCAAGGACGCAGCAAGATCCGAAGAACGTGCCCGAACCTTCCAGCAGTGGCAACACAACTGGGAGCAAGAAATCCAAGGACGATAAACTGCTCGACTCATCGAGCAGGTCCAATCATGGATGGAATGGTGGCATGGTGAAGTGGACTACTACCTCACGCAGTTCCTAACAGGTCACGGCCATTTCAAGTAGTTCCTGAACAGGATAGGCAAAACTGGTTCATCGGATTGCATCTACTCCCCGGGACGCGGAACACACCTTCTTCCACTGACTGAATTGTTGGGAAAGGCCCCACCTGAAGGCTACAATAGTACTCGGTGTTTTTTTCGGTGGACATGGTCTGTGACTAGACTATGGACGATGAGAGCAACTAGTATTGTTTGTCACAATTCGTCCCAGCCATTCTCCTGAAAAGACACCCGATCTGTTCTACGAAGTTGTCCAAATTCCTAGACCTATCTTCTGGATAAGGAGCGAGCCCCACCGGCGCCAAGTTTAGTTCTAGCCTTACGTAACATGATAAAAAATTCCACCTTAGAACCATAAAGAGTAGAGAAGGTTTTTAGTGGGTACATGCGTAATTGCATTTCTCCTGAATGTCCCTAAAACAATCTATCTCATAATAAAATAAAATTGCAATAGATTTTACTGTCTGTCCACTATATTTAAAATAGTTGTATTTATGTATGCAATTATAAAAATTATGATTTTTATTATCCATGTAATATTTCAATGAATTTTTAATTCTTTTTAATTTTACTGTTTGGTTTTGGAGTATAGCTTGATATCATTCTTCGTGGGGGGAGGGGATTAACTTCGATTGCAACTAGCCTACTAACTAGTTATCTTTAAAGACGAATGGCAATAAATAAAAATTGTCTTTGAATTGTGAATAAAAAATTACTAATATTAATTAATATTGACATATAGTTATCATGTTTAACCTACAAATAAAACAAAACATTAGGTATTGGAAAACTAGGCCAGACACCCTGTTTATTTAAGTAACTTGAAATGATTTTATTAATAATAGTTAACCAAATAACTAAGTGCTCACTCATGCTATTTACAAATTATTACTAATACCTAAATTAAAAGTTTATGGCAATTAAAAACAGGATTATAGTAAAAAAAAACTAGATAAATAGTAACTGATGCTGTTTAAGAACGTCTCTTTTAACCTAAGTTGCACAATGAGATTCAAAACAAAAGAAGGATCATAAAGCTCTTAACACACACTGAAACCAACTAACACAGTTTACTGGCTTAAGGTTTTTACAACACCACCTGGGCCGGGTTGATAGGATATTCAAGTCTTTATTCCTACTTTAATTAGCATTTTATGGTACAAGATCACTTTAGCATTTATCTTTATAAGTATCTTATAAATCCATAACAGAATGGTATATTTGCATGTAAAGGAATAAGACAGTTCTCATTGTCAATGTGAGGTACTAATAATCGTACAACTACAACAGTTTCTACTATATAATTTTATTGTATGTTTGTTTATTTCATTATAAAACTATATTTTAGAATAGTAAAATAATAATAATTTGTAACCTATTTTATGTTTCCAGCATAGTAAAGTGGTTATAAATATTTTTATTTTATTTATCTTAAACGCCCAGCTGATTCAATTGAAGTTCCAATTTATATTTTTATAAGACTTTGGCATTCATTTCTGTATTTTAAAGACGAAACAATATGTTAAATATGGGTTGAATACGGATATCACATATGAATTTTAATAGAAGTCGACAATATGTCAAATATGGAGTGCTTTACATGCCATTTGCCCTTTCATAAACCTTTATTTCTCGAATTTCTTCAGGTACGTCTTGTAATAAAGTCCCCCGCTTTGTTTTAATTAGCTCCCCCATATTTGATGATTGATAAAAAACTATTACATCGAATTTTAATCGGCAGTTAAATAGTTTTAATTACATGGAATAAAATCACAATAAAGATATTTAATTAGTTTTTTTCGAAAGAAATTAAATTTCTTTCATAGTATCAGAGAACCGTGATTTAGACATCAAAGGAGAAGTAGTTTGTAAACATTTCTTAAAGCGAAATTGGTCTTTTAAAATGAGTACGACAATCGTACCCAAATAAATGAAACAACGTTGAATATTTTAGACATTTTATTCACAAAAAGTCGGTTGGATGTTCATGACTCTGTTTTATATTTAATTAATTCGAATGTTTTTTTTTTTTTTTATTTAAGCCACAGTGCCGAATAGAACATAGGGTTTTATGGTCCATTTTTATATATTTAAATTAGACGCGTTCATAGTATGTTAATTAGATAACGCCTTTGATCGAGAAATCTTTTGGTAAAATTAAACCAACAATAAGCGTATACACATATATCAATGCAAGCAAATTGTAATTGGCTCTGGCCTTTTGTGACGAATAAGGAATACCCGAGATGAAGATGTAACTGATATTATTAAAAACAATTTTTCAAATTCACCGACCATAAATTCATAAAATTAATTTATGGAATATTTATAGCAGTTAAAATGTATGTATGTTTATTTATTTATTTATTATTAACGTATTTATTTATATTATTTATTGTAGGCTCTACCAACCAACAAACAGAGAATGTACTTAATGTGAAATATTACCGTTGCATGTAATTATGTATTTGATGTAACCCTTGTGGTAAAATCAATAAATGAATTGAATTTAATTGAAATTCACCGACCAAATGCCCCCTAGGTACTCGTCTTTAATTAACGTCTTTATTTTATTAATGTATCCAACTCTATTAAAAGTATATCTGTATTATTGTTGAAAAAACGTTTTGGCGACGCTAAGCCAACTAATAAGTAGGAATAGTAATTTCCATGTTTTATATCTGAAACTTTCCAAGAAACCCTTAACGGTTTGGAAACCCTTGACCGTTAATGACTTAACGGTTGGCCGAAGAAGCAGTATTGTGTAAGTAAATTTGAAAATCGGTAAATTACTCTGAATATTTAGGTAGTAAATTTATAATTTTAGCGAATTTATCTGAAGGGAATAAGCTATAACGTAGTAGTATATTGTAGTAGTCACGTTAAGACCCAAGCCCGGGACCATGATACTTTTTTGTTTTGAGGTCCCTAGAAGCAAAAAACACCGTTCGATAACGATAACTCCAATAACTCTCGAGCGCAACCTCCGATTTAGATAGAATTTTGTACTGAGGTGTAGTGAAATTCTTCAGGTTAAGCTAAAAAACAATCTAGATCGGACCATCGGAACTGGGTTTTTTGGGTTTATAAGAGAGGCAAAAAGGGTTTTGGGCATTTTTCACCTGTAATATATTTAATTTAATTATTATGTATAATAACACATGAAAGAACTATAAAAACCAAACAATTTTGTATTAACTTTGCTTATATATTGACATAATCTTAATCAAATTTTGGTCAAAATATTCATTAGAAAGTTTTAAACTTATATTTGCTTACAAAGCTCATATGACAGCAAACATGCGTAGCCTACTCTCCACGGGCTTATGGGGAATATTTAAAAATACCATAACTTGATAAAATTTGGTATGTACGTTTTTAACTTAAATTTGGTATGTACTAGGTAGGGTTTAAGTTATGTTTCCTTACAAAACCCATATAGTGGCAAACCTGCATACTCAACCGCATTGTTTTTGTGGATACATAAAAATTTGTCATTAATTCCGTTTGGAATTTGCTTAGGAGCAGGTCTGCTGCAACTAGGTTATTTTAACAATAACAACTGTAAGTTGTAATGCAGTGGTGCTTTTAAAAAGCATGATCAACGCACTAAACATCAACGGTATAACTTTTACACATTGCCTCACATAGAACTCGGTCTCCGGCCCTGCTTTTCACCACTTCGTTTAAACTTTAAATCCAATGTTGTTGTTGAAGGTTGGCACTAATTAAAACTCACTTTAAGAAACTTAGACTCCGAGAAGAATTTCTAATCAACTAGGTCACTACCACTTCGTCTTGTTTCCTAAATGTTGTAAATAAACTTCTAATTCAAAAATTTAAATTTAGGTTCAATCTGTTTCAACTGTTTATTACATAAAATATTAAAATTTTAATGGAAATATTTGATTTATAGTGTTCTTGGTTATTGAACATTATTCTTGATTAGAGTATACCATTTAAATATTGAATTTTTACATAAAATGAAATTCAAAATAAAAAATCTAGAAGGAATTTGCTTTTAAAATCATGTTATAAATATAAAACAAAACTATGATTTGTCTTGTACACCCCTTGGAATGCAATGCAATGAACTTCAATCAAAATTTGGTAATGCAAATATCTTACATGCGTTTTTATAACGTACCCTTTTTGTTGTTGTAATTTTTATACGCAATCCGAAAATTAGATTTTAAATATTAAGTTCAAAATGCCTAGAATATGTTAAATATACATATGAATCTAAATAGTTTCAGTCATTTAAAAGGACCGCAACATAAGACACCAATAAAAAAAAGAGTTTCCCCGAACAGCATTATAAAATTTAAAGGTGTACTTTCTGTTTATAAACAAGTAAAAATAACAAATAATGCAATTTTAACTCAACAATTTAAGTGTAGAATTTGGTATGAAGCTATTTTGCCCAAGCAGCTAATTTTATGTAAATGAATATGGTTAGTACAATAATACATTTCAAAATTCAAACTTTCTTTTTTAGTTAATTTTTTAACTCTGCGGTTGAGTAAACCAGGGACTGCTTTGTCCCTGGATTACTCAATCGCAGAGTACTGTGCTCCCGTGTGGCTGAACAGTGTGCATGTCAGAGAGATCGACGTCCAACTGAACAGGACTATGAGAGCCATAATTGGCACACTCACGGCAACACCTGTACCCTGGCTCCGAGTGCTGTGTAATATCGCTCCACCTGAAATAAGACGAAGGGAGGCACTTACTAGGGAATATAATAAGATCGTATCCTCTCCACAGCTACCCATCCATGATTACCTACCCCAGGAGATGGGCAGATTGAGGTCACGAAGACCACCACTGCGGACAGCATCCCAGTTGACGGAGATAAACTTTTCCATCCATACCGACTGGACTTCCTCCTGGGACTCCTTCCAAGGCCGGAATCAATTTTTAATTGCTGACCCAACCTTAGCAGTAAGTGGTATGGATCTTCCTCGGAAGCAGTGGACTGTTCTCAATCGATTCCGCACTGGTGTGGGAAGATGTAATTATTGGAAATACAAATGGGGAATGACAGAAGACTGTCATGCCGCTGTGGAGCTGAGTTGCAGACTATGACTCACATAGTCAGTGAGTGCCCTTTGAGTGCTTTCCCCGAAGGTTTGATTGGGATGCATTGTGCAAGTGAAGCTGGGCTGCAATGGCTTAGCGCCCTGGATTTAGCTTTATAAAGAGAGATCATAACTTTATGTTTTTAGTTTAGTTTTTTATATGTTTTGACGCAGGTGCTAAGCACCGCTGAGAATGTTTTATATTTTTCTGAAGTTGGTGGCGGGATATTAATGTCATACGATATATATATATAGTTTATTTTTTATGCTTTTATTTTAAAACTCTTAAGACCAGTGTCATGAACCAGAGCGCCTTATACCGAAATAGGTTTCACAAATGTTTCTATTAATACGACATTTTAATTTTGAAAATCGGATTGAAAATAATTAAGACAATGACAACAATAAAACATTTTGTTGATTTTTTACTCAGACTGTATGTATGGTTTGGGCTATAAGATAATTTCTAACACTTAGCATTTATAATTAAACCTATTGGTTTAATTATAATTGAGCACGTTATAAATGTTTAACTATAACAGTTTATTTATGACTGTAGAACCCCGGAACAGTTTTGGTTCACGAGAGTGGAGTATATATTGTATAGAGTATAGAATCAGGGGTTTGAAAGGTGGTCTCAGGTATATTTGATCATCTAAATAAGTTAACAAAACAGCTTGCATTAAATATTTTTGAGTGGAAATTTATTTTGTCATTCAACGTTTTTTTATGTTATTTTATATTTTAGCTCAATCAAACGCTGTATTTTTTATTCACTTGTACTCCAAGTTTTCCGTTACTCATTTATTAACCACTATTAGCAATTTTAGAATAATTTTTTTTACAAAAAATAGGTATGTTAACTAAAAGTATTTTAAAATTCCCGACCAATTATTGTATCAATAATTAAAAAAACTGAATTTGAAAACTATAGATTTTACATATTCGAAAAAATTTACTATGTTAGACAACAGAGTCTTGCTCGCCTGCATATTTATAAAAACAGAAATAGAAAAGTAAATCCCTAGAAGTATGTAGAGGGTGAAGCACCACTAATGCAACAAATTTTATATATTTTTTTATTTGAAATTACTCTAAAGCTTTAATAGTAAATTATTAAATTCAAATTTTGACCAACAAATAAGAAAGCGATGTTTTCACTCAAAGAAAGCAATAATTCACGAGAAGCTTTACATATAGATCAAAGGAAGGACCTAATCTGACGTAGAAAGGGAAGTCTTGAATTCTCAGAGCCTCGGCCCTCATTTTAATGCTCCTCCACTACTTGCAAGTATATACTTATTGAATTAAAATACAATTGGTGGTCACATATTTTAGTATCAATGGAATTTTAATTTTCTAAAAATATTTTAGGTGATTTAAATCAGTTTGATAAGCTACTACATACCTAATAGTAAAATATACAAAAGTGAAAATGTTTGCACACCGTCAAATGTTCGCGATATGCAAATATTACGAGAATTACAAAGATAACACCATGCATGACAACAATTTTGGGCATTGTATATTACACACATCAACTGAAAACATTATGCGTGCTGATAAATATTACGGTAAGCTCATTGCATTGCTTTTACAATTGTTTTCAGACTAATTTAAATACATATTTTAGTTAACTTTCATGGAGTGTTAAATAAAAACTACATTAACTCTTATATTTCGTTTCAAAAAGGTAATTTCTATATAAAATTCATTAAAGAGAATAGACCGAGGGTCCAAAAACAATTGGAATTGTTATTTTATATATATTAGCCAAAATTATGGAATTATTTCGTAACATTTTAGGCATAAAAGCTATTTTCATGAGGTAAAATTTGCTATTTTATACATGCATTTAACGACCCAATGAAGTATTAAACATGTTATATGGAAGCATAGGTTTATGTGTACGCCAAATTAAGTTATTTATTAATGAAGCACAATGCAGCTACCTCAACCTTCACAATCACTGTCGTATTCTAAATAAATAAATAAAATAGGGACACTGTGTAAGTTGTAAATGTAAATTTCGTTTCAATAGCTGTTGCCCGTGACGGCTTCGCCTGTGATTAAATGTATTTTATAGTTAGTAAAATCTCTTTAAAGAGCAACAAAATCTTCTTCCTTAAGAATGACATTGAAACAATGATGTAGTGTCAGTAGAGCTATGAAGGATATTTACAAAATTTTTTCTTTATGAGAACCTATGAACAAATAGGATACTATGTCCTATTTCAACCACGTAGGCCCTACAGTCATCTTGAAGTCATGTGGGGCGGAGCTCTAAAGAACGTCAAAAAATACTTTTTTTAAACTGTCAATGAGCAAAGAGGTACGTCAATGCCCAATTTCAACCCCTTAGGCTAAGGATTAATTTGGTAGTCGTGTGGGGGATCCCTGAAGAACATCAAAAACTTTATTTACAAAACCATTTCTTAGCAAACGTCTTAGCATCTATTGGCAAAACGGAACATCCACATTAAATTTAAGCCCCTTATGATCCATGGTAATTTTGAGGTGCTGTGTTGTGGAGCCCTAAAGGAAATTTGCAAAATCATTTCTTATTGAGCACCTATGAGCAAAGATTAACGTCCATGTCAAATTTAAACCCCATGGGCCTTAGAGTAATTTTCAAGACATGTGGGGTAGATGCCTAAAGAATTTCAAAAACTATATTTGCAAAACCGTTTCTTAGTGCGTACCTATGAGCAAAGAGAAACGTTCATGTCAAATTTTGAACCTGGAGGCTCTAACGTAATCTGGACTTTCAGTGGGGTTGAGCACTATATTACTTCAAAAAGGATATTTGTAAAACTGTTTCTTAATGAATACCTATGAGCAAAGAGAATCGTCTATGGCGAATTTCAACACGTATAGGCTATATATTAATTGTGATCTTCTGTGGGACGAAGCCCTAATGGAGATGTACAAAACACTTTTTTATTGAGCTACAAAACACTTTTTTATTGAGCAACTATTACCAAAGAAATCACTCCAAATTTCAACCCCGCAGGTTTTTTAATTCGCATTTAAATTTTGCCCTTACTATAATATTGTATTGAAATTTCGAATGCCAAGGGGTCGGAGCCCTGCAGAAATTTTGTAAAATCGTTTCTTAGTTATCACCTAAGAGGCAAGATGAACCTGTGTTCAAAGTTTCAAGAAAATCCTTTCGGTAGTTCCTGGGATTTCGTTATGAGTCAGTCTCACTCAGTGATCACCCGTCAGGTTTAGCTCGTTCGCTAAGCTCACTCGCCGCAATTCCATAATAGTTACTATTTGTTTTATTACCAATCTTCCCTCAATAATTTAAATGAGAACAACTGTTTACAAAACTATTCCTTGATGTAATCATATGTTTCAATACAAAAATGTTGCTTCCATAATAATAACATGATAACTTTGAACACGTGTGAGGAGGAGCCCTATGGAGGAATTTTTATAAAATGTATCCTATATATTATTCATGGTTCTAAGCTACCCTCCCACCAATTTACAGAAAAATTATTTTACCCTTTTTGAGATATAAGTGGTATAACTAACACGACTTTATTATATATAGCCTATATATAAGATATTGCGACTATAAGTAAAGGCATTTTAGGGAGCCCTTCAATACGCGAACCCGAAATGAAAAGTTTGTTTTATTGAATAAATTTCAAAGGTCCTGTATTATGAAGATAGTAAAAATAATTGGACTAATGAGGTCGGTAACTAATAATAAAAAAAAAATCATTTCCTGTTTATTTTTAAACGCCCTACTTCAAATCTTAAGTATCTAAAACTAATATTAAATTCTATAAAATGGTAATTAATTATCAACGTCGTAGGTAAAACGTGTAATAAAATTAACTATCATAAAAGTTGAAAAATGTTAACCTACACAAAGGATACATCTATTAGGCCTCTGTTAGGCCTCTATATAATTTTATCGGGACATTTTTTCATTTAAAACCACTTTTTGAATAGAAGGATGGTTTTTACTTTAACTCCCATGTGGTTTCTCATAACAATATATACTTTTTTAATAATAGTTAAAGTGTAGACAGTTTGTAAATAAATAAAATCTAAAAATAGTCAATAGAAGCTCTTAAATATTTGCAGCCACATCATTATTTTTAGTTACATTTTAGTGAGTTTTAATAGTTACTCTTGTTAGAATGTAGCTCATAGAAAGTAAAATATTTGAATAGTGTAATTAATATTAAAAAATCTACGATAGGGCCAATTTGCATTTACTATTAAGTAAAATGTGAATATAACAAAAGTAACATTTTCCCCCCTAGGACACTTCATAAAGTATGATTCTTTTTCAAAAACTATTATTAGGTGAGATCTTTATTCTACCTTTGTATTTAAAACATCGAAATACTTTTGTAACAATTCTAAGCAATCGCTGTAATTATAACAGATATTTCTCGAAAGCAAAAAATACTGCTTAAATTTACATTTAAAGAAAAGGACCAAATATCATGAAAATTATAGAATAATATATATTTTTTGTAGATTGTATGTAATTTATGTACAGTTACGAGTTATAAACTATGATTTAAATCTTTAATCTGTTCATAATTTGTAATGGGCTTTTAAAGTTTGACACAGGGAGATAACACGTGTACAGTAACAATCAGTACTTCACAACATTAAACAATTACGCTATCCACCACTAATGGCTACTAATCCGGTTTGGTCTCATTACCCTCAAATGCGTGGTGGCTTTAATAGCATTAAATAGCAGAGGTATTACTTTGATGTAATTTTACTCATAACTTTGCTATCTTTATCTAGAACCGTTTCAATAGCCCTAATAATGATATTACATATAACGCCATTAAGTAGTACGTCATTAAAAAATGCATTGGAAGCCGTTGCTTAGTGAATTTTTAACGTACGAGTTTCACATTAAAATATTAGTCCTAGACCAATACTTGATTCTCATTTGACGAAAGTAGAGTTTTAGTAGAAATTAAAAACTTGCACATCAGCAAATTGTTCCTTTACGATTCTTGTTTGAGTTTCGTTATAAGCCTACCATTAAAAGAGATCTAAATTACCAACATTGTCCCCTATTGGACCTGGTCATTAAGATAATGTTCAGGGATAAAATATTAACTAGTAATCTTTATAAGTATTAGATTACCGTGCTGACCCTCTGTGCTGTAATGGAAATTATTACAAAATAAAAAAAAATGTTATATCAGACTAAATGTGCGGGGATGGAGACTAATAGATAAGGTTGTGAAGTCTTAAGTCGATGTTGGGTTGATTTAGAGAAAAGGGCCTACATTTCATCTTGAAATATGAGTAAAAGTTTATTTATGCTCTTTTGCAAATGTAGATGTACAAGGTTATTATTTAAGCCGTCATTTTTTTACAATATTACGACTACAATTGTTTGGGAGAAAATTTTTAAATGGGTCATTTCTAGATTTGGTAAATTACATTCAAAGGTTTAGAAACAACCTGAAGAATTTTTGTGCATTTTGTTCCTTAGGTTGAGACAATCCAAAACATAACATAAAAATGTGTCCTAAAATGCTTCGTTAAGCCGCTAGACGGCATTTAGTTTTTTACACATAATAATTTTTATTTCCATGAAGGATTGTCATATTAAGTTCATATTTGGTATGAACCTTTATGACACCAATTTCCATTTTCAGGAAAAAAATTTTGTCCAATGTGTATTTTTAAAATGGCGGCCACTTAAAATGTTTAACATAAATATATTTAAAAAACAGTAAATTTTATAAAACTTTTACCTGAGACAAAAAAATTGAAAAATTAAATTATTTAACCAATTATACTAAGATTGTAAGGATCGAACAAACAATAACGGAGTTGCTGTGATTTATCTACTAAAATAACAAAAAAATTTTCATTAATTTTAAGGGACAATCAATGTTTTTTTTGTTGTTTTTTTTTTTGCAGAAAAATCCCTATAACTCAGTTATTTGTTTTCCGATCCTTAAGATTTTGATTTACTTAGTTAGATCATTTAATTTGTCAACTTTTTTTGTCTCTTGTAAAATGTTAATAACATTTACAGGTTTTGAGATATTTGAGTTTCAAAATTTTTTATGGCCACCATTTTGAAAATACATATTAAAAAAAAACTATGTTTTTCTTGATATGGATATTGATGTAATTATTGATGTAATTAAAGTCCATACCAAATATGAACTTAGTACAACTATCCGTCACGGAAATAAAAATTATTATGTGTGAAAAACAAAATTGTGGCTAGTGGCTTAACGAAGCGTTTTAGGACATTGATTTACATGATGTTTTTTTTGTTGCCTTGACCTAAGAAACAAGTACAGAAAATATTTTCAGGTGTTCCGGAAACACCCTGTGTATTAATTTTAATCTATTACAAAGGTTAAAAAAAAAAAAATTCAGCATCATGCCTGTGTAGAGAGGCGAGAATGGAAGCAAAGGCGGCAGTAGTGCTGGACTGGTGTAATTTATTTAAACGGCTCTAAATCACTTAGGACCCGATCTCTTTCCACGCCGCGATTTGAATTAATGTCCTTTATATCCTCTGATTTAAACAAGTTGAAAACATACTTTCAATATTACATGAAACTGCATAAAACTAAACTAACTCTCTGAGTGGATTTTCTTTTATTTGCCGTACTTATTAATTAATTGGCAAATTAAATATTGTAGCATAATTAATTAGTTTGTTAAATAATATTTTAACTGTCTTTGTAACATTAGTTATATTATTTTAAAATGTTACTTTTTAAGAATATCAAACTAAAAAAAAAAAAAACTCCCATGAAATTAAAATTGTAACTCAATTATTCTGAAATTTTTAACACAAAATAATTTATTTAATTTTCTATTGATTTCAATGTTAATTGGTGATAGTTTACGATAGTTTCTGCTTAATATTTATCCACCCATAAGTACATAATATTTTCAAAAATATTATTTTGTCCTAAATATACTTTTTATAATGTAACATATATGTAGGTTGCTTCTTTTAAAACGCAACCCAAGTTGAAATAGTATATTACAATTATGATACACATTATGATTAATTGATTGTAAGTAACATTTACTAAAATTATTAACATGATTTGATTGAAATTTCGAGTTTAAACAAACCAACATTAGCACTTATACAATGTATTGCCATTTTAAGTAAATATTTATCACCTCTTCAAAGAAGCTTTCGTCATTCCATTAATTATTTTGTTGAATTCATCAATATGGAAAAAATTACCGTAATAAACGAGTCATTGAAGAGATGATGTAATGGATGTAATATAAATTATAAATTATAAATCATATGCTATCGGCTTAAAGATATTTTTTTTCTCAAGGTAGACATTGCACAGTAGGATGTAAAAGCTTTTGGGTGTTCGGATGTCGTGTATTACTTGGTAATTGTAATTTCCTTTTCATCCTTTGAACAAGAAAACAAGCTTAAATCGAGAGTGGAAGAAGTAAAATTGTAGATCTTGTTTTCGTTTCTTCCTCCTTAAAAATATTTTTTAGTTTTTTTTTACTTCCAGTTTAAAACAGTGAAGAATTGTAACCATAAGATGCGTTGTATTCATAATTTACTTTTTTTGTCCCATTTTTTTATTTGAAACAGTATACTAATTTGGTGTAATTTTTATTAGGTGTCAAGCAAAAAATGCATGCAATTTTTTCAAACTATAAAAAGTTAAGGCAATGGAATGCTAATCATGTAGTTTTATTTTAAATAAATCGTAAACTATCATAGTACAGTTTGTGACTCATATTAATTAACATATACTGAAACCAAAGTATGTGTAAATTAAAATTAATTATTTAATTAAAATATTTTAACAAAAAGAAGTAATATAATGATCTTGTGATAGTTTGATTTGAGTTTTCAAATTATAAAAGTTTTTGCTTGCAATACAATATGGCCATTAAGGAATTAAACAGGAAGGAGGGAATCTGTTATATACGTTATGAGGGGCTCTCCTGACCCCTCTCCTGAGGGCCTTAACCCCTCTTGTAGGCCTTGTTTCTCCTAGAAAAGTTTTCAAATTACTTAGGGAGGAACCCCTTTTTTGGGTCACCAAGGTCGGACCCTTCCGTTTCTATGAAAGACTATGCTCTATTCATCTTCTACGCTTTTCTTGTTTACCGTTTCCAGGGCTACCCTAAAAACGCTAGGCGCCCTGGAACCAGCACTATGGTCAACAGCTGCGGAGCAAGGCATGACTTCACTGCAGAGGAATTAGTGACCCGGATAATCACAGGATGTATGCCCCTCTGTTCCCTTTTTTAGCAAGGTTTTTTTCCATATACACTAGCAGTGACGATGCTTATAGCACCGGAATTTAAAACACTTAAGGACTATTGATCTCAAATTCACCAAGAAGATGAGAATTCTCATGTGGATATGACCAAGTTTGAAAAACCTCGTATCTTATTTCCTCGAAAGATCAAGTATTACCACCTTCAAGTGTTACTTTTACGATCGGCTATCATAGAATTTGCGTGTCTCACTGAGGCCGAAGACGCCGAGATATATCAGTGAAAGAATCTATATCCCTCGAAATGACAATAATTCGCTTGTCCGGGATAACGACGTTTTCAGCTACCCTACCCACCATCTCGAGACCGCAACATCCGCCTACCTTTCAAGGCCTCCAGATGGAGGAGAATGTCACCGTTTGAAGTTGGTTTCATTACGACCACCTTAGCGGTGCAGGTGTCCAAATGATATCTTCGTGGATTTTCTCAGGACACCAATGTAGGTTTGCCCGCTTTCGTAGCCTAATAAATTCCAGGGTGCTGTGATGTTTGCCGTTGGGGAGGGGGGGAGTGATTAACCTTCATAGAAGTTATGAGTTGTCCTAACAATATAACCTTTGTTTTTCTTAATATGAAACTAGCTGCACACCCGTCTACAACGGTTTTCAGGTGATCACTGTAGTATCAGAGTAAAGGTTTTTAGGAGTTAGGTTAGGTTTTAATCCCCATAATTGTTTAGTGTGGACAGCGGCAGTCCAGGCCAAGGTGAACGGATATTAGTGAACTCACAGTTTTTTTCAGGTATAAAACCAAACTAAAACTAATCTATTTATCATTGTATTTTTTTTTTTTTCAAAACTTTTCATGTGAATCACTATGTCATTTTATTTTAGAAGTAAAACCAAGTATTTAGAAGTATGTCAAATCTAAGGAAGCATTTTTTACCAAACATTGTGTATTAGATAAATTACTCCTAAAACCCCTATTATGTATAACTTTATGATGGTCCTTAGGCTAAGCCCTGAAGGCTACAATAAACAAGGCCTTAAACGTATTTTATATATAAATATAGTTATCGACGTCAAAAATACACATACCTTTTTATAAATATAGATTATGTTTATTATAAATTGTTACTTTTAATTCGTTTATGAATTTCATAATCATAATTTAGTATTACTAATTTGTATAACGTTCAAATTTGGATGGTGAGATTCAACTAGAAGTACTGTAACAATTGCAAAGCTTTGGAAATATGAAAGGATGATACAGTTTATTGAAATTGTTTTAATCTCACACACTTTAAAAGTACCACTCCAAATAAAATAATTCACTTTATGGCTCAAATTAAAAAGGGTTCAAAGCTTCTTAACACATACTACAAGCGACTAACAGAGCTTCCTGGTTAAAGGTTTTTATAACACCAGCTGCGCCCGGTTGATAAGATATTCTCTGTTCCTTATTTTATTTCAATGAAGTCATACAACTTTTTGATTATATAAAAGTACATAAAAGGACTTGAAACATTTCTTCTTCTTAAAATATTATGATCATTTTTCAATCAATACAGTTGTTTGCATTTACTTGCAGAAAAATCTTGGTAAATTATACAGAGTATCCATTAACTAACAGGCGTACGATAAACTTGAACCATGATTTATCTGCCAGTCTACATGTAAATTTTTATTATTCATAAAATATAAACAACTGTAAGTTTAGAAAATTTAACAAACTTGTCAGGATCCAAAAGCATATCGATTTTAAAATTTGTAACTTGCACAGTTTCCAAATCATGGATATTTGAAGATAAAATGATAAATATCTAAAAATTCTAGAATTAAATGTTTTACATCTTTAAAAGAATTTTAAATGTATAACTTAACTACCTAACCATAAATATATTGATTAAAATTGCCAAGCATAGTAAAAAATCAGAAATAAGGATTTTTGTTTATAAAGCTAAGGAAAATTGACCTAGATTCTAAGAGGTATTTTGCGCAAGCCAACAGAAGAACGGGATACTGAAAAAATAGAAAGGGTGAGAAGTGGGGCAGCAGACGGCCGATTGAACACTCAGAGGGCCAACTCCTGTGCTCCTGTGACAACTGATTGGCATGCTCAAACATGCGGTCCGCTCTGTCCTCAAAAAGGCCAACCAACCGACTATCTATTCATGTTCCTTGGCTCGGGGTGTCCATGTCTCCCGGATGACATCAACCCCTCCTGTCTAGAACGTGGATGAGGGAGGGCAAATTGTCATAGTGGACAGCCAAAAGACTTGCTACTTGTTATGTGTGATAACTTATGCTGTGCGCAATTCCAACTTCGCAACTATTATATCAGTTTTAAAGTTGACCTGGGATATATATATCGTTAAATTATTTGCAAACTGATTTTGAGTCTCAAAGTCTACTTCCCAAAGTCCTCATTGTCCTTGAACCTCCAAGGGAGGACGGTCTACAAGGAGTCCAAAAAAGTAAGCTTAGTTCAATATGTACATTTAATTATGTCTCCATGAATAACATGCGTTTTACACTAGTAACAATGGTGCACACCCAACATCAAAAAGATAACCGATTAAAAAATTACAGTTGATCGAACTTCGCATTGAAATCATTTCGCCTAAAACAAATTTAATAAGCATATTGAACTACGCTTCATACAATATGAAAATTAATGTCACATTACAGCTAAAGTAAGTTTGCCATTGGTCGGTCTGACATAGACCTGATTCAATAATACTGTTTTAGGAATCAGTTTTATTTCTTTTGAGACAGAAATGCAAAGTGGAATTTTAATTAGTGGTATACAGTGACAATAATACATCATTCAAGTTTGGTTCCAAACTTCACAAACTATTTTTAACTTATCATATTTTATGACAGCTTTTTAAGTCAGTTGTTATCATGGTACATCACGACAATAAAGAGTAATTAGTATAACGATAAAGGTGATTGTAAAGTTCTAGGATTTTACTACGAAGTCAGAGCGAAAGAAACATCATTTCAACAAAACATTGAGCCAGTTTAACATGTTAAGAAGCGTACAGAATAGTCTATTATGTGTCATAGCCAACAATTTATGCCATTGTAGGTTTCAATGAAACTCATGAACATTAAAGAAAAACGTTTATGGGTTATACAAAATGTTTGGTTTTGGCCCCAAAGGTTTCAACTGCATTCTGTAGAAATTACCTCAGATATAAATGAAGTTAATGAAACGGAATATTGAGCTGAAAATATTAAAAGAAAAGCTCCATTGGTCCAAGATCGTTGAGGTGAAATCCCCCATTTCCTGTAGCAGTTACGACTGGCTTCTGAATGGCTGGAACGCTCTTATAGCTAAAATGTTTATATTCTTTTTTAACAAATGATTATTTGCAAATATATTATTTACCTTACAGTCTTTTTAAATAGTTTGCTATGTTTATTTCTGATATTGGATTTTTTAAAGTTTTTTTTTTATGTATTAACTTACTGTACTACTTCGAATGCCAATAAAAGTGTAATAATCAAAAATTTTCTTGGTTACAGAAAAACAGTCTTTTTATTGTTTATTGCTAATATAGTCCAATAAAAACGTACAGTAAAATAGCCTCTGGCGGAAAAAATGTAGTATTAATTTTCTTTGCTGTTTTCTATTTTATATTGGGGTGCTCCGAAAATAAAATTTGTCCGAAAATTGTTTGTGTTTTTTCGACATTTTTAATTGAAAATCTGCACTTTATTGTATTTTGCTTATAACTCTAAGACTATTGTTTTTCTTGAATTTAAATTTTTCCCTAAAATAAAGTAGAGGAAGTTTCCATCACATTGCATGCATACAAATTATGGTTATCACCAACCATTATGAAACTATAGCACATGGGTTAAAATATGTGTATCGGTACTTCAGCTATAACTCTACCAAAATAATAGCATAACTTCAAGAGAGAAAACAAAAGATGACAACTTACCATGCATATATGGTGTGCCAAAACGATAAAGTGTAACAAATATATGTGTAATTTAAAATAATTTTACGATTTTTTTATATAATAGAAATTTTTAATTTTATCAATGTAGGTATATGCATGATAAGTTAATTTACTTTTATTTTATTTAAAACATAAATTTACAATGAATTTTGGTTGAAAAGATGATTTCTTAGAATTTGAACTTTTCGTTTTTGTAATTTTGTGATTTATATTGATGTATCATTAAACCATTTTCTTCTTTATCGAAACTGTTACCATTGTGTCGAAACGTAATTTCGTATTTTTACAATTATATCACACGATTTAATCAAATTTAGTATGTTTACTTGGTTTTTTTATGGAGATATGTTAAAATTAAAAATTTTATTTGATTTAAAAAATAAAACAGAATGATCTGATCCAGAAAAAATATGAACCTTAATTACCCATGATATTCCTTGAAAAAACCCTCGCATGGGGATTTAAAACAAAATATGGGCTCAAAGCTTCTTAACACATACTGCAACGGGCTAACAGAGTTGCTGGCTTAAGGATTTTATAACACCACCTGCGCCTGGTTGATAAGATATTCCCTGGTCTCTATTCTTATTTCAGTGAAATAATGTTCCTTTTAAAACCTTAAATAGCTATTTTACTCTTTTACTAGTTGTTACTATTTCATGATTTTGTATATTATCTTCCCCATAGAATTTTGTAATAGATTAAACTAAAGATTCTTGTGGAAAAGGTTAAAAATCAACTACTTCAGACAATCCCATGGGTTCGAAATTCTAATGTTAGTCCAAAGCTATTAATAAACTATTAAGCTATATTATCACTATTAAGGTTGTATTTGCCATATGACTTGAAGCTCGTCATGAAGGCCTAGCCTGACGTAATGTGATAAACAATTCCATTTTAGAATCCTAAAGAGTAGAGGAGGTTTTTTAGTGGGTAAACCCGTTTTTTAGGGGAGTCCCACACTACAGGCTGGCCACCTGTGTGCGTAATGCATTTTCCCTGCCTCTCCCTCAAAAAAAAAAAAAAAAAAAAAAATGACTTGAAGCTTAGTAGGCTATATTAAACATAATGTAGAATTTGGCATTTTACTCCCCTGTTGTGGAGTTCTTTTTCAACCGATTCCTTGAAACCTAATAAAGATTTATTTCACAAAAAACTCTAAGAACCATTTCAAACAGAGTGCATTCTTACCCTCATAATTCAAAAATTTACAATGAAATAAAATTACCTTGTCCAATAACTGGTTATTAATAGACGACATGTTTCGTTCCTTAGAACTTCATCAGGTCAACTACCACTACCACATAATCCAATGTATTATTTCATTTTGGTTTGTCAAATCATTCAATAAAAGTTTGGCCCAGTCACTAAAACTAAAAGTTGTCATAATGATAAAACTAATAAAACAGAATTGAACTGAGCACCTCCAGCAAAAATTGAGTATTATCAAATTTGCGATAAGCGTGAGGTGCTGGCCAGCCCAAGTACAATTTTAAACTGTTTTATTAATTTTATCATTATGGCAACTCTTAGTTTTAGTGACTAGGACAACCTTTTATTGAATCATTTGACAAACCACAATGTAACAATACATTGGATTATGTGGTAGTGGCATACTATGTACCTGATGAAGTTCTAAGGAACGAAACATGTCGGCTTTTGATACCCAGTGATTGGACAAGTTAATTTGATTTCATTGTTAATATATTCCAATCCAGGTTCGCAATGAATACTATATGAAAAAAATTTGAAAATCTGAAAATATTATTCTTTTTAAGGTTTAAACTAACCTAATTTTCAATAATTTTAAGATATGTTTGTACGAATGCAATTTATTTTTACTGTTATATCATGGAGAGATACCGTTCCTTAGTTAAAAGAGTTACAATTATATCATGTGCTATTTTTAAGGTAATACAAGTTAACATAGTAGATTTTTATTTTTTTTATTTTAAATTATATTGTCGATTAAATATATATACTTGTTTAGTAGTTAGAACTGCAAAAGTTGTGCGATCGCTTCATTAGAAAGATATTGAGATTCACTAAAGAATAGTTCATGACAACAGTTGAAAGTATTCCTTTCTTTAATGCATTGGTATTACGGTTATCCATTGATTAACTTGGATGAAGAAATAACAGATTTCTGTAAGCAACTAATAATTTCAATAAATCACATTTATTCTAAATCCTAATACATAAAATGTATTCCTTAAACTCCGTCCTTGATGCGGTGTTAATAAATATATTCTTTTTCACTTCATGATTATGTTTTACTGTATGTGAATTTAATATTTGTTTAAAAATAATTTAAATGCATCTTAGCATATTTTTATTTTCCCTCTTCAATTCAAAGCACGTCTTAACAGAACCAAGGCTATCCCCTAGAGCATAAAGTAAAGTAGACCACAATAAAACTACGTCAGTAAAGGGGCACTAACATGGATGCTTCGGATTCTACTGCAATACGAATCACTAAAGATTTATTTGGTCCAGATGCCTTTTAATCTTTTTCATGACCGAAAATATTTTTTCATATACATACATTTTTTTGGAAATTTAATGACACATTTTAATATTTTTCTGACTGTAAACTAGTAACTTTTTAAATAATTAATTAATTTTTATACTAGAATCTATAAGGGATAGTTAAATTATATATTTTTGGCATTTAAACTTATTTCAAATGGATACTAGGTTAAATTTAAAATTTCGTGTAAAAGGTTAACTACTATCAATATGAACTAAAGCGTTTAAATAGTAAAGGCAGTTTTAAACCGACAAAGGAAATTAGGTAGATTAAAAAAGTGACGGCCGATCTATATCTGGCTCATTTGATGCTATCAAATATGAGTATTCTATTAACCTTCATTTTTTTATACGACAGCAGGAGTTTTTCAACATATTTAGTCTGAACATAATTAGATTTGAATTTACCACTACAGCTTCTATATCACATGATTTAACTTTATTACAATACAACGTAATTGGATTTTTTATCAATTGCACTAAAATAAAAAAATGACTCCAATAATAATTTTCTTAATTTTTGAATATAGCATAACATTTTCTAAATCTGCGGTTTTACGATTATATTTATATCATTAATAAAAAATAATGATAAATAATCTATTTATTTCAATTTTTACACATATATAAATTAAAACTTATAAATCGTCCCACATGGGCCTTTGAATTTTGGGGCTCCAATGTTTATCTTATGGAGAATAAGGATGTATTATTATTAAATTTACTAACCAATATCTTTGGATGAAACTTGGGATTTTTCTTCATTCTGTTGAGATTCATCCATTTATGGTAAAAATCTTGTTTTTTATACTTATCATGGCAACAATACTCTTCTCCCATGTTAATCATATTGAGAATAGGCAAACTCCTTTTAATTATGAACAGATATTGATGAAACGTAGTATATAGCTTCATATGGTCAAAATATTATTTTATGCTAAAAACCTACTTTTAGTGTTCCCCGAGGAAGAAAACCTGCATATTTCCCCTATATTTATCATAAGGTGAATAGACGTGTATTTCTCTATTTATGAGCGATTGATGAAATTTTGCTAACAGGTTACTTTGGTCTAAATTAATATTACTAGTTTGAAAATTCACTGAGTACGCAGGTCTGCTGCGATGGGTGGTATTCAATTAAAATTTCTTTTGAAATTAATGTTATTAATGTTAACAAGGAAAGATATCTTAAATCCACAAGGAAAATAACGATGACGACTTAAGAATATCTACGTTAAATTTAATCTTCAAGTACCAATAACGATCATCTGTGAAAACGTTTCAGCCAGACCGGAAGATCGGTCGTTTAACAGTTACCGGAAGTGACGGGGTTCAACCAAACGTTCATCGACCAATGAAACTCCAGTAGTGGGGAATGGGGGCTTCTGGGCCAGTTCAAGGTCACCCGAGCGATGACGTCATCGATGACGTCATCGAGGTCAATGACCTCATCGATGACGTCATCGATTGCATCATTGATGACGTCATCACCAATGACGTCACATCCATGACGTCACACCCATGACGTCACAGAAATGACGTGCTGATGACGTCATCACCCCTTACGTCACCAAGATGACGTCATCGATGTCACAAAAGGTCAAGGTCACGCTGAAACCTAAAAGTTTTCGGCACTTTTGCTGTTTCTCGCACTACGCTCCGAGTTTCAGTCACAGTTACCATGACCTTGACGACTTGGAGCGAATTTGCGATGAGAAACAGCAAAAGTGCCGAGGAAATTTGAAGTTTGCAACGTTACTCTGCCTAAACCGTCATGTGACACCGCTCGGGTGACCTCGAACTGGCCCAGAAGCCCCCATTCGACCATTACTGCAACCGCGATGCGCACCCTACGACAGACACCGAGCGACTGACTGTCCGGCCCCGCGCACTCTAGGTATATGGGAAGTGGTGGGGGGAACTGCGAAGACCTCGGGAAACTTGAAAATGTCAAGCCAGGTAGCACCGTTTCGGTGCTACCTTAAATTTACATGTTAAAGTGTGATGACCTTGAGGTTGACTGTGAACCTGGGGCTTAGGATTGTGTTTAACAGCTTGACGTTTTCGCCAGAGTTCAAGTGTGGTGACCTTGAACTGGTTAAAATCAAAACTGCACAGCAGACTGCACAACACGGATGTGCACCCTACGACAGCCGCCGAGCGACTGACCTCCAGGCCCTGCGTACTCTAGATATATGGGGAAGTGGTGGGGGAAATTTCAAGGTCATTCAAACGGAGTTTTAAAAAAGTCAAAGAGTAGAAAGACTACTCTTGTGAGTCTATAGCGATTTCATTGATAGTGAGTGCTTCGGTATGCCAAGTTGATCTGTATTGACACGCTCCTAAATAATGTTTGCAAAAACCTGCAAAATGATTGTTGCACAATTTGCAGCCAGTTAGCTGTTTTAGTTTAAATTCAATGCAACGTTCAGGGCAACAAGTGTACTTATGCCCTCTCATTTGGTACACATGGAATGTCTTCAACTTCGGTTTCGGCTTCTTCCAAGACTTGCACTTACACATGCACTGACCAAAAGCTTCACATCTTCTACAAGCCAAGCCATCCACCACATCAATGTCATTCGGCCATGAAAAACATTTCTGTTCGCAACAGTAGTTGAGTTGACTTTCCATGTTGCTGCGGTGAAGGTGCGCAATGAAATGATGCTGTAGTCAGTGAGAGTGCGCCTTAAATAAACTCATTGGAGGGGAAAGGTCAAGGTCATTCAGACGGAGTTTTAAAAAAAGATGACTAGTCGTCCTCCTCCTCGTCGTCCGTTGTACTTGGAGAGCTGTCAGAAGAAGAGCCCCGCGCAGGTGCTCCCCAGATGAAATGTATGTCTATTTGAAAGCGCAGGCCGGGATCTTGTACCATCAACTCCTTTAATCTATTACATACCAATTGCACTTCGTACACATTGTTAATAATCAACACCCAAGGCTTTGGCTGAACATAACGTGTAGTTGAGTCAGCCTCGCAGACAGTTACATCTTCCGGTGATATTGGAGTGTATAAATGTGTAAAATCTCGTTGCTGAGGCTGGCTTGAAGTTGAAGGTTCTGTGCCGACCCTGGTTGCATCAAAATTCAAATCCATTCTACATTCAAGAGGTCCAGGGTTCCCGTTGAATACATAGAGTAACTTTTGATACAAGACTTCCACTTCTGTCGCATCTTGTAAATGAACTGTCCACCGCAAGGGAAATGCTTCGTCCGTAGTGGAGTCAACTTGAGAAAGAGTCCTGTCCGCCATGGTAGCTAAGCAAGGAATGAGGTAAGCTGCAGTCAATTGTAACATTATCGAAAAGTAGAGGGGGAAATTTCAAGGTCATTTAAATTGGGTTTTAAAAAAGGAAGGAGTGGAGGGGGAAAGTTCAAGGTCACCCAAATTGAGTTTTAAAAAAGGAATGAAGGTCACTCCCCATCAACCTCGTCGTTGTCTCCTACATCTTCATCCGCATCAGATTCACTGTATGGGTAAATCGGTGACATTGGTGAGTGCTGACCGTTGTTGTCCTCCTGCCGCAATGTAACTTGCGACCAATCATAGTTGAAATTCATTTGTATTATGATCCCAGGGTTGTCCCGGAGTATTTCTTTCATTCTTTGACAAACTGTTTCTAAATAGTGCACACTGTCGATCGACAGTGTCCAACCCGTACTTGTTCCAACATCAATAGTGGAGTCAGCCTGGGTGATGGTGTTGTCAGCCATGGTTGCCTGCCGAACAAGGAATGACGCTTGATGTGAGGCCCATGCAGGAACATGGTGAAGTAGTGGGGGCGTGGTGAAGTAGTGGGGGAAGTTTCAAGGTCATCCAAACGGAGTTTAAAAAAAAAGAAAACCTAGAAAGTAACATTGAAATTTTCCAACTGATGGTGGCGGACGTTTTCTTCTGCAACCTTGCCGACACATGTAACTATGCCGTATAGTATGAACAGTACAACCATAATAAGGCCGAGCAACAAAAGATAGCCGTTTACTATCATGATATTTTCTGAGTGGATCTGCTTTCTTCTTATCGCCCTCTCTTGCATCCTCTTCTCTAACTTGTGTACGAAGTCACAGCATGCGTGAGGACATCTTTCATCTGTTGGTAGGTTAGCCATTGTCGATGTTGTAGGTTTGGCTGTTGAAGAAGGAATGAGGTATCTAATTGTGTTGTCTCATGTATATCAACAGTGAAGTGGTGGGGGTAGCGAATCAGTGGAGGGGGAAGTTTCAAGGTCATTCAAATTGTGTTTTAAAAAATCCTATCTTGTTACTGAGCATATATGTCAGTAACAAGATAGGTGGTTTTGCTCTTTTACTTCTTTAATATAATGAAGAAATAAACATATTCTACAATTGTAAGGACAAGGAAGACAACTGCTAGTCAGCTGAAGTAATCCAAGTTGTCTGGCTCGGTCTTCATCGACGCCGGTGAGGAAGCAGTCGTTGAAGAGGAATGTCCAGGCTCTTCCTTCGGCTGCCGAAGATTCCGTATATTGCAAGCGTAGACTTGCACGTTTATACGGTAGCCTCGTGCCACCATCAGCTGCAACTCCTTGTACAAGTCGTTCAGCTCCTGTTGCGTTTTGATCGCCACCTCCTCATAGCTGGCACAGCTTACGTTCAGAGACATACTGATGTTGTTCGGTTGGCTGCTGGAGTTGAAATGAAGATGAGGCACAGCGCTTGGAGGTATATGAAAAAGTGGTGGGGGTGTTTGCATTCAAGCAGGTTTGACTTGTAGCGTGGTGGTGGGGGTAACTGTGAAATGCAAAGGTCAAAGGTCAAGGTCACCCGCGAAGTTTAAAAAAAATGCAACATATCAATATGTGACAAACATCACATATTGATATGTTGCATTTTTTGTCTTTTGTATTTTTTTTTGTCTTTTATGGTTTATTTATTTATAAAAACATTACAATAACATATGTACAACAGTAAAATTTAAATCTAACACTGCTGCTTGTCGGCGATGTGGATGGTTAACTCGGTGGAATTGCTACCCGTGCAACCGTGGGAAACCAGGTAGAGACAGCCGGGTTGGATGGAGCGCAGATCCTCGTTCTGGAGGAGATGGACGAACCGTTTCGGCAGGTAGACTTGGAACTTGGGCTCATCCCCCGGAGTGAATGGTGCCTCGCTAAGACTGCAGCAGATGGCCTCTCCAACTGTAGTCTCCATCTTCTTCATGGCGTGGATAATGTAGTGCTTCTCGTCTTTAAGTTCGGAACACTTCTTGACGGGTAGTATGGTAGATTTGGAGTGAGCATTGAACTGCTCAACCAAAGTTTGCAGGAACTGGTGAGATGCCATGGTCGAGTTATAGATCGTCTTCTTCGTCTTCTTGCTGGGAGATGTTGTCGTCTCGGAATCTCGAGTAATACTCATGCCAGGTCCCGGTCTGCTCCTCACTTATATAACCCCTGTTACCCCCACTACTCCCCATTTCCCCACTTTGAAGGTAAGATGCGAGTTTATAGGCGTTTTTTAAAGCGCAATGTCTATCTTTTTCATGTTCTGGACTTTTCGTACAAATACAAACATTTTCCATCGTATACTTGTAATTTTTATCCAATTCCACATCATTAACCTGAACATGAGTAAATTCTTCGATCCATCTCTTCTTTTCCAGTCCTTTTGTGTAAATATCGGTAAACCTGTTTGAAAACTGATGCATGATGTGATACAAGTCCGTGTAACTTGCAAAACCATACCAATCGATATGATGGAAATATTTTGAAATCCACCTGTTGGTAGTAGCGGCTTTGCTAGTTAATGATGAATAAGAACATGGTGGTTTGAACAAAAATGTATATGGAACACTTGTATTGATGTCGAAAAACACAAGTTCTTTTATGATAAACCTATCATCATTACCCCGAAACGCTTGGAACTCAATTATACCAGGTTTGGACTTTACTTGTTCTTCTTCCTTGTCCATTGCGAAGATCACTCGTCTGCTCATAACGAAGTCCAAAGGTCAACTGATTTCCACACCACGGTAGGTACGACTTTTATACCTGGCCGTACAGTTGTTGGCGCGTTGGTGTATATTTAACGTGGGCACCGTCCCCGGTAGGCCTAACCCCACAAAGTGTTTGATATTGTTTTAAAAATTAACCATTGCTGTGTAGTTGATTGTCATTTAGGTTTCCATCTTTACATTTTCCTTGTTTTCATTTTCATCACTAACACTTGATTCTTCTCCTCCTTCTTCTTCCTCTTCTTCACGTTTTACTGATTTCTTATGTAGTTGAGCGTACTTTTCCAATTGTTTCCACATTTGTACTTCATGAGGAACCCTATTGAATATAGAAGTATCCACAGGCCCATACAATATAGGTGCGTCCGGTTGTTTGTCCAAAGTGTCTTCCAGATAATCTTTAATAATCGAACTTGAAAACACCAGTTGTCTCAAGTATCTTGTTATTGGTTCAGTTGCACAAGTTAGAATAAAAAACTCTTCTCGATTAAGTTGAATCTTGTTATCATGTCTTGTTGTGTCTCTAAACCGCAACTGATGATCACCACGATGTTTAACAATATCGATTTCCACATTTGAATCCAAAAGGCCTACTCTTGTCTTTCTTCCAAACATGTTACTACTTAAATAGCATTCTAGCAGATGCAAGTGTTTCATAAACGATTCCCAAGCAGTGTCCGTAAACAAAATCATTTTGGGCCCATGAGTTAAAATTACAGTAGGTGAATAATCCGTCGATTTCATAACACCAATTAAAACACTTTTGTCCAAACTGGATGAAATTGGATAAAATATTCGCAAGAATACCTCACTCAATATGTTTGGAGAAATATTATCTTCAATTTCCCTTTTTCTCTTTTGTATAGTCTTTCTTCTTTTACCTTTTTCTTCAACATTATTACTGGCGTGAAGTTGTCCGCAAACGTTTTGTTCACCTCCTTCCTGGTGACCTTGAGGATCTAAAAACTCAGATATCTCCTTCTCAATATCTACCACATTTTCAGGTGTACCACTAGGAGAAGCCATATTGAATACGATGCTACCCATACAACAGTAGGCAACAAACTGATGAGGAGCGGTCTGTACGCTCTGCTTTTATACTCGCGGAATGAAACAAAACCGGTTCTTACAATACATTTTTAACAATTCCAGTTAAAGGTGTGTATGTTACGATTTTATCATGTAGAATTAAACAGTATGCAGTTGTATTAGCCGGTATAGCATCGTTGAATTCCATTTCTATTTTTATATCCACACTTGATGACTTTACTGATTCATTTTGTTTAGAACAATCGATTACAACTATTGGGTAGGCATCGAAATATTTGTCAGGTGATAATAAAGGTGTATTTGTTTTACCGTAATATGAACTTTGGAATCTCGCGTACATATCGTACAATATACTGTATTTCTTCTTAGTGAATGACACATTTAAATTGTCGTATGGAAAGAATTGTGAATTTAAATAAACTTTAATATTTTTCAAGTCTCAATGATCAAATTGTCCTGCATGTTTAGTGATGTCGTCTCTTCTACCTTTTTGTAAACCAAATATAATATACCTGGCTCGTTCTACATAATTTGATGTTTTAACAGTCCAAGTGTGTCGATCCGTAGTAGGTAAACTGGGATGCTCATGGAATTCCCAACTCCTAAATGGAATAACAATATCACGATCGGCTTTTAATTTTCTTAAAAGTAGCATTCTATGCTCGTCAGCTAATTTAACATGTGGAACTCTCCATACAATTTTGTCTAATTTTAATTTCCATTCTAGGTTTGCATCAGTCGTATTATCTGCAGCTTTAATAATGTCTTTATCGTTAGAAGACCTCAACAAAACTAATTCTTGTTTAACGTTTAATATTATTTTCCTATAATCTTCAGCAAAACCAAGGTAAACAAACGGTAATCCAGGTAAACAATCCAGGTAAACAAACGTAATGGAATATGAAAATCAAAATATCCATTTGAATTTGGAGTGATCGTGTCAATTGTAGGTATTACCCATCCGACAGGTTTAAGTAAATTGGTTTCATTGGGTGTTATAGATGTTAGTCCTTTTAAAGTCGTTGAAATACCTACTTTTTTAGTAGAATCAACTGTTACACCTGATATTTCATATCTAATTTCATAAAACAGGAAAGCCATAGGATTATTTATAAATGGAACTGTTGTACCAGCAGTAGTACCGTCCTTTTTAGTAACTTGTCCTTCAATATACAAGTAACTTTCACATGGTAGTGTGTAAATGTCTTGATTTTGTATGGGGATACGAATTTCATCGTTATTGTTTAATTTCGATGAAGTGTAAGGGTTGTGGGTGTGATATTCTTTTTCCCATAGGGTTTCGTCGAATGTTGGACCCTGCGCTATATCCAGTATATCCATAATCGGTTAATTTTAATCCAATTCTCTCTAAGAAACGAATGTTCTCGCGTGTTAACTCCTCCACAGCTGAAGAGCTACTAATGCGGTTTCCCGTAGGTTGTTCGCTTTTAAATGTTAAACCCATGATTTTGTATTAAAGTGTCGATTTTAAATGTAATCTAACCGTAATAGGCTCTTCTCTGAAGTCTACCAAGTTACCGTCTTGATCCAATACGCTCAACACGATGTCTGAAATGAAAGTGGTGTTCAACGGTAGATATACCAGGTTTTGTGGCTTTTCAACAATTTTAAATCCAGGTTGTACACTTGGGTAAAAAGTATGTATGATATGGGTGTTAGCCCCATCCCTCTAAGCTCCTTGTATAATGTTACAAGTTATGTCTATACTATTGACTTTTAATATTGTTACTGTTTTTTTACCGGAATGTGTTACATCTGGTCCTAAAATTGGCTCATCTTTGGAAAATCCCAATAAATCACCAATTGAGTTTGGTTGAGTAAAATCTATATAATATTTGGAAGTAATTTCAGCTTTCATCGTATTATTATTACCTTTTAATGTTATATTGTCTTTTCCCATTTTAGTTTGCAAAAATTCATTTATATGATCAATTTCATAAGAACCTGTGGGTAACCTGCACTCTTGTAAGTCTGTAAACTTCCCACTGGCATCTTTTCCCTTATAATAATGCAATACGTTATTTTTACCTTCCGTAACATTGGGAATAGAGTTGTAAGTAGTAAAATCTAATAGTGCCGCCTCCCAAAATCTTCCTTTTTGCAAGCGTAACGCTGGAAAAAGGATACTTCGTAAAGTTGACGATTTTCCTGTTAATGATACCGTATAGGAAGACATCTCAATAGTGACTGATACTTTTAGCTAGAAATTCCAAACATAAATGGCCGCATATTGAAGTATTATCAGGTTGTTCTCTTTTATAGTTATAATATATGTTTTTAGCAGATTTAAAGTAATTTTGAAGTTCTTTTGGTGGTGGCAGGTTACCGAAACTATCAAAATAATATACATTGCTGTTCAGTTTCTTATAACACACCCAATGGGTGCCGGGCCCTTCAGTATTATCCAAATTTACGATTCCAGTCTCATTTTTCCATATTTTCTTTGGTAAACTGTCCTTCATGAATACTCCGCGAAAAAATGGTATTTTTAAACAGGAAATATATCTAAATAATTCAACATTGGTCAACGCTTTATGTGGTATAACTAATTGATTTCTTTTATTTAATATGCACGATACGGTCTTAGGTATAGACCTGCCCCGTTTTTTACCATTGACCATATAGTCGGTTTTTTATTATTTTTCTTCGTAGAACGTCTTTTTAGTCTAATATTACCACCATGTTTCTTCATGGTTGATCCTTTTTTATTCCTACCCCTCCTTTTTCCACCTCCTACCGCTGTTTTAGCCTTCATACCTGCTGTTACCGCTAAAGCTGCTGCTTTTTCCGCAATACTGGCGTCACTAGACTTAACTCGTTGCCAAGCTATATTTGCTAGCTTTTTAACAGCGATTGACCTATTTTTTGAATCGGTAAATGTGGAATATGTGATATCGTGTTCTTTACAAGCCTGATCTAACTTATTTATGCCTGGATCACCTCTTTCCAGTCGTTTTTGCAATTTAGTTCCTGGTCCGCAATATTGATAACCTCCCGGTATGTTAAATTCGTATGGTAAAGCGTCTATTGCTCTATTTACGATAGATCCTACTGGAATACGATTTAAAGCTTTACTTAACAGAGAAACCGCTGTGGACGTGATACCGCCTCCTTTCCGTATAGTGTCTCGATATGGACTGGTGTAATGAAATGTCATGATTGTCTTTTATATTCGAAAAGCGTAACCTATGTGTTACCTCTATGACGGGTTGCACATAAATGAAGTCATTTATTGGGTTATTTAATTAAATATCAATATCACCCCAATCTGATGATCTAAACTTTTGCGTATTAGGGTTAATAAAATATTTATTAAATATTTCCCGTTTAATCCAATTACCTCTCTCGGATTCAGACACCCAATTACCATGTGTACGGGTTCCAATAAGATTGTATATATCAAATAATGCATTTCCTAAAACTTTAATAAGAAAATTAACAGTGACAGCATTATCCACATGTTCAGGGTCTTTAAGGTCTGTTATACGTTTATTATTACAAGTATACACTTTGCTATCCATTTGTGATAATGTGATAGCCTGTCCTACAGTTGCAGCATCATTTGCTTCTCTTCCTTGCGCCATGTTTGTTAGTTTTTTATTACTACATATAAAAAACGCATGGTAATTATTTGGATCTAGATGTACTGTTTGTCCTAAGGCAGCCGCGTCTCTATCTGCATGACCCCATGACACATTTGATAACCTTCCATACATGCAATCCCAATAAGCGTTTTTGTATGTCAATAAATGAAATTTTTCATTACCTTGAATAAAGTCATCCCCTTGCTTTGATAATACTTCATCTCGTTTTGCAAATCCAGTTGTTTCTTGTTTTAAAGTCTCTTTCATTTGACCCACTGTTGCACCATCAGATGGTGCTGAACCATCTTTTACATTCGCCAAACAATTGCCAAGACAATCGATAACTCCCACATCATGTATGACACAATGATCTTTTATATATTTGAGATTTACGGCATCATTTTCATTTTTTGGATAACCTATATCGTTAATAACAAATTTATAAAAAGGAAATCCATCTTTTGTCTTTTCAGGTATCAAGGAATGTAAATAGCGTCTATTTACGCTGTCTTTTGCATCTTTTGGGTCATCTACGTTGGATATACGTTTATTGTTAGCACTATACGTTTTCCCATTGAACTTTAACGTATTTTTTAATTCAGATGACAAATAACCTTTGTTTATTGCATCACCGTTTTGGTTTGGTTTACCAACGTTGATAATTCTATGATCTTCTGCGTCATATGTGTTATTTTGTAGTCTTAATTTTGGTGATATCCTTTCCTTTAATATTTTTAAATTTATTGCATCGTTTTCATCCGTAGGATCTTTTATGTTTTTTAACCTTTTATTACTCATATCATAATCTCCATCAGGTGTTTGTGGTAAACCAGCACTTCTTTTTAAACTATTCGCATAATATAATCCATCCGAGGAGTAACGTCCGAACTTGTCGACACTCATGGTGCAACTGAATAGTATTCTAGGGAGTACCGCATTTTTATGAGATTACCCCACGGTTTCGGAGTTCATCCACTAAAGCCACCCATTCGTTTTCCAATCCAGTATGACCCGCTTCTTTAGCTTCATGTATTAGTTTCATTCTATCCACCAATTTATTGATATTATTGTAATAAATCACATTTGTGTTATATAGTTTCTTCATTAAACCTGTACCCGTAACGGACTTACTTCTTTTTCTTCGTTCCTGAGCACTTACATCCAAAGTGGATGCCATAAATCTTCGTTTTACAGGTTTTCTTTGTGTTAACGGCATTGTTTGTCTTCTAGTTGGTATTAACTTGGATACAAATTCTTTATATTTTAAAGACTTAGATCTAAAAGGAGGCTGGTCAGGTAAATACTTTCTCCTATATGCATTTGTCTGTTCCAAAATATTTTTATATGCTTCCATGTCTTTTTCTTTCACTAACGATACTGAAGGCTTATTTTCAAATAATAATTCAAATAATCCTTTTGTGCCCTTATACCTTTGATCACCAATGACAATATTATCATGTTCGTCAACGTTTAACGGGCTATTACCTATCATTAAACCATCTTTTGTTAATCTCGCTCCATAACTATGGTAATTCTTATTAGGAATTGTTCCGAGTAACATTTTTACCATGTATTTCCTTCCTAAAGGTCCTTTGTTATGAATGTTTTCACCCAACAAGCTTATGTTTGACGGACCTTCCCTTGCTTCTTCTTCTTTTTCCTCTTCACTAGCAGTTGATACATCTTCATGTCCTCTTTTAGCTTTTACTTCATATAATTCTCTTATACCACTATAGTCTGGTGATTCTAGCTCTCTTTCGGGTTCTCCGCCGGTAAAACCACTATATGTAGAGGATTCCGGGTCTTCGTCACTAAAATCTTCTGATTTTACATTTTCTCTTTCAAACTTTGTAATAGGTGCAATTGCATCTCCTTCCAAAACGGGTTTAGCAAATTTTTTGTTTAATTGTTTCAAGGGTTCAGTAATAGGTTTAAAAGTAGATTCAAGAAATTTCTCCCTTTCGCTAATACCTAATTTTAATGCTCTGTTTTTATCCCGAATAGAATCACTAAGTGATTTTATTTCCTTTATTAACTTTTCTTGGTTAACCATGTTTGTAGCAAGACGTGTTGTACAACAATGAATGTTTTACATCATGATCAGTGTATTAGTATAAATTTATCAAATCCTATCCTGTATCGACCATTGTTTAGCGGTTGTTCCTTTATAATTGTTAAAAACCCATACTTTTCACCCCAAGCCTTTCCACACGACTCTTTAAATCGTTCAAATGGCATATCCGCACTTACATGGTCATAATATATGTGTTTTAGGTTGGTTTCATCCTGTTTAAATACAATTAACATGTTTGCATTGTCTCTAATGAGCTGTTTCGGTATTTTGCTGTAAGTTTGACCAATATAAATGCTATCTATGTTGTTATGTCGACCCATGGCGAAGTAATTCCTTATTGTATTTTGATTTTCACAAGATACATCGTCAAATATGAATACTGAGAATGGTGTAGCCTCTTGCGGTTGCATGACACTCTCGCTTGCGTTAAATCTAAAATATTTAACTTCAGGCACATTATTGAGTATTTGTTCCAATAACTGATATTTTGGTTGTTGTAGTGACTTTGAAAATACATATAAATTATTAAAACGTAAGCCTTTAGGGTTTGTAATCAAATTGAATACTACATTTGTTTTTCCACAATTGGAAGGACCGGTAACTAGACAACGAACCGTGTTTGGTAACAAAACACCATGTTTCCCCGTATTGAATTGAGAACCATCCACTGTGAGTTCATCTATATTATTAATAGTAAAATTGTCTTTTTGCGGTGTTATCTCCATCCTTTGTAATGGTTCAACCCAAAATGATGCTCTATCGTTATATTAGATCCTTTTTAGGTATCCATGAATCTTCCGTCTTATTAAATCCTAACCATCGTACTTTAACCTTATCTTTTTCCGTTGCAACACCTTTTCAACTAAATATACATCACCTACTGTTGACTTTAACATTTCATGTCCATAAAACCCTCCTTCCAGCAATTGTCCTTTATTATCTTTTAAAATGTAAGTTTCTGGTATTGTAGGTTGCACCTTAAATACGGTAAATACCTCATTTGTCCAGTTTGGAAGATATCTTTTACTAAATACACCTTTGTATTTGCTTATTCGCACTTTATCACCAACATTAAACCTTTTAGGCTTCAGTTTTTCAATTTTTGGTTTAGTATTCATTTTTATACGTTTTAATACAAGTTTTTCATTTTTATTAGTCACTTGGCTTGGTTTCATACCGATAGTTCTATGAAACTTGTTATTGTAATCGCTTATAAGTTTTGGTAACATATCAATCCATACGTGTGATCCTCTGTTGGAAAACATCTTATACATGGCACCTTTTAAAGTTCTGTTAAATCTTTCAATTATTGATGCTTTTACCTCTGAATTAGTTGAGTAATGGTTAATGTTATGTTTTTTCATTAAATTTGCAAATTCCTTATTAAAATATTCTTTTCCATCATCAGTTTGTAAATGTTTTATAGTATGTTTGTCTCTTTGTATAGCTGTTTCCATTGCTTTTGTAACACTTTTGCCACTTTTATCTTTTAGTGGTAAAGCATCTGCCATTTTTGAAAAACAATTAATAATAGTCAATATGTATTTAAATCCTCTATTTTGTTTACTGTAAGGAATCATTTCGATTAAATCCGCTTGATATAAATCATTTATTCCTTTTATCACTGTATTTCTTCGCGGAAACTTTCTTCTTGCAGGTTTATGAAGCTCGTTGACAATTTCTTGCTTCAAGTTCTTCATATTGCAGGTTTGAATGTTTCATGTATCACATGTATAATCACAATGAATGTTGTCTTAAATATTCACATGATTTATATAGGTCAAGGTCATCCAAACTTGTGTAAAAAAATGGGGAACACGGCGTTGGACTTGCCGTGTTCCCCATTTTTTTACGGAAGGAGAAAGGAATAAGGTCGAAGTTGTATAAGGACGAAGAATAGGTTACTAGTTGATAGGGTTTAGAGAGTAGTGGCCGAAAGGAAGAGTATGGATTTTATCCGGCATAATATGCCTTTTATCATCTTGAGCTGATAGTGCTCTTTTAACTTCAGTGACACTGTAGACCTCATGTTTAAAGCTTCTGATAGTGTTGAACGTTGCAGACATTGTAGAATCTTCAAACAAGCAGGTCTTGTAATGGTCAAATGTCACATGTTTCTTTAAGTATGATGTTTTGACTCCTTTAGCTTTCTTCACTGTCGGTATGTCATTTTCCATATACATCTTGAAGGAATATAATTTGGACATCAGCGCAACTATTTCCTCCAAAGGCATTCCATTTGCTTCATCTTTAAATTTTCCGATTACTTTTTTATTCTTTTCATTGTAATTTGGATGGTTCTTCGGATAGTCAGAGAAGTCAAAATCGTTTTTGTATGGGAAACTCCTTAGGTCTTCATACATGTCCAAAGTCTTTATCCAGTAGATAAACGCGTCGGTATCCATGTATGCAACTCCAATGTTGTCTCTTCCGTAGTGTTTAACCATTTTGTTGTAATGGAAATCATACATCAGAGTTTTACTTATATCCAAAATCGACATTCCAATGTATAACGGACGATCCATCACTATTGTTGTTTTCTTCATACTGACGGCAACTAGATCTTCGTTTATAATCATGGATGTTCCAAAATTTGGTTTTTGCACTAATTTTTCCAATTTCTTAGGATCACTTACTAATTTTACAATCTTGTGTTTCCTTTTGTTTTCTAAGGTCTTCCCGAAGATGGCGTTGTTCATCAATTTGTAAAAGTCCTTTTCAAATGCTGATGTTGCCACTGCTCTTCTTGTAGTGTTGGAATCAATATATGGTTTCAACCAACAAGACTGGGTGAATTCAATTGCTCTATGAATTCTCACTACACGTAGACCCAAATCAAGAGCTTGTTGAACTACCCAGTAGTGAGCCACATACCGATCTTTATTCTCCAACGTCATCATCAATTTCGGCCATCTTCCTGTCGGTGAAACTTCAGTCTTGGCTAGGAGAGGCAAGTCGTAGTGATGGTCATGAAGGTGCTCCGGGTATTCAAAATCACAGTCCAAAATATAGCCTTTTGGACCATCCTTTGGAATCTGTGAGATGTCTCCGATGGTGGCCGGGTCGATCCATTTGAAGTCAGCGTAGGGAAGCGGATTTGACATTGCCCAACCATAAAGGTTGTTTGCGTCAAAGTAGCCAAGGTAGACCGATGGTTGTCTCTCGTCGAAGCCTGGGATGTACTTGTTGTTAGCTTTGACATGACGTGTTACAGCTTGTGTCAAACCGCCTCGTACACCAGATTCTATCATGAGCACCATATCAATATCTGTTAGAAGTTCCAATCGACAGTTGGTTGACTTTAGCATAGCTTGCCATGCTAATCCTGGAGATGTGTACGAGTGTAGAGGGTCCAGTCCATAGGCGGAGAAGCAGGTGTTTCGAAATTCTTCCATCACATCGCACAGCAGAGTTACGTCCAATTTTATGTAAAAGTCAGAATATTCCCCTAAGGTTTGAATGTTTAGTTGGTTCCAAACATTACAAGCATGATTGTAGTCTTCAACGGTGATTGCACTTTCATTTAACTTGCTATTGAAGGCTTCAATCGGTGGCAGACTGGTTTCTTCAAATTTTTCTGCAGAAGTTATGTAATCATAGGGGAACACTCCTTTACGCATTACTAAGTCCAATTTATCTTCAGGTACAATTTTGCTGGTTTCTTTTAGGTCTTCTCTTCTTAGGTTCTCAGACAATTTACTCAAACTAGATGACATAAATCTATAAGAGTCTACGAAGCGAAGTTTAATTTTACCTACTGTTTTTGAGAAACTAATGTACTTCTCCAATGTTTCAGCTAATACTTCAATTTTTCCATCATCTCGTCCTAACTCTGGGATAATGAAGTGAGAGTCATAGCCGCTAAGATTGTGTAACACGACAGGGATAAAGTTTGGCAGTTTGTAATTTATATTGCATGAATTACAAGCAGCTCCTCTGTATAACCCTGTCAGGTGATCGTGATCTCTTACTTTTTGATTTTCTTCACTGAAGCTCTTCTTGCATAAATAACATCTTGTTGCCGAATTGCATTCTTCTTGTTGATTTTGGTTCAAAGGTTTCATAGGTACAACATTACCGTATAAGCGTTGCGCCTTTTCAGCAATGTCGTACAACTGGTCTACAAAATACTTAGCGGCTTCTTCACCACGGTAGAGTATTGGAGTGGATGTTAAACCATAGTCTTGCAATTGTTCTTCAGGTAAAGTGGATTTCACCAATAAGCAAAAACTGTTAGGTTGATGCAATTGATATTTGGTTCTTCTAGTCACCTCACCATTCGGAAGCTCCTGTGGTACTAACGTGGATTCGAAATCTGCGTAGACGGCTACTGGAATCCGATATTGGTGAACTGTTTTGTTGAATTGGATGAAAGCTCGAGATGGCGGTGGCAGACTAATCTTCACTTCATAGTTGTCATTACAAAGTCTTTGATGTTCCATCAACCACTCCGATCCTCCACGTCTCAAGTCTTTATTTGTGAAACAAAAGCATCTCTTACACACTGTTACTCTAATTTTCTTTTTAGTCACTTGTCGTCCAACCAAAGTTTCAAAGTTCTTGATGTAAACATAATGTGATATTTCACCTTTGGTCAATAGCAGCAAATCTGTATGATTTTGACGTTCAGTCTTTGTAACTCGTAACGGGTATACATTATTTGATTCGTCTAAACCAAACACATTAACTGAAACTCCTGGGTTTTTTCTTTCGAATTTAGCAACATCATTAAGACTAACAGGATACGACATACCTTGGAAGTTATAGCGGTGTTGAACAGTTTCGTATGCTACGCTAGGTCTACAGGGATGGTCTTCCACATATTTTGCTAACATTGCATACCGGAAACATTCATTATCCTCATTTTTCACATTGATACATGATTTAGTATCTTGGATCACCTTTGGTAGAGGGATAAAGCTGCTACCTCTCATACCATATCCATGCTTGTGAACCCTCACATCCATACCTTCAATCGATGATAGCGTCCAGCCAGATCCTCTTCCTTCGTGTTCTTGGAGTTTCATTAGCAGTTCATTCAAACATTCTTCTAGAATTTCGTTGATATCAGATGTGGTCGTAAGGGTTCGGTTTTTAACAATGAATGCTCTCGGTGAGTTTTCACCATCGGTATTAGTAAACATAGCCTCCAACACCAATCCAAATTTAATAAAGTTCAATCTTGCCAATTCTTCCATCAATGTTTTTACAACTAGATTTTTAGCTTGGGTTATAAAGTTTTCCAATTCCAATTGCACATTATTAATTTTGAAATGAGTTACAACTGGTCCTGGCAAGGCTGTGGTGCGCAGTTGTCTTATATCTTCCACTTCTTCTGTATCCTCTTCTTCCATATCCTCTTCTTGGGTACGCGGTTGTTTTACATCTTCCATTTCCTCTTCTTGAATAAATCCTCCAGCTGTAGATGGTCCAGCTCCGGCAAATTGAATAACACTTGGTCTTCTTCTCTGCATTAGCTGTAGATAGCTAGCCCAGTCCTCCTTCTGCTTCTGGGGTTTTTCCAAAAACCGATCAATCGCATCCAAGTCTTCTTCACTTACTACAATCTCTTCTTTTCTGTCCTCTTCACGATGCAATTCTCGGTGTAACTGTAGATAGCTATCACAGTCGTCCATCTGCTTCTGGTAGTTTTCCAATAACCGATCAAACGCATCCAAGTCTTCTTCACTTACAACAATCTCTTCTTTTCTGTCCTCTTCATGATGCAATTCTCGGTGTAAAACAAAGATATCTTCATCTTGGAAAAACTCACCACAAATTTTGCAAAGAGCCATTTTTTACAGTTTGGCTTTGAGTGTGCACTCGGTGAATGTCCAAGCAATAATGAGCAGCGCGCTTAACCGGGTCCCTTTATACCCGAGGTTGAAGGGTGGGGGAAGGTGACGCCATATACATCCGGTTTATCAATTATTTAGTACATTTAGCTTTTAAACACCCATTTTCAATATATTCCTCAACAGGCTTGATAAACCAATAATGTTTGGTCTAATTCTACTACTTTGTACAAGTTTTTTCAAAGATGTCTTTTTGAGCAATTTTATGTGGGTCAAGGTCACGTAAAGATAGGGGGTGGGGGGGGGGGGTTATTTAAAAAAATAAACCCTTATGGACGTTCTTATGTTGCCATCGCTATAGTCTCCGAAAAGATACAACTATGGGGAACTCCAGACTTGTGTGTTAGTAATACCTACCAGTTAAAATCCAAAGAAAAACTTTAATATTTGGTTCAAGGTCACGCGAAACTTTTAAAAAAATAAGCCCCACATGGGGGTGGGGGTGGGGGTGGGGGGGGTGGGGGTGGGGGTGGGGGTGGGGGGGTGGGGGTGGGGGTGGGGGGGTGGGGGTGGGGGTGGGGGGGGTCACTTCTCGTCCGGAGCAAAAAACTTTTTGGTCAAGGTCAAAAATTTTTCCGAAAAAAAAAGTTCGGGGGGGGGTCACTTCTCGTCCGGAGCAAAAAACTTTTTGGTCAAGGTCAAAAATTTTTCCGAAAAAAAAGTTCGGGGGGGAGTGGGGGAGGGGGTGGGGGAGGGGGTGGGGGAGGGGGTGGGGGAGGGGGTGGGGGTGGGGGGGAGGTCACTTCTCGTCCGGAGCAAAAAACTTTTTGGTCAAGGTCAAAAATTTTTCCGAAAAAAAAAGTTCGGGGGGGGAGGGGGTGGGGGAGGGGGTGGGGGAGGGGGGGGGGGGTAAGTGGGTCAAGGTCACCCACAACACTTCTACTCTAAGTGTTGGCTATACCCCCACCACAACTGAGTCCCTAGGCTGCACAACACCGCTCCGCCAGTATGTCTCCAGCTTCCATGCGGTGCGTTTCGCTGTTCTCTAACTCTCTATATGTAAGTATTTTTACAAGTTTTGAATCTAGGTCAATACACTTTAACTCTGGGACGATATCGACTTGTACTATTTCTGTGTTTTGACTCAAGGTCATCACACTTTAACTCTGGGATGATTTCGACTTATAGCATTTCAGTGTTTTAACTCAAGGTCTTCACACTTTAACTCTGGGGCGGGATCGACTTGTAGTATTTCTGTGTTTTGACTCAAGGTCACCACACTTTAACTCTGGGACGGGATCTACTTGTAGTATTTCTGTGTTTTCACTCAAGGTCATCACACTTTAACTCTGGGATGATTTCAACTTATAGTATTTCAGTGTTTTGACTCAATGTCACCACACTTTAACTCTGGGACAGTATCAACTTGTAGTATTTTTATGTTTTAACTCAAGGTCATCACACTTTGATATGTAACTTTAAGGTAGCACCAAAACGGTGCTACCTAGCTTGACATTTTCAAGTTTCCCAAGGTCATCACAATTTCCCCCACCACTTCCCATATACCTAGAGTGCGCGGGGCCGGACAGTCAGTCGCTCGGTGTCTGTCGTAGGGTGCGCATCGCGGTTGCAGTAATGGTCGAATGGGGGCTTCTGGGCCAGTTCGAGGTCACCCGAGCGGTGTCACATGACGGTTTAGGCAGAGTAACGTTGCAAACTTCAAATTTCCTCGGCACTTTTGCTGTTTCTCATCGCAAATTCGCTCCAAGTCGTCAAGGTCATGGTAACTGTGACTGAAACTCGGAGCGTAGTGCGAGAAACAGCAAAAGTGCCGAAAACTTTTAGGTTTCAGCGTGACCTTGACCTTTTGTGACATCGATGACGTCATCTTGGTGACGTAAGGGGTGATGACGTCATCAGCACGTCATTTCTGTGACGTCATGGGTGTGACGTCATGGATGTGACGTCATTGGTGATGACGTCATGGATGATGCAATCGATGACGTCATCGATGAGGTCATTGACCTCGATGACGTCATCGATGACGTCATCGCTCGGGGGACCTTGAACTGGCCCAGAAGCCCCCATTCCCCACTACTAACTCCATACCATTTGTTTTTCATAAGCAGTATAGTTGTTTATTCAAATAAATCTACACTTTTTTATATTTTATAACAGGTGTATTCCAGTAATAAGAAAATATAAAGAAATTAATTAGTTGGCTTAGATGTTTTAATTTGTATTACAATTTAATATATTTCATTTATGCAACATAATATTAATATGATTATAATATGCATTTTTATGGGTTTGGTAAAGCTTTTATTTTTATGTTTGTTTATAGATTTCCTATTTCTGTAGTTAAAAGACCACATGAATAATAAACAATAAAAATATTTTCATTGATAAGTTACTATAATTTGGTTACCACAAACATAGAGAGGATAAGTGAAGTATAACCACCAATTTCTTTACTTACGTGCTTCAACTTTTGTAGATAACTGAAGAAGTCTTGGTTAACACAAGGGCAACTTCAGTAGTGTCACATGGTTTATATTCCGTTATTATCCGTTTTTTTTTTTTTTTTTTTTTAAGTAAAGTTAAATTTTTAATTCACAAATCAACCCTAATTTCCTTAATAGTAAACAGGGTAAATATTTTGGATATCCATATATTTTCACCTAAAAGCATCATCAGCTCTCAGAACCTGTTGAATATTTGAATATTACCTGTCATCAGCTGTTGAATATTTGTTAAGTTTGCTTTGGATTCGTTTTTGCAAATAGCGAAGAAAAGCGAAGAGATGTAAGCTAGAAGTAAAAATAATAAAATATAAAAACAACATATAACATTAAATAACTCTGAACTCAAAAATTATTATATAAATTGTAATAGTATACATATTTACAAAGGAATGTAGACTGCCACAAAAAGAAAGATTTGCTTCGTTATACCAACGCACTTGTTATCCTTTCTCAATCCACACTCGTTTTCCAAGAATTTAAAAGACGTATTCTTTTGTCTCTATTTTTATTGCCACTGGGCTATACAACTCGATGTTTTAAATTATATGAAAACATTTTTTTTCTAAAACGCAACGTTGAAAATACTGTTTACAGAAACTTTGAAAACACGTGAAATGGTTGAAATGTCAAAGGTGCAGTTGGTTTTCATTTGGACGCACTTATTGATAAACCGTAATTGAAAATCCTAACATTAAATAAATACAATTGTTTATTTTAAGTTTAAAACGTTAAAAAAATATTTGATTAAAAAATCGTTCCAAATACTCAAACTCTTTACCCAACCATTAAAAAGATTTCTGTTCGAAAAAAAATCCATAATAATTTAACATCACTGCATTGTGTAGACAGACATTATTTCTGTAATGTTAAAATTACATAAACTGACTATTTGTAATCCAATTTCTACCAGCATGTTATCAGAGGACACTATGTTTGAAAATATACAGATGATCCCTCTAGAGCCATTGACATGTAAACAACTTTTAACAACCTGTCGGGTAGTTAAGATAGATTGCAATCATGGTTTTCTACGCATTAAACGGGAATATTTTCGACTGGTTTGGTTAACGGTGGTAGTGTTCTTCTTGGCTTTGATGTGTATAATTTCATTTTTAAGATACACAGAAAGTTTGTATTTTATGAAAGTAGCAAGACTTACGAATACAGCACACAGGATCGATCCAAGACAGTTTTTTGCATTGTGATATATATTTTTATTTGTGTGGTTTTCATACACAGGAGTGAAGTGAATACCCGGAGTGTATTCATGACCTATCCTAATCTCTGGGGATTCCGGGATTTTCCTCTACGAAACCGTTAGTTGAGGCCGACCACCTTGCTCCCTCGAACACCAATGTTTTTTTTTTTTTTTTTCAGGATGGAACTTCGTATACCCCTGCATAATAAATTCAATATGTGCAAAATGTTAGTCCCTACCTCCCCCCCCCCAGACTATGCGAATTTTGCATACGTTAATAGTATAATTGCTCTTTTTCAGATGTAAGTATAATAAGTTAGTTAAAATCTTAAAGTAAAAAAATAATTACATTTCTATAATTTTAGCACTTAGCTAGAAACAAAATTGCTTAGAACGAAAGCAAAGGCGGCAGTGTTGCTGGACTGGTGTAATTTATTTAAACGGCTCTAAATCACTTAGGACCCGATCTCTTTCCAAGCCGCGATTTGAATTAATGTCCTTTTATATCCTCTGATCCAAACAAGATTAACTTTTACTGTCGTTGTTAAATTTATGTTTAGTTTTAAAGATAATTAATCCCATGCCCTACTGAAATATCTGTTCTGTAAACGAAATAGGTTTCTTTTAAGAACTGCGTGAAAATAGGCAGATTATAGTATTTCTTACCTCTATAGTCCTTAAAACAGTGTTTCAAAATAAAAGTACAAAATTAAATTTGTACGTCTTACTAAGCGGACATAATAAATAGTTTAATGCAAATAAATTTTAAAAATTTTTAAATGGAAAACCTAAGAATCTTACAATGTGAACGAACGAAAACACATTGAATATCAATGTTCCACTTTGAACACTGATGGTTCGTCAGATTTGATATATATGCAATTATAATGTAATACCACCACGTTTTTCGTTATTAAACCATATTTTCTAATCAGTTTAGGAACAGGACAAATAAGAGAATCTAGCAGCAACATGCATCAAGGTGAGGATGTCTGTTGTGTTTTTAATTATGTTTTCACTGGGCTCCAGTTCTAAGTAATAAGGTCTCAACATTTGTAACTGGAGATCCGTTGTTTTGTCCGCAACCTAATTTTCTTGCCTAATTACCCCTGTACATTTATTGAATGTTTCACATAAAAATATAACATTTATTTATCATTAGTTAAATGTTAATAATTTTTGAACATCTTTCACCAAAGAGACAAGTCTTTTCGTATAATTTGTAAATTAGTTTCTAATCTCTAACATATTATTACTATCAAAATTCATATTTATAAATGTTTATAATTTTATAAATATTTTGCACAGTTAAAAAAAAAATGTGCTCTGTTAAGAAAAATCGGAGCCTACACACCTCTGAATTATTGTAATCTTTTTAATTTAGTTTTTCTAACTAATTTTACATTGGAATAAATCAAAATATTATTCCAGTTATAGCATTTGGAATTATAGGCTTTTATATTAATTTGATTGTTCTAATAGTAATATTAGTGTAAAAAATTAATAAAATTAAAAAAGTTATATAATAATAGTCATTGCCTTAGCTAGAGTTAAATGATAAGCAACAATGAAGGACATTTTTATGTTTTACTATGAATTAAACAATGCTTTTCTGTCATCGTAAAACTATTGGAGGACGATTTTTTTAAGTTAGAATAACAAAACTAATCATATATCTCAATAACTTACACGTTAAGATAATAGACAAGAGGTTTAATTGATAATATATTTGTTAAAGTATCACTCAGAGCAATGCTCTATCATACTCGACTTCTTAGCTCAGACAAATCAAAAATATTTGGAGTTAAAAAATGTATCTAAGTAATGTTGAAATAGCATTAAATTTAATTTTATGTCCTTTAATTATTAGTAAAACCATTGAAATTTACAGAACAGTATTTTAACAGTAAAAAACCTAGAAATTTGCGTAGACTATTTCTTCTTTTTAATTTTAGTTCTTTACTAAAATTATCAAAGCTCAGTTTATGGTCGACCAAAGATTCATTTCATTAAAAATTATCCTACAAAACAAAAACATGAGTGCCATAACAACAAACATTGAGATAACTCAAACTTAAATATTCAGACATAAACGAAATAAAACCACCAAACTGTATGGGCTTAAAAATCTATAATCTTCTAACAGAAAATCTCAAATGAAACCAAACACAAAAACGTTTAAAAAAAGTTCAAAACATTTTAATTAACAGCCCTCATAACAGACTACAACCCGAAGTTTGTGACATGACTCACTCGGCTCGACCTTGTGTGACACAACTTCCTCGGTATACGAGACTTCGGGGAGGACAGGAGGTAAAAGGTAACAGGTAACAGGTAACAGGTAACAGGTAACAGGTAACAGGTAACAGGTAACAGGTAACAGGTAACAGGTAACAGGTAATAGGTAACAGGTAACAGGTAACAGGTAACATGTAACAGGTAAGAGGTAACATGTAACAGGTAACAGGTAACATGTAACAGGTAACCGGTAAGAGGTGACAGGTAACAAGTGTAATTAAGAGTCTTGTTTTTACCTTACCTCATTAACGATAAAAAAATACTAGTAAAAACTTCACATTAAAATAATGATCTAAGAATAAAATTACAAACAAAAATATATTTTACATGTAGCGTATTTTAGATAAAACTATAACTTTTGCAAAAGATTTAGCATAAAATTAATTAATTTTAGTAACACATATAATACATTAATAATGTTTCTTTGAGGCTAAAAGTCAAAACTGTTTGAAATTGGTATTTCATATCATCAATGCAATATAAATTAATACTTTCATAACTTAGTACCATTTTAAAATGGACAAAATTTATTTGAAATTATACTTCAGGATTTATAGACTAAATTCAAACTTTTTCATCATAATTGTGATAAATCGATGTTCGGTTGAACAAAAATTTAAAAAGGTATATTTTAATCAACTTAATTAAATTTTTTAAAATGTTTTACTAATAGAGAGGTTAAGTTTTTTTTTTTTTCTAAGTTATTGCACAAATTTATTTCTGAATAAAACCTCTATATCACAAAAAGTACATTCAACATAGTGGAATATAAAACCACGGTCTAACTATTATTTTCAATTTTAGTTCAACAAGTTCCAAGACTTTGGAAAGTAGATGTTTGCTCTACTTGTCTTTAAATTGGATTCCCGGTTAATTGTCTTAAAAAAAGTAATGAGGTGTATAAATTGGGAGCAATTAATATCATCATAAACTTTGCAATAGTTCTAAGAACTATGGATCAACTAGAATTAGTTTTAATTATATAATTTCTTTGCTTATCAATACTCTTTTTTTACATGTACACATAGAAGCAGTTAAATGAATTTTGAACTATTTCTAACCTTAATATAATTTATAACGCAGTTATGTAAGCCAATCTTTTTACTCCTATTTTTTTACTCTCTTTTTACTCACCATACTTGTGTAAAAATGCAACTTTTGATTTTAAATCTACAAATAATCTACTATCCATTGTATATATCATAATTTGTATGTATATAAAGGTACTTCACCGTTAAGGGCCAATTACACCGTTTTAGTTTAAACCCAAGTTTAACCTAAAATTCAGTTGCACATGCATAGTTTAAACTCACACCTGCATCGGTTTTCAACTATTTTAAACTAGATTAAACTTAATGTGATTTACAATTTATTTGTACAAATGGAAATAAGCTGTTATAGAGAAAATAATCCAGGTCTTATAGAGGTTGAGCATGCACTGAAAGTCTAACAAATATTTGACTTTTGATTATTATAAAACATCAATTAGTATTTTGAATGTTTTTTTTTCTGAGCACCCAATGATTCGTTGACTTACGTTGTAGAATTGTTTTAATTACAAGTTATATTTACATAAAAACAAATACATTTTAGTACACATATAATATAGATATGTTAAGAGGTTTTTACACCCCTTGGTTCAATACACCAATATAATTATTATTACATTTTTATTTGGACTAGGACTTTCAACAGCAAAGCTGTCATCGTCAGGTCAGTCACAAATATAAACAAAAAGTTTTTTTACAAATTATTTGAAAAATACAATGAACATATGATTTTGAAATAAGTTATATAAATTTAACAAGGTCTAATGGTACGGTACATCTTTTCTTCTTTTAAAAAAAGAATATATTGTTTTGAGATTGGTGACTCAATACCCCTTGGTTGGTTTTCGTACTTAAAGTTATCTAAAATCCTTTTTCATAGAGAAATTTGAGTATTTGTAGAGTATTTGTATATCTTCGACATATCTAGGTATTGAACTCAAATGTATATTAAGGAAAGTTAAAACAACAGGTGCGTTTAAAGATTCTCAACACATAGTAGTCTGCAACAGACCAACAGAGTTGCTGGCTTAAGGTTTTTACACACCACCTGTGCCAGGTTGATAAGATATTCCCTGGTCTCTCTTCTTATTTTAGTGAAATAATGTTGCTTTTAAACCCTTAGTATTTTTCTCATACTATTTTTTATCTTTAATAATAAGCCGGCATTTATTTTTTTATTTGCCTACAGAAATAAACTTTTAGAACAAGTGAAAACGGGATAAGAAAACGTCGTTAATTTGTTTTACGCACTGAGATAGTTAAACAATTACAACAATGTTATGTTATGGTTATGTGTATTCCACATAACCAGTGTATTGTACGAATAGTAGAGTGAGGGAAGGGAATAAACAAATAATAATAGTAATAATAATAATATTAAAATAACATACTATTCTGCATAATCTTCCGGCGTAAACCAGAGACGTTCTCCTCGAAATTCATAATTTTATCTGCCAAACGATATGGTCATTTTATGTTTTTGTCTATATATTATATACGGTATGCGACTGAAAGACGCAGTAAGACGCTCGGAGTGACTACGCGCCAAATCCACCGACGGCGCAAATAATTAATTCCCCCAGAAGATGCTCGATGTTTTTTTTATTCGTGCGAAACGTCGGGACGGTAGCGAGTGATCCGGTTTTTTTTGTGTCGTGTTTGGTGTTTTTTAAAACTTGACAAAGAATCTCCTCTACAACTACTCAAACCAGGTGGGTGTTGCCCAATAACTAGAAATTTCCTATGTCTATACTACTTCTATCGTACGATGAAATGTAATACACAATTTGTTTTAGTTGAAAATTTTCAGTTCTTAGTTGTAAATTGATATTTGATATTTTTGTTGCCATCTACAACAGGATTTAATATTGTAGTATTGTGATTGTAACATTGAAAATTAAAAATAAATAAAGATATTTACATCTATTGATTCTTTTTTATGTTCAGAGATGTTTTAAGGTTTCGGCACTTTTTATATTTTTAATATTCAATTTCAATTCAAAACAAGTTTCAACAGATTCCAAATTTCCATTTAAGCAGTAAATGAAAATAGACAACAATAAAAATACGCCAGTCTAGCCACACTACCGCGGATGTTTAAAATTCTACTGCAATACTCGTCATTTATGAGTTTCATCTCTATAGTTTTCATGGAAACAAAAATTTTGGCTAAACTAAATTTGAAAAAATACGAATCACGCAAAAATACAGCTATCGTAATTTTAAGTAAAAAAACTATTAGAATCTAATAGTGATCTGATCCTAATTATCAATTTAGATATTAACATAATTTTGGAGATATTTTCATATATAAGTTTTAAAAAATCTGAAACCAAGTTTTTTTTAGTGGTAGATTTTTTACAATATTGATATAGTATAAAGATGAAAACACTAAACATTTTATGGATTAATTCTAAATTTGAGTGTGTTTTATGTTTAGTGTACAAAGTAAAAGTACCCTTTTGAGAATTTAAAACCCTAACCACAACTAAATGAATGTATAAAACAAGACCATATAAAAATGGCAATAAAAACTGAGACCACAACATTTATCCATGATTAAAATTAACATAGCAATTGAAATCTAATTAAATGAAGTAAGATACGAAATAAACTGTTGAGATAAATTTTAAAGATAATACGTAAACATTATCAGAACTTTTTTTTTTATCAGAAACTATTAGAACTTTTTGACCACAAAGGAAGCCCGTCGCTTAGCTGTTACAGAAAATATCGGGGTTCAACTAACCGATCATTTACCAATGAACCTTTTTGCTTAATATGTTTAGATCTATATTCTGTACCATTAATTTTTATGTTTATCAGAAATCCTTGGAGTTTTCCAAATCCAACTTCTGAAAACCTTTATTGCTAGGTTTCCTTCCATAGCGTATTGATAAAACTTTATCCTTTGTGAGAGGGAGATAGATATAAAGGTGAGATGGGGTTGTTTCTAGTAAATTACTACATAGATAATTTTTATTTTATTTCAACGTTGCTTACCAACTGGTGATTTTACATCACAATATTCCTATAGTTGATTTCTAATTCAATGATTAAATGGTTTATTTGACCATTAGATGTACAACAATATACATAATAGGCTACGTCAATATTAAAACTACGGGAATAAATCATTTCCAGTCCATCTTGCTGAGAAAACACATGCCATAGAGCAGGCAGCCAACAAAAAAAAAAAAAAAAAGAGAAAGAGATTATTCATGCACATGCAGGCATACACATTTTTCAGGTACCTGTAATTCTTATGTAAATTAAAAATATGCCGTTCCAACTACTCAAAACTTGTGTTGAATTACGATTTCTCGAAAGGAGATTCCGCAAAAAAAGTATTTAAATCATAATAACATCCAGTTCGTAATGACCAATCTTAAATTGGAATAGGTAAACTTCTCACTGATATGGGCTGATAGGTGAAGTATCTTCAACCTGTAGCATAATAGTATTTTAAACTTTTATTTAATCTACGTCTTCCTGTGAAAATGTCTAAGTTGTTTTTAATTTTATGGTTATGTGTATGTTGATTCCTTAGTATGTAAGGTTCACTTTACTTTAAAACATATGATCTCTAATAAACACTGAAAATACGTATACAGTTATAATCATTTTCTTACAGGAGGATTTTCGAAAATGGTCAAGATGCCGCCCTCCACTAAGCACTCTGATTGCTTTCTTTAACAGCAGTAAAACTTTTTGCATTTTTGAAAAATTACCCCACAGCCAAGTACCATAGACAATGATAGAGTGAAAAAGCAACATAATGTAATTTGAATTAACTTTAATAGCAAACTATTTATTCATTTACTAAACACATTTAGGCCAATAAAACATAGCTACTAAATAATAATAAAACCAACTATAATTCATTTCAATTTCAAAAACGAATACAGATTTAACCTTTGCAAATTCATCGAACCCTTGTAGAACAAACAGGATTACAAATTGCTAAGTACCAACTAAGGTTGATACATTGAACTAGGGGTCATAAGCGGTCATTGTGAACAACATTCAAAATTTAGTCTAAGTCAGGTGGACAGCGGTCGCCAATCAAGAACTGCTGACAACGATGCCGGCCAATAGCGGAAAACCAAAACTTGGGGTAGAAGCAGGGAAGATTTTTGAAGGAAACAAGAAATAATCCAATTTATTTGTTGTTGACAGTTTGAATACGTTAACCCTGGCTCCTAATACCCCACCAAAGGAAAAAGTTAAAAAAAAAAAAAAAAAAACTAACTAGAATCGTAATTATGCAATATGGAATGGGCAATGATTTAAATTAATGTTTAGGTACATTAAAATATTTTTCGTTATTACTGGTCAATAATCTGTATAATTAATGAAATAAAAATATTTTAGAAAGGGAACTACACACCGTTTTATAGTTTTTAAATAAACATAGATACTTTAGATACTTTAGATACTTTATTTGAAACACCGACGCACTCTGTGGTGCGTATTTTAAGGTGAGTATGACTGAAGGGGTGAGTGTGATGATTGTGATGGATCAGATGAGGTGTAGCTTTGTTACTGACAAATATCAGCTATTTTTTTATTTGTCAGGATCATTAATTAATAGCCCAATGACCAAAGGCAGCTGGGTCCAGTATCGAACCATCAAAAAGCACTAACTTTTCTCAGGATCGAACCGGCTACCTTCAGATTCAAAGACGAGCTCTTTAACCACTCAGCTACCCAGCCAGTTAGTTTTTGTTGTATGTAATAATATTATAGTTTTATGGCGTTTTGATTACGATTGATTGTACCTTGAGTATTACTAAATATTATGTAAAGTTTATGATAGGAATGTGCATGTCTTTTATTGCAACTAGTTTTAGAGATTGCAAAATGTTTCACTTTAAGTAAAATGCAAGTTAAAAGTAAGGAGCAATGAAGATAACTGTACGAACATTTCAGCCATAAAGGAAGGCGGTCGTTCAGTACTACAGGAAATGGTGAATTTACCTAAGCCATCTTAACCAATGAGCCATATTTTCGCTTGATATTTTCTGGACAATATTCTTGGTCATTAATTTTTATTGTTATTCGAAGTATCTCCTTAAGATATATCGTGCAATTTATTTCATCTACCGTACTCTATCCTTCAGTATCCTCTATTTCCTTACTTGTAAACATGTGTTTATAATATTGTTTAAATTGTAATAAGGCCTACTGATTACCATAGCTCAAAATGAAATATCTACTAGAAAGTAATTTCTGTTACACAAAAAAAAAAAACAAAAAAAAACATTAACATGTCATTTTTAAATTGTCACCTTAGCCAAAACAAGGACCAGCCTTTAAAACCTTTTTTGTAATAACTTGTATTTTGGAAACCCATTGTTATTATTATAAACTAAAAAGCGTCAATCAGTCTATTTCTCTCTGTATAAATTTTTAATAAAATATCTTCCTTGAAGCTTTTTTTCAAAAAGTTAAGAGACAAAAGTAACAGTTTATATTTGAACTATTGTTTGAAAGGTATAGTAATACAAAAATATTGTGTTTATCAATTTACAAGAAAAAGGGGTTTTTTTAGTGTGTTCAGAAAGTAGACAAATAGCACTTGGTAAATTCAGCAAATGTAAAGTATATTCTATTTGATATGTAAAAACGGTTTATAAAGATTTAGTATGGACACAAGTAACATGATCAATTGGAAGTTTAAAAGTAATTTCGTTAGTTGTTTTATGTTATTCAATGAAGGTTAGCCAAATAAAATGTTTTGTCAATTTAAATTTTACCATATACATTACGAAAACATTTTTACTTATTTATCACTAAAACTATTAAGTAAAAATGATAAAATTTTTCCGGGTATATGAGCTTTGCGCTCTTTCTATTTCAAACACTGACCACCCATCTTGCCTGTAAAGATCCATAGAACGCTATAAATATTTATACTGCTCACTGTGGCACGTGACATACAACAAACATGATCGTATTTCAACTTCGCGGTGTAAACAAACAGTTTAAAACGTCGTCTTCGTTCAGAGGTTTGCTTATGTTTGTAAATATACACTTTGAGATCAGAAACGTTTCAATTTGAGTGCTGTAGGATATAACCTCTTTTAATTCGGCTTGATTTTTTCGGGAACAATACAAAAAATTAATAATTTTCTATTAAATGTTTTACATTAAAATAGCAATACTTCAAACTAATAAGGAAACAATTATTCCAAAAGTGTTGATACTAAAACGTGCATAGGTTAATATATAATTAAAGACGTCAATGCAATACAGAGGTCATAATTTAATTTGGAATATACGTCACTACCAATTTTATAACTTTTCTACTTATATTTTTGGTAAGTATTTAAAAGAACTACACACACTTTAAAACTATTGATATCATTTATGAATCATATAACATTTTTTATTTGTACTTCATTCATAATATGAAAATTTCAGTAATAGTACACTTCCTACTATACAGTTTTTTAACATACAAGATAGTTTGTATTTTTTTAAATGTAATTTAATATACACATTTCAAGATTATCAGGCAAGACATTTGTTGAGGTATTTCACAAAAGCAGACCTTTTAATGATGTTTTTACATTTTAGTTAGGCAAATAGTAGTTATTATTTAAACTCAGCAGTAAATTTAACTTACTAGACGAATTAAAATATAAACATAGGAACATTCATTTTTACGTACTAATGCAAACTTCGATCACCAATAACGATCAAGTCTGCGAACGTTTCAGCCAGACCGGAAGACCGGTCGTAACACCGCAACCGGAAATCGAGCCCAAACTGAAGTTCAACCAAACGTTAGTTGATCAATGAATCACTATACTAATTTAGATCTCATTAGGTTTTATTAGTCTGATTTTTTAAAATTATAATTCCACTGATATATAGCTTCAACTATTTCTTCTTGTGACTGACACCACTGTACTTTGTTTCATAAAGTTGGGTGCATGGATAACGTGAATAAAATATAATTTCGTAAAATAATTGTATCGTAAGTATAGTTCATTGCTCTTGAAAATGCAGTTAAATACAGGGTGATTCACGACAAAGTGCAGAAATTTCGGGAGCTGATTCTACACATGAAAATAAAAAAAAGATCATATAAACATATGTTCTAAAATCTTTCGTTTAGCCGCTAGCCGCCATTTTGGTTTTTACACGTAATAATTTTTTTCTCCATAATGAATTGATGGATTTACTTCATATTTGGCATGGACCTTTATCACAATAATGGTAATTTTCAGAAAAATAATTATTATTTTCCAATGTCTATTTCCAATGTCTATGTATATCAAAATGGCGGCCATTTAAAAATTTTAAACTCAAATTTCTCAAAAACAGCAACTTTTGTCAAAATTTTATTTCAGACAAAAAAGTTGACAAATTAAATTATCTAAACAATTATACCAAGTTTGTAAAGATCTGACAACTAATAATGGAGTTATGGAGATTTTTTTATAAAAATAACCTAAATTTGCATTAATTATAATGCAAAATCCATGTCCTTTTGCAGAAAAATCCCAATAACTCCATTATTTGTTGTTAGATCTTTACAAACTTGGTATAATTGTTTAGATAATTTAATTTGTCAACTTTTTGTTCAAAATAAAATTTTGACAAAATGTGTTGTGTTTGAGAAATGTGAGTATAAAATTTCAAAATGGCCGCCATTTTGAAAATAGACATAGGAAAATAATAATTATTTTTCTAGAAATTACCATTAGTGTTATAAAGGTCCATACCAAATATGAAGTAAATCAATCAGTTCATTACGGAGATAAAAATTATTACGTGTAAAAAACGAAATGGCGGCTAGCGGCTAAACGAAGGATTTTAGGACATATGTTTATATGGCCTTTTTTGTTTATTTTCATGTGTAGAATCAGCCCCCGAAATTTCTGCACTTCGTCGTGAATCACCCTGTATAATTCAAACAATCAATCCTCAATTATTTTCTTCAAATAAACTCGTCTTTACATTAAGAGTTAAACAAATAAAAAATCAAATGTCTCATCCTGGTAGCTAAAGCAATCTTAAACGGATTTTATTTTGTTGATGACATGTATTACATCAAAAAGTATTGTTACCATAGTAAACCGTATTATTATTACATCCTTCTGGAAAAGAAAACCGATCTGGACCGCGAAAAGGCCCTGATCCCTTGATCGAGCGGCTGGATAAGGAGCGAGCCCCACGATCGCAAGCCAAATTTAGGCCTAGCCTGACGTAATGTGATAAACAATTCCAGGTTAGAATTCTAAAAATTAGAGAATTTTTAGTGGGTAAACCCGTTTTTAGGGGAGCCCCACACTACAGGCTGACCACCTGTGTGCGTAATGCATTTTTCCACCTCTCCACTAAAAAAATGACATAATATTTGTATTGATGGGCTTATATTCCAACCTGTGCAAGTTTTTGGTTATCTGTAAATGGATATTTTTAAGTAAAGGCCAAGCTAAAAATAAATTAAGATATCATCAGGTTAAAATTATTAAAATTTAATTGAAATAAAATTGTCATTATATAATTAAACTAGTTTCATCCTAATTTCAAAGATGTACGTATGGAAGATTTAATTTTAAATATTATTGCTAAAAAGGTAATGGCATTGTTTCTTTTTATCCTACTAGTAGTTTGAATACTATCATGACAAAAATACCAATAAATACAGTACCACCTTATAAATATTTTTATATATTTTTTGCTTGAATTTACCATTACTATTTTAAACTTTGATTATAAATAGGTTTATCATAACTATTTACATCGCCGTTATCGAACAAAATGTGAAAAACATCGCCACATTTTAGCATCAGTGTAAACAAAGTCGTTAAAACCATTAACTGCTTTATTTGTCTTCACCTTCAAACTGCAAGAATAACAGTGATCGGTTATACAGTCCGGTTTCAACTGTAGACAAACATGTACTTTTCAAGGCAGAAATTTATCTCTTAAAACATTCTGTTAAATAGTATTGATTTGAATCTTATTCATATTTTTATATTTGTCAGAGACTTATGGGTTAGGGTTTAGAATGTATTTTATTTTGTATTAAACTATTATGGGGATGAAACATTTCCACATAACTACTTTTTCTTTCAACTGTCCATGGAACTATCGAAGAAATTGTGGAAGGTTAGTCGTCAAACTCTTCCCAAGTAGTATAAACAAACTTGCAAAATCACTAAAGTCCATAAAACTATTTTAAATTTTTATTTTGATTCCCTTCATTTAATACTTTAATGCTAAAACACTCCCCAACTTTAGAAATAATATTTATAAAGAAGTCTAAAAGTACTAAATAATGCATTTTATACCATAAGTACTAACTTATCATGTCAGGAAACTCATAGGAATATAAAAACTTATAAAAATCTAGGAATATGTGAATTACAAACACTGCTTTTTGTGGGACAGACGTTTACAGGAATATAGCCATATTGACAATGGGGTCATTGTTGAACTTTGCCCGTTAGGCCAGCAACTAAAGGATTGTGCTGCCAGGGCTTTTATTCACAAATTGGAGGTTGTATATCTAAATAAATTGTTAGATAGTTTGGAAACAAACATTTAATTATTCTTTAAAAGTCAATAATAATTTAGCTATGATTTTAAATAAAAGTTTGAGAGGATTATTCCTTAAGGAATCTAGATATTTAAAAGTTTATTTAATTAAGATAGGCTTACTTTTGTATAAACTGTGCAAATAGTAAATAATTACTACTTTAATTATAAAAAAAAATATTATTATCCACATTACTATAATATAAGCTAATTAAAAAGGAAGATTATCTTACTTACCTTAGTAATTAAGTAATAAATTATATGGGGCAAATAAATAAATCTTTCTTATTCAATCGAGCACTTGTATTGAAATTCTTACTTTTACTTTTACACGCTCTAAGTAAATTGAAAAGAAAGAGGTTGGTACAATTTCTAAACAATAATGTGAATATTTTTTCATTTGATTTAGTTCTATATTAACATATACAAAATTAAGAATAACATATATTTAGTAAATTTTAAGGTTAAAAGGATTGTTAGTTTGTTAGTGCTATTAAATGATAAAATGTTAATTATCATTTTAAAAAATAATAAAACATTGAAGTTTTTCTATTAAAATTAACAAGCTATTTATGTTTTAATCACTTTCCATGTTTACAAGTGTTGAATAATAAGATTTATTGAAATTAATTTTCCAAGCTGGATTTATTACTTTGCCCATATATACGTACTAAATTTGTTATGTATTATAATTTTTGTCAATCGCAGAGCTTTACATAACACTGCAAAGCTCTGAATTATGTACGATCGGGAATTCACGGGATATACGTATGTATTATGCTATCCAAAGAACAAAAGGGGAAAAATAATTACTAGATATCCAATAACTTACATTTTGTTATATAAAAGTATTTAACTCTAAAATATTTCACACAGTTTTCTAGAACATTAAGGTTCTTTTAGGCATTGAGATCAGTTCCAGTTTAATCTGTTTGTATGTACGCTAATTTTTGGAATCCATACTTATAATGTTAAAAATAAACATATTTTATACATTTTTTCTTGGTGTTTACTATTATTTTACTAACTAGTGGAAAATTTAATAGTTATCAATAAAAATAAAAATAATTTTATATAATATTTAACAATATGACAAAATATTTAATAATGTATTTATTAAAATATATCCATTAACAAATCATAGCAATTGTTATTACATTTAATAATAGTTAAAAATATAAAATAACATATCCATATATGAATAGGCTACAATTATACATTATTTTATTTATAATTTCATGATTTTTAATCTTATTATCACATCAAAACCATTTTTACCTTCATAATGCTTGTAAAATCAAATAATATTTCTCAAGATGTAGGTTTTTTTATATAATATTTTGGACTTACATTTCTTAATTTGTTGAGTTTCGGGAGAAGAGGAATAAATGAGGGCTTTAATTAAAATATTGCTGTGAAAAGGTACAGAGTGATTAAGGTGACGTTTACAATATTTGCTCTATTTAATGCCTGTGTCCTTATTTTTAACTATTCCTGCTATTATACTTGTAAACAACAATCTATTATAAACTTTTTGTTTTCCTTTATACTCCTTTGTGTGTACTCACTCTGTGTGTATTTTCCTTTGTGTACATAAAAACATTCATTATTTTGCAAAATTTTAATTACAAAAAAAAAAAACGTTTAATAAATAGTATTTATATGACCCAAAATCTTACTTAAAGTTAATTTTTATTTTCTAATTTATTGTGAGCAGTAATATTATACCTTCCTGAAAAAAAAACATATTAAATTTGAATTCGTATATAATTTATTTTTATTTTTATTTTTATTTTTTATAATGTTTTTATAATTTATTCCTTGAACAAAAAAAATTAATTTGTTTGTAATTAGTTTGTGATACATGATTTTAATAGTCATAAATCATAAACTTTAATAATAATTTTTTTGCCACAAAAATTCACCCTAATGATTACCTGTTTTAGACTTTGTACGGTAATTCTTCAATATATTATTAACTTTTAAAATATTCACTTAAAAATTAAATGTTGATAACCACTTCCAACCACTAAATTACAAAGCGTAAAACTTAAAGTAAAGATTATTTTTATAAAATTTCTATTCCTTTGAAAGATTTTATGTTGAAGACCCCAGTTAAGAAAATTTAAAACCAATTAACTCGATTATTCCATTGAAAACTCTGTGATGAGTTAGTTTAATGTTATTAAGATAATTAAAACATCTTTCTTCTTTCATAAGTAAAAAATGTTTTTCTTGACAGTTTAATTAAAAAATTTCTAATATGGTTTAATATCCCTCTAATGTGTGTACAGTGTGAACGTGATTAAACGCTATATTTCAATTTTCATTCCTTAAAATTAAATAAAATCACAATCTTTTTATTTATTTATTAATAGGCCTAAAACATTTAATTTTTTCCTTAAACCTAGGGGTGTATTATTGCATTAATATTAGATATTTCGTTTTTTATAACATTAAGTAGTAGTACTTACCGTTAAAACTATATTGACTATTAAATATACTTTGTTGTTTTTTTTTTCATTTTCTGTTCAACTTTTTATATTGAACAAAAACATATAAACTAGAACGAAATAAGATAAATAAATAGAGAGAGTGCAGAATGCAAATTAAATGGTGCTGTGTCCATGACTCACATTTCACACTGAAACTGAATTTTAAACATTTATGCTTTCATGTACTAAAATAAGCAGTGATTGAACTCTTAAACTTAAAATGCATCCTTTCAGTAATTACGTAACATAGTGTCTCAGTCTCAAGCTCCATATTTTAATGTCCTTTAGACTATTTACATAGATATTAAATATTTAGTGATAGTTGGAGTATGTCTTTACAGTGTATTACACAGAGGAAATAATTAAAATTGAAAAAAAGAAACCCCCCAGTAAATTGTTTCTTATGACAGATACAATTGCATAGTAACAGTATGGCCTGGTCTCATTCCTAATAATTAATAATTCATACCAAGCAAAGTACTCACCATTTTAGTGATCCCTCAGTGATTAATAAGCAAATGCATCTATGAAGTCATTGATTACTGGGCTACATTCCCAAATTGTTAGAGTCGGTGGCGTAGTAGTTAGCGCGCCTGACTTCGGGACCATGGCAGCGATGTTGTGGGTTCTAATCCGCGATCTGTCAGTGACTTTTATCAGTACCATTCCTTTCTACTACGATCCACTCACAGATAAATAGTCTATGTGGGCGGGGCAAAGTAAGGCAAAAGGAGGTTTAACTTTTTCTATAATAAAAAAAAATAAAAAATTAATTTGTTTTAACAAAGTATACAATAGACAGAAATTTATATATATTTTATCCAAAACACTAATATTTTTAATATTAAAATAACATAAGTGTAAGTTTTATAATGTAAAAACACTAATTTATTTATACTTGTTTAAGGTTTACTTTACATTACTTTACACACACACACACACACACATACGAAATAGATAAATATATTATAATATCTTATAACTCAAAAATATTGTTAGTTACGCTAGTAAAAATAGTGTAGGATCATTCCTTTTTTCAAATAGTTTTTAAAATATCTTGCGGATCATATTATTAGTATGAACCATAAGAGAACGGTAGACAAAAGGTTTCATATATCTTGCCGTTCAACTACGGCATTGCTACGTCACTGTTTGTTTCAACGGACAACTTATCCCACATATCAAACATCGCTCGCATTCGTAAGCTGAACCGCTAAAATGCATTACATAAAAATTTGATATGATTATTCTGCACGGAGTCCACATGTTTTTGTTCTCTAAATTGTACACAAAACGTAGTTTTTTGTCCTAGATCTAAGACCTAACAGCTGTGGTTTTTTTTTAAGTCATAGGAGTAAAAATACAGCTGTTAGCTATATTAATTTGTTTTTTTTTTAACATGTAATAGCAAAAATATAAACACATTTTATTACTTAATTTTGAACGTAACCTAAAAACACAAATTTATAGTTAAAGTTTTCAACAATTTAGAGTATAATTCCGCATTTTGATAAAAAACTTTGTTCATCAATCCTCGCAAAAGTGTCTTTTTGACGCTTAATCGTTTTTAAAACACCAAAAAGAGCCACTTTTGCTTCTAGTGATGAAAACTGCTGTATAATATATTAAGAATTACATTTGTTGTGTAAAAAATATATTTTTTATCTCAAATTGATGTTTATATCGATATTTACATTGTAAAAGAAACATGGATAGTTATTGTAAAGTTGAACCATGTATTAAAAGTCTAAAGGAATTATTGCTTTGCAGTGAATTTTGAAGGTAGATTGGGATTTACTAAGCTTTAATATTATATGGCAACGGGTCAACGAACGGTTTTAAGTATTCAAAAATTATTTTATGAATTGTAGTTGGTTGTCTGAGTAATTTTATTTTTATACTGTGGCTCTAAAGGATGGGTGATTCCAAAACGGTAATTTAATAAATGTTTCATTTGAATGTTGTGAACGTTATGATTAAAAGATTTTAATGCAGATATTTTAAGGTAATTTAGTTCCATGAAAGAGAATAAATCTCTTGATATTGTTTATTCCATGAAAATACATCATATTTCAAACATAAACCCCGATACAGCCTGTTCTATGGGGGTCCATCGAATGCCATAAATATTTATGCTATGCACTCCCGTACATCATGTCATATACGATAAACAAGTCCATATTTTACCTTCACAGCGAAAACAAACCATTTTAAATCCACATGGCCATATCTCTTCAAAGCCTCGCTTATGTTCGGTAACAAATTTATTGTAAAATAAAATCTAAATGTTAAGTATGGTAGTATAATCACAACCCGATTTATTTATCGTATATGTGAATCTGAATCAGATTAATGTCGTACAAAAGTCGTAGTGAGAGTTTTATATATGAATGACACTGTGGGTGTAAATTGGCAAAAGCACTTTTGTAAACAACAGTTAAATAGCTTGTTGCCAAAATGTCAAAGGGGTCATTGTACAACTTTGCCTATTATGCTTGCAACCAACAAATTGTGGCTTACGTTTCAGAAATAAAACTTTTCTAAAATGGTTTGTACTTTTTTTGTCATCAATATTAATTGTTTGTTTTGTATTTTAACGATAAATGAATATGAAACCTTTTTAGGTACAATTATTATTATGATAAATTAGTTCATGAACCATTTTTTGATTGTTCTAAAATTTGTATGAATTTTTGTAGAAATCTTTTTATTTAAAATTTTAAATTGAAGCCAAACGCCAAATTGAGTAATAGTTTAATACTATTTACTATTTATAAAAAAATAGTTTCAAATTTATAAAATATTTACAGCGTTTCATTTTTTATATAAAGTGGGTGAAGAAAGAGAAAGGCATTAATTAAAATCGTGGCATGAAAAGAAAGTGGACGGCGAATGATTTAGTCGGAGCAGTCACTAATTTAAAGCATTTGGAGACATTTAAATAATTTCACCAAGCTGGGACGCCTCCGTCATTATGATTTATTGTTTTAATTCTAACTCAAAAGTGTAACCGTGTGTTTTATGATGTTTGATTCCAATAATGTATTTAGCTGGAATATTAGTTTATAAATAATTACTTTAGTAATTTTGGTTACTATATTATGAAATATTAAAGTAACTTTTGGTTTCAAGACAGTGTAAATAACTTTCAAGGATGTTTATTTATTATATTTTACCAACAATAATTTATTTGATAACCATAATATAAAATACTGAAGAAAAAAGGTTAACTTATATTTTTCTTCATAAACGAATTGATTCATGATTAAGAATGTAACACCATTGACTATGTACACTACCATGAATAGACCTCTCATCCTATGCATTTAGTTTGAGTCAAAAATTTGGAAGTTTTGTGTTCACCGGCACCAGAGTCGCTGACATCAATGTTGTTATTATTTAGCTGAATTTACAGTGCTGCAAAAACATTTCATCAAAACATAAACAATAACCTCCATTATAAAATGTTTAATCCTTCATTGAGAAGAGTGGTAGCACTGACTTGCCTATCATATGACCCTTGTACTTCCATGTACGCCCGCACGAGATCACACCACCGTCAATATGTTTCAAACACGCCTATGCTATGAGAAGTCTACTCACGGTAGTGTACATAGTCAATGGTAACACAGCATATACAATGTACGTGTCAGTATTGACCTTTATGATAAAAATCAGTAATTTTAAGCCAAACCAGAAAAGTGTATAAAACGTATGATTCTGATATTGTCTATTACAGACATGTAATACAATAGTCGATATATGTTTTTAAAATATAGAGTCATTTGTCAAAAAATATGCATTCTATAGATTACAAACAAAAAATAAAATCATAATCAACAAATAAAAAATACTTTTTCTATTTGCTAATATAGCCTAATGCATGCCATACGATCCTTAACGTACAATGCAATGACCCTTCAATTGCATTATCATAGGGTAAAACAAGCATTTTAAATAAACTGTTGAATTTATCTTACAATTTTATTTTATTTCGTATTTTACACTCGTTCACTATGATTTATGTTACAAATGTTATAACACTGAGAATACTATGACAACGATGTAGGGTAAAGAAATTATGTGTGAGGTACCGTAGAGCAATAAAACAATGCACTGAATATAAAGTAGCTTGGGTAGTGTCCTAGATCTGAATTTTATATTTTTCACAACATAAAAAAACTTAAACTTTCTTTTGGTTTTAGCATTTGTCATTATACATTTACCTAGTACTTTATAAAATATATGAATGTTATTTTTTTATTTTAAGTAAATTATTTACATTAATAGTTCATTGTATATTGCGCCAAGGGTATGTCTACTAATTCGTAGTTTTATAAGTAAGCTTAATCGCAGATTAAATTATGTAACAAACGTCTATAATAATCAAAATTGACTATTTACAGTCGATAAGTTTCAGTAGTAAAAATATTCTACATAATAGTTTCGAAATAATTATGTATTAGCAAAATAACTAAGATAATAATTTAATTTCAATATGTTTTCAGCTAATTTCGTAATTTTGTTCACACCAGCGCTATGCTTATGAACTGTTTTACTGTAAGTTACTAGGGCGTTTTAAATTGAGTTAATGTAAAAGTTAACGCATAAGGTAGGTAGGTTTAGGGCTGTGAGTACTACATCCATTCGTTTTCCTTTAAAAGCAAAGTTGTTCATGTTATTTTGCATAATGTGTTGTAATTTTGCAGATACGTATTAAAAATGTTAGTTTATTTTTCTATTTGATTATTTGAATTGATTTTCAATTTTTTTACAGTATTTTTCATTGATAGTAATAATTTAGTAAACTTCAACCTTAACTTCGGATAAATATTTATTTCGCTGTATTGTTGAAGAAATCTTCTGGATTTTTACAAAGGAAAAGAAACTAGGTGTTTAAGGATTATTTGACAGATTTGAACAAACCAAATGTATCTGAAAATAGTCATTAAGTGCAATTTTCATCTTGAAACATTACCTAACCTGTAACATAAACAATTCAAATTAATAAAAATAAATGTTTTAATGTTCTAGATTGATTTTTTGTAGCATTCGTTATCAGGTAAGTTTTTTTAATTATTTTGATATACGTAATCTATTGATGTAAAAAAGGGTTTTTTTAGTTTTGGATCTGAGTCGTTTGTGAACACAACATTTGGGATATCTTTATTTAGAAAAATAAAAAATAACAAGCGTTTGAAGTACCTAACAGCTGGCAGCTGCCTATCACAAAACTATCGAGATACGGTTGAAAACCAAACTGAAGCTTTTACCTTGCGTTTGTACATAAACTTGCAGTACACAATTCGAATAAATAAAATGCACATCCCATACAAAGAACGGGCAACTGTAAATTATAGAAATCCATTAATCACTAATTTACAATCTAATTTTCCGCACTGCATTTTCCCAATGAAAATGAAAACTGTATTTTTCATTGCAATTTACTTTTTATGTAATACACTTTAATACAATACAGGATATGCTCAACAATGAGCCCCTTCTAGTCTTAAAACCATGAAGGAAAAGATGCGTTTTAAAATTTCATTTATTAATACTTTTATTAAAATTTCTTTATTTTTCAGAAAAAAACCCGTAATACCAGTTTTTATTTTTAAACTGTCTCAAAGCCTTACTATAATGACAAACTATAATCAGAATTCGAGCGTCCCTTTTGCATCCAGTTTGGTGCCCAATATTATACATAAACCAACCAATAAAAATACGGTTCATGTTGTAAAATATACATGTTGTAAGATATACGTTTTTTTGCTGATGAAAATTTACATTCAAAATTATCGCCAATTATTTATTTGAGAAGAAATATTCTCCGTTTAGGAAGTTTCAACGGAAACCAACCATAAATGTTGTGTGTTCATAAAACCATATGTACGCAATTCTCAATGGACAGTCTCATGTTTAGTTAGCTTTCAATTCTATTTTTTCCGAGTCTTCGGCAGTAAGCAATAATTATTTTATTATAATGTACTTAATAAATTATAAATTCTCTTTTACTATTAAATAACTACTATATTATAAACATAATTACTAAAGGACTTTAAAAAATTTTAAATATTTTTGTTTAAAAAACAAATATTTTGACAACTGTGACGATGGTGATCAATCTAAGTTTATGGTTAACTATTAGGTGGGGCTTCCTTGAAAGTAAAATAACTGAGACAAGCGGTCACTTTTAAACAACCACTTTAACTTTTAACTTTTACTTATTAGTCTGAATTGATCATTTAAACACAACGTGAAGCGAATTAGAGCTTTCATTTATAAAACTCTGATGGGTTGGGTAAAATCTTTTAAGAGGTTTATAACAGCAAAATCTATTCCATTATTGTACAATACATATTTTTAGTTACACATTTACCAACCTACCAACCAGTTACTCTTAACAGTTACAGAAAACAGCTACACTTTATTTTCTTACTGTTTATGAAATAAGCTTAGATTTGTGTCCGTGAACCAAAAAGTATATCAAATGACTTTTGGCATCTTTTTGTTTTGATAAAGAATGGAGGCAGATTCCCCATTTATAATTTGAATCGACCATAATCTACCCTTGTATTATTGATGGAGATACTTTTATACTATGTAGATAAGTAATGCAAATGTGTATAATTTAATATGAGTTATTTAAAATTTGTATGTTACTGTGTGAAAATTACCCTGGATAGATAAGTTTAATTAGCCTTTTTACATTCTTCGTACAAATAAATATATCTTATACTGTTATACTTATTTTGAATACATAAATGAGTGATTTAATTCTTCTTATAGTTTTCCTGTTTTTTAAGCATGATTTTAATCGTTTTACTTTAATATTAATGACGTAATAAGTAATAATATTATTAACATTTTATTAAAATCTCCTAACGTTTTGAATAGAAAAAATTTGACAAGAGATGAAGACAAAAATACGAAAATTAACAGAACGCAAATTATACCTGGCGATACCCTGGATACAAATATCACATTCTACCCCGTACAAACACTGGATTCTATTATACAAATGTACTTAAAGTAATTATAATTAAATTTTTTACCTTAACTTAACTGTGATTAAACATTTTTATTCATGTGTAAAGTGATCAACATTTCAGTTTATCTCTTTTCTTAATTAAATGTTTATTTCATTTTGAATTTTAAAATGTTTTGATTGAACATGAGTAAAGTAATTTAATTTGCTTTATTATTCATTCATTTTAAGCGAACTAGAAGTGGTACTACTCATAGTTGACTGAATTAATTTTATAAACGCCTTATACCCTTAGATCATCAGAAAGTTTTAAAATATCTGATGATAGCATTAAATTAAATTTATTATCCCAGGGACTAACCAAATTTAGAATGTGTAATTAGAGTATTGTGTTAATTGTATGTTATTAGGGTTTTCAGCAATGCTTAGTGAGGACAATAGCTTGGAGGTATCTTACATATGTCTGCACAGTGTCATCTGTCTATTGCTGGGCAACAACAATTCACAGTACATACTCACCATTCCTCGCAGGCTTGCGGTGTGTTGCAGGACACATACCTGATGCATCCCAATGTCATAGCATTACAACATAAGATTATTTATACACACAACATGCTTCTTGCTATTCACTTGGGAGGTACAAACTGTAAAGAGCATGACGAGAGACCAAAGGCGTGAAAAGTGAAATAAGAAGTTTTAAAGAAAGGAAAAATATAATACAAAATAAATAAAAAAGAAAAGGGGGCCAAAAAAACTCATTTAAGAAAAAAATATTTAAGAAAGAAGTAAGAAGAAAAACAATTAAAGATGAAGTAATAGACTGGAAAAAAATATTTGGGTGATAAAAAAATAAACTTTGCAAAAAACCCCATTAATGTAAACTTTTAAAGTTTAACAATAGTTAAAAAAAACTATCGTGTAAATTACTATACACTTAAAAAAAATTCAAAGGAATAAATATTATTACTTAATGCTTCCAATAAGTGAAAGTTTTTGTTATGTGTCTGTCACACACATCGCTTCGATGTAATATTTAATTTCACAAAATATTTTGTAACGTAACACGATTAACATGGTGCAACGTTGTGAGGGTAACATACCAATTTTGAGGTTGCGACCAATAAAACGTTAATTACAAGTGAGAAATTATAAGTCAAATCCAAATCATAAATCGAAAGTGAAGGTTGATATAACATATTAATATAACGAATGATATATTTCGATAAATTATCTTTGTTCATCATCAGGCAAATCTACATATTTATACATCTAAGTCATTAAACAAAGAGAATGTTTAAGCTATTCGTGAATATGTTAACATAGTAGAACGTTGTAGATCTACTGTACAATGATTATTGTAAACAGACTCTTGCAAAATATTTAATACGCCGCAAGTGTGGTAGATTCAATTATTAGAGATGTAGTTTGAAAAAGATTAATTAATTGCATACCGAAAGTTTTATTAAAACCTAATTTTAAAAATTGAGGTGACAACATAAGACATTTGAGGTATCAATCCGTCCTAAGAAATACAATATTGAATAAAAATTCTGGAATATTGCCTTTTATATGTAGGTGCATTTCATGATTTCATATTTTTATATGAAATATTGTATTAATTAATTAAATTTACGACAGTGATTTAAAAGAATAATTGCGACATATTTAAAACATGTTTTGTTCAATGTTGAGTTCATAACGAAATTAATCCATTGAGTATGATGCTAAATTTAATTAAAACGGAAAAACTCAGTTGTATGTAATTAAGTTTGCCGCGCTCTACTTCTGAGTTATTAACTCGAGACAGTTGTTACTGGGGATTTGCGCTGTGGTGCCAGCCATTAAAACATGATATTAACCAAGATATTACCAATGATATTAACATGGTATTAACATATTACCACATATTAACATATTAACACATATTAACATATTAACATACACATATTAACATGATATTACCATGATATTAACATGATATAACCAAGATATTAGAGAAAATGCAATTTCTTTTATAAAAAGGCAAATGCAGCACTAGTTTGTAGCTTTTTTTCTTATATCAGTTAACTTAATAATCAGTTTTAACAAGCAATGCTTGGGCTTTTCATCATAAACCTACTACAGACAGACAAATTAGAGAATTAAGTAGCCTAATAAACTATTACTTGTAAATAGAAAAATATAATTTTGAACGCGAGCCTTGATTTTTAATTTTTTTTTAATACAATAAAGATTTTAGTAAAAACGCCAAACGTTAACACTTCATTAGAATTATTATGCCTGACTATTAACTTAATTAGATAAGTCTTGTTACATTGCCAATACCGGTATATAGGAGATATAAGTCTAAATACCCCAGCCGCAGAAGACCTCCGTACTCAGTGAAATTCCAACAGACTTTCGCAATTTTTATTTCCCAACATGTTTTTATTGGAGAACGAGGATTTAGGTTTGCTGTCACATTGGGGTATTGTAAGTAAAAATAGAAAAATTCCTTTCCAGTGTACGTACAGACTAAATTGCTGTACATTCTGGTATTTTTCATTTTCCCTATCAACCCCATGGGGGTGATTAGGTAGGTGCCACCATGTGAGTGCTGTAAGTAAATATAAGTTTAACTTTACCTAATGAATGTACATATCTAATTTGATGAAGTTATGCCAATAAATATGTAAGATACAGGGTTTTGTTAATTTATCATAAGAATAACATGGAAAACCTATTTTTGGATTTTCCCCGTAACCTGTTAACCTAGGCCAGAAATTCTAAATGCTTTTTTTTTAATTTTTTATTCTCTTTCAGGTTGTTTATGTTTAACATGTTGAATTTAAAAAATTTAGATAAAAAATGACAAAACCCCATTCTTGACCCTTTTTAATTTTATAAAACCCCGTAACCCGATAATGCTGGTTCACCAACTCATGGAGATATACCTGGTCCTACTCCTTCATACCAAATTTAATCAAAATCGGAGGTCAAAACTTCCAAAAGTTATCAGTACCACCGACACAAATATGATAGTGTACGATTGGTGTTTTTGGCTTCTGTGGACCTCAAAATAAAAAGTAACATGGTCCCAGGCTTAGGTCTACTGCTATTTTGGACTTTTATTACTTAGCCACTATTTTAAGGACTACTTTATTGTATTCCATTTTTACCCTTAATCATAATGTTTTAGGGAGTTCATAATGTTTAATGTTAGTGGAAGTTCAAGTAACTATCTAAATTTAAATCAAATTTAAAAAATTAGTAAGTAATTTTTGTTTTAAATTTCATACCTTACTTATTTATTATTTGTTGTCATTTTAATCTTTAATTTCATTTAAGAAAAGAACAAAGGTGCTTAACTGGGAAAAGTACAGTTGTATATAATTGTGTTATCTGAGTACTTGTTCTTGCCTATTAACATCAGACCTTGTCACTTAGGGTCTGTCTTATTGAATTCCACATTCCATCAAACATCTCACAGATTAAGTTTATTTTTGTGAAATATTTTATTTTGCTTAACGTAACATCCTGCGTTTATACAATTTCCAAGAATGTCTTGTTGAATGTTTATGCAAAAGAGGGTTCTTTTGCTTGAGCTAATAATATGAACTGCTTTGTTTAAAATATTTATGTTATAGCTTTCTCTAAGCTTTAAACTTCCTTATCAAAATCTAAGGACTTCATTAATTACTTCATAGTGACTTTCTTCTTCTGGTAAAGCTTAAATGGTGGATTAACTTAATTAATTAGACTCTTCTTTCAGGTAAACTTTCTACCACCTTCCACTAAAGTTATTGTTGCACTACTCGTTATAATAATCTGTCAACTTCACATAAAGTAAGTCTTTTAGTACACTTGTCACCATTTAAGATCACTCTCTGTTCATTTAGTAGACAGTTAACGTCGAACAATATAAGCACTTAACGGGAAGTCTAAGTTATTAATAACTTAGTTTATGATATATTGGGTCTTGTTTTCTTAAATTTAATTAGTAAATACCTCTATAAAATGTAATTGATTACATTACACCAAAATATTTTATCCAGTTTAAATACTATTCGTGCATTATAGAACACGAACTGGCCGATAGGTGAACGCAGACATTAACCATCTTGTATGTAATTACAATATATCGAATAGAAAAATACGTTTTATTATTTCAACCTGAGTACCAAACAGCACCAACGCGTATAACTCGATAATTCTTTGTATGATTTTAAAATAGATGCAATAAAACTGTAACTTAAATTAATACGGAAAAAACTTCTCAAAACAATAAACTTAATCTTCAAATGAATGAGCTAGCATATAACTGCAATAATTTTTCTACTCAAACTTATTTTCCACTACATGCAATAGTTACTAGTTAAAAGTTCTTTAGTTAATTATGGAGTGAAGTTTATTACAAAGTCTACCTAATATGCATTAGGACTACCTAATAATAATCACTAAGTGATAATTTTTTCCGATTCATGCTTAATTTTTTTCCTGGCATGTTTAATTTTTAAATCACAAAAACTTCTACAATGGTTACACGCTTGTTAAAAAAATGTAAAACATTTTGTGATGATACAAAGTGATACTCGCTTGTGTATGGATCAGATATGGTAATTGTTATTGCACGAACTCTCGCCGTTAACATTAGCGTTGGACATGTGTTATCTGATCTGTGTACAGGAATCACAAATTCTGTAATACACTCAGATTAACATTGTTAATACACTAAATTCTATGAATTTAAAATAATAAAATAATTTTATGTTTTAAAATAAATTCTGAGTTTAACTATTTCTTTTAAATAAATTTATATAAAAAAGTAAGTATTAAGAATAAGTTTTATTCAAAGGTATTCAGTATTTAATGTAAGCTCTGTAGTTCCAGGCATTTCTCAAATGTCTGTAATAATCTACATATAATAATTACTAATAAATAACTAAGTATGAAATTTTCTAAAAGTTTTTCGCATAAAACAATTTAATGACAAAATGTTTAATTTTCATCAAAACTCTAATGCGTATATTTTAGTAACAATCTTATCTTTATCAGCAAAACACCCCTAAACTGACTTTATGTTCTACAGAGTTTTAAAATTATGTTAATCTAAAAGTTTAAAGATATGGTTAAGTAAATGTACGGCTTTAAGTACACGCTTTTACTAACTCTCCTTTAAAAGCAAAGTTGTTCGTGTTCACTTTTATACTGGTTTATGCTTTTCGTAAATGTTATTTAAAGTCTGGTTTTCATTTCAATTTGCATTTTAATTTTGTAATCTTACAGTGAGTGTAATTTACTAAATAATTTATTTTAAAATCAGAATTAAATTTATAAAATACATTTATTTTATTTCAATGCTATTGATATGTTGTAGTTACCTAATAGATATAACATCTCGCATAAAATTAAGACTATTTTACTAATTAATATTGAGGCATTTTATATAAATATTTTTTTATGAAAAATAAAAACCTTTTTTTAATTTTAAGGAGAGAACTTAGATTTATTTTGTTATTAATCTGAAATTCCGTCTGAGAAATTCCTTCACTTAATTAAACTGAGAAAAACTGCAGTTGTATACAGTTATGTTTTCTCTGCTCTACTTCTTACTTATTAAATCCAGACAGTTGTTACTTGGGATTTGTGTTGTGTCTTACATTCCACGAAATCTTTTATAAATTATCTTAAATTTTATTATTTTTACTGCTAACTTATTTCTTTTAATGTCCCATGCTTAATTGAAATAACTGTTATAAGAAATTAAGGTTTTGCATGGTAATTGTTCTTATGTATAGCCTCTATTATCTTCCATTGACAATTGGTTACCAAGCAACTGTAAGGATACTTATATCTTTCCTTACTGAACGTTGAAGAGAGAAACATATTTTATGAGTAAAAGTTGGATTTCAAATCAAATCAAGAAATAAAAACTACATAAAATATTCAAACCCAATCTCCAGAACTCAGAGATTTGTGTAAGCCTCTGTTTCACAAAATCAGTTTAGGTTACTGTTATTTTACATCCATGAAACATAAACATAACAGCTACTAAGGCGTCCAATCGAGATTAGAGTGAGAGTTTAATTTTTATTTTGAAAGCAATAGTTATTATTACATCCCTAATCTCGCTTATAAAAAGTATAAAGTATACGTGACACATTAAAGGTACAAATACATGGAAATGGATTTTAACAGATATGATGGTAGAGGAAATTTCATTGGCCCTATTTTTACCAAGCAAATACATAATTTACTCCATTAAAAGGATATTTTACTTAACTACTTGATTACCAATATTTTTGTTGTTAATTTTTATAGTTTTAACCTAATACTAATAAAGAAAAATTAAAATTGAAGTAAAAATAAAACTGTCAAAAGTTTTTTTTGCAAATGTACCCATTACTTTCCATTATTGATTAATAAAATGTATTTAGAAAAAAAATACATCAGCATTACTAGGAAAATGGCAACTATATAATAGAAATTAAGTGCTTTCAATATTTAATATTATATAAATTCTTAAATGGGAATAAGGAGCGTGTTAATTGAGCTTAAGTGTAACTAATTTTAAATAATATTGAAAGCAATATTGGGGAGTGAAGTAAATTGATGAAAGTTAAACCGTCCCTCGTACCTGGTGGAAGGGAATGTAATTTATTTGGGCACTTCACCCTCAATAAAGAACAATTTTGAGAGCGGCCCGGCAAGTTTATTCAACAGGCTTTCCATGTTTAACTTTATCAGAAGTTACATTATTATTAAAATAACATCCTTTTACTGCTTAATATGTCGTTCAAGTATAGAAGAATTTCTGTGCTTAACAATGTTGCTATTTTCATTTCATCTAGTTACTTCAGTGCTTAAACCGACAAATATTGTGAATTTAATTTAGGGAAAGCAAGATTTATTCATGGATAACTGTATTAGTATTGTTTAGTTATTAAAGCTTCAAATGAGGTTTTAAAATGTTTTGTATTTAACTTTTGATCTTTAACAGAGTTATTTTTATAGATAGAAAACTTAAATCTATTTTATGTACTCCAAATACAAAAGCACCTAAGTAAATATTTGTTCAGTATCGAATTCCCTTATTTAAGATAGTGCTGGGAAAATCACAAATTTCTCATCAGTATCTTTTTATATGCGCCTCCCCAATATTTCTTATTACAGCTTTCCCTTCCCACTATTTATAAACTATCTACATAATTTTTCTAATTTTAATAATATTATTTAAAGGACGGTTTTAAGTCCTGATAAAATGTTTTAAGAAGTGTAGTTAGTTGTTTGAGTAATTTTACTTTTATACCGTTGCTCTAAAGGATAGGTGAATCCAAAGCGGTAATTTAATCGATGTTTCTTTTTAATGTTAGAAAGTTAAGATTAAAAGATTTTTATGCACATATTTTAAGGCAATGTAGTTCCTTGAAAGAAAATAAATCTCGTGATATTGTTTATTCTATGAAAATACATCATATTTCAAACATAAAACCTGATACAGCCTGTTCTATGGGGGTCCATCGAATGCTATAAATATTTATGCTATGCACTACCGTACATCATGTCATATACGATAAACAAGTCCATATTTTACCTTCACAGCAAAAACAAACCATTTTAAATCCACATGGCCATATCTCTTCAAAGCCTCACTTATGTTCGGTAACAAATGTATTGTAAAGTAAAATCTAAATGTCAAGTATGGTAGTATAATTACCACCCAATTTATTTATCGTTTATATTATTCCGAAACAGACTAATGTCGTATAAAAATCATGTGAGCGTTTCATATATGAATGACAATGTGGGTGTAAATTGGCAAAAGCACTTTTGTAAACAGCAGTTTAATAGCTTGTTGCCAAAATGTCAAAGGGGTCATTGTACAACTTTGCGTATTATGCTTGCAACCAACAGATCGTGGCTTACGTTTCAGAAATAAAACTTTTCTAAAGTTTGTACTTTTTTTGTCATCAATATTCATTGTTTCTTTTTTTTGTATTTTTACGATAAATGAATATGAAACCTTTTTAGGTACAATTACTATTATGATAAATTAGTTCATGAACCATTTTTTGATTGTTCTAAAATTTGTATGGATTTTTGTAGAAATCTTTTTATTTAAAATTTTAAATTGAAGCCAAATGCCAAATTGAGTATTAGTTTAATACTATTTATAAAAAAATAGTTTCAAATTTATAAAATATTTACAGCGTTTCATTTTTTATATAAGGTGGGTGAAGAAAGAGAAAGGCATTAATTAAATTCGTGGTATGAAAAGAAAGTAGACGGCGAATGATTTAGTCGGAGCAGTCACTAATTTAAAGCATTTGGAGACATTTAAATAATTTCACCAAGCCGGGACGCCTCCGTCATTATTATTTATTGTTTAAATTCTTACTCAAAAGTGTAACAGTGTGTTTTATGATGATTGATTTCAATAATGTATTTAGCTGGAATATTACTTTATAAATAATTATTTTATTACTTTTGCTTACTATATTATGAAATATCAAAGTAACTTTTGGTTTCAAGAGAGTGTAAATAAATTTCAAGGATATTTATTTATTATATTTCACAAACAATGATTTTATGATAACCATTTATCTTCTTATTTCTATAAGGGTTTCGTCTGTTACGTCCCTTTTTCTCTTGACCTACTGAACCGATTTTTAAGATTGAGGTGTCATTTTAAAGCTTAGGATGTACCGCAGAGACTAATCGCAATTAAAAAGGCCATATTGTTTTGGGCTTCGCCCCCTGGCCTTTGATTTATTTCTAGAGGGTGATTTAAAATCTTGACCAACTTTTATTGCAAGTTCTTTAATGTGAATTGTAATTTAACAGCGGATTACCTTTTGATTAATTAAAAAAAAAGATCTTTGTCTCTTCATAATCAACATTCACGTACTGTAGGTGAGTTTCACTCATACAGAATCATAAAATGCGCAATTTGCGCACGGGCTACCTCGTAATATAAAATACTGTAAAAAGAGGTTAAGTTATTTGTTTCTTTATAAACAAATTGATTCATGATTAAGAATGTAGCACAGGATAAACAATGTACGTGTTAGTATTGACCTTTATGATAAAAAAATCCGTAATTTGAATCCAAACCAGAAAAGTGTATAAAACATATGATTCTGATATTGTCTAGTATTGATATTGTCGATGATATTGTACATTATCGACTATAGTCGATATAAGTTTTTAAAATAATAGAGTCAATTGTCAAAAAATATGCATTCTGTAAATTATAAACAAAAAAAATTAAATTATAATCAACAATTAAAAAATACTTTTTTCTATTTGCTAATATAGCCTAATGCATGCCAATATGTCTACAATCCTTAACATGCAATGACCCTTAAATTGGATCATCATAGGGTAAAACAAGCATTTTAAATAAACTGTTGAATATAGGCTATCTTGTAATTTTATTATACTTCGTGTTTTACATTCTTTCACTATGATTTATATAACAAACGTAATAAGACTGAGAATACTATGACAATGATGTAGGCTAAAGAATTTATGTGTGAGGTACAGTAGAGAAATAAAACAATGCGCTGAATATAAAGTAGGTTGGGTGGTGCCCTAGATTTGAGTTTTATATTTTTTACCACATAAACAAACTTAAACTTTGGTTTGGTTTTAGCATTTGTCATTGTACATTTACTTAGTACTATGTACAATATATGAATGTGTTTTATTTTAATTATATTTCAATCATTGAAATTAATAATTCATTGAATAATAAACCAAGGGTATGTCTACTAATTCGTAGTTTAATAAGCAAGCTTAATCACAAATAAATTATGTAACAAACGTCTATAATAATCAACATTCTGTATTTACAGTCGATGAGTTTCAGTAGCATAAATATTATATAATAGTTTAGAAAAAAATTTGTATTAGCAAAAAAACTAAGTAAATAATTTTATTTCAATATGTTTTCAGCTAATTTCGTAATTTTGTTCACACCAGCGCTATGCTTATGAACTGTTTTACTGTAAGTTACTAGGGAGTTTTAAATTGAGTTAATGTGAAAGTTAACGCATAAGGAAGGTAAGTTTATGGCTGTGAGTACTATATCTATTCGTTTTCCTTTAAAAGCAAAGTTGATCATGTTATTTTGCATAATGTGTTGTAATTTTGCAGATACGTATTAAAAATGTTAGTTTATTTTTAAATTAGATTATTTGAATGGATTTTCAAATTTTTTACAGTAGTTTTCATTGATAGTAATAATTTAGTAAACTTCAACCTTAACTTTGGATAAATATTTATTTCGCTGTATTGTTCAAGAAATCTTCTGGATTTTTACAAAGGAAAAGAAACTAGGTGTTTAAGGATTATTTGACAGATTTGAACAAACCAAATGTATCTGAAAAGAGTCATTAAGTGCAATTTTCATCTTTAAACATTACCTAACCTGTAACATAAACAATACCAATTAATAAAAATAATTTTTTTTATGTTCTAGATTGATTTTCTTGTATCATTCGTTATCAGGTATGTTTTTTTTTTTACTTATTTTGATATACGTAATCTATTGTTGTAAAAAAGGTTTTTTTTAGTTTTGGATCTGAGTCGTTTGTGAACACAACATTTGGGATATCTTTATTTAGAAAAAAAAAATAACAAGCGTTTGAAGTACCTAACATCTGACAGCTGTCTATCACAAAACTATCGAGATACAGTTAAAAAACAAACTGAAGCTTTTACCTTGCGTTTGTACATAAACTTGTAGTACATAATTCGAATAAATAAAATACACATCCCATACAAAGAACGGGCAACTGTAAATTATAGAAATCCATTAATCACTAATTTACAATCTAATTTTCCGCACTGGATTTTCCCAATGAAAATGAAAACTGTATTTTTCATTGCAATTTACTTTTTATGTAATACACTTTAATACAATACAGGCAGGATATGCTCAACAATGAGCCCCTTCTAGTCTTAAAACCATGAAGGAAAAGATGCGTTTTAAAATTTCATTTATTAATACTTTTATTAAAATTTCTTTATTTTTTTCAGAAAAAAACCCGTAATACCAGTTTTTATTTTTAAACTGTCTCAAAGCCTTACTATAATGACAAACTATAACCAGAATTCGAGATTCCCTTTTGCATCCAGTTTGGTGCCCAATATTATACATAAACCAACCAATAAAAATACGGTTCATGTTGTAAAATATACATGTTGTAAGATATACGTTTTTTTGCTGATGAAAATTTACATACAAAATTATCGCCAATTATTTCTTTGAGAAGAAATATTCTCCGTTTAAGAAGTTTAAATGGAAACCAACCATAAATGTTGTGTTTTCATAAAACCATTTGTACGCAATTCTTAATGGACAGTCTTATGTTTAGTTAGCTTGCAATTAGGCCTATATTTTTTTATAAGTCTTCGGCAGTAAGCAATAATTATTTTATTATAATGTACTTAATAAATTATAAATTCTCTTTTACTATTAAATAACTACTATATATAAAAATCAGCATCGTATAAACATAATTACTAATGGAATTTAAAAACTTTAAATATTTTTGTTTGAAAAATAAATATTTTGACTATTTAAACTGTGACGATGGTGATCAATCTAAGTTTATGGTTAACTATTAGGTGGGGCTTCCTTGAAAGTAAAATAACTGAGACAAGTCACTTTTAGACAACCACTTTAACGTTTAACTTTTACTTATTAGTCTGAATTGATCATTTAAACACAACGTGAAGCGAATTAGAGCTTTCATTTATAAAACTCTGATGGGTTGGGTAAAATATTTTAAGAGGTTTATAACAGAAAAATCTATCCCATTATTGTACAATACATATTTTTAGTTACACATTTACCTACCTACCAACCATTTACTCTTAACAGTTACAGAAAACAGCTACACTTTATTTTCTTACTGGTTATGAAATAAGCTTAGATTTGTGTCCGTGAACCAAAAAGTATATCAAATGACTTTTGGCATCTTTTTGTTTTGATAAAGAATGGAGGCAGATTCCCCATTTATAATTTGAATCGACCATAATCTACCCTTGTATTATTAATGGAGATACTTTTATACTATGTAGATAAGTAATGCAAATGTGTATAATTTAATATGAGTTATTTAAAATTTGTATGTTACTGTGTGAAAATTACCCTGGATAGATAAGTTTAATTAGCCTTTTACATTCTTCGTACAAATAAATATATCTTATACTGTTATACTTATTTTGAATACATAAATTAGTAATTAAATTCTTCTTATAGTTTTCCTGATTTTTTAAGCATGATTTTAATCGTTTTTACTTTAATATTAATGACGTAATAAGTAATAATATTGTTAACATTTTATTAAAATCTCCTAACGTTTTGAATAGAAAAAATTTGACAAGAGATAAAGACAAAAATACGAAAATTAACAGAACGCAAATTATACCTGGCGATACCCTGGATACAAATATCACATTCTACCCCGTACAAACACTGGATTCTATTATACAAATGTACTTAAAGTAATTATAATTAAATTTTTTACCTTAACTCAAATGTGATTAAACATTTTTATTCATGTGTAAAGTGATGAACATTTCAGTTTATCTCTTTTCTTAAATAAATTTTTATTTCATTTTGAATTTTAAAATGTTTTGATTGAACATGAGTAAAGTAATTTAATTTGCTTTATTATTCATTCATTTTAAGCGAACTAGAAGTGGTACTACTCATAGTTGACTGAAATAATTTTATAAACTCCTTATACCTTTAGATCATCAGAAAGTTTTGAAATATCTGATGATAGCATTAAATTAAATTTATTATCTCAGGGACTAACAATTTAGAATGTGTAATTAGAGTAATGTGTCAATTGTATGATATTATGGTTTTCAGCAATGCTTAGTGAGGACAATAGCTTGGAGGTATCTTACATATGACTGCACAGTGTCATCTGTATATTGCTGGGCAACAACAATTCACAGAGCATACTGACCATTCCTCGCAGGCTTGCGGTGTGTTGTATGACACATACCTGAGGCATCCCAATGTCATAGCATTACAACATAAGTTTATTTATACACACAACATGCTTCTTGCTATTCACTTGGGAGGTCCAAACTGTAAAGAGCATGAGAGAGACCAAAGGCGTGAAAAGTGAAATAAGAAGTTTTAAAGAAAGGAAAAATATAATACAAAATAAATAAAAAAGAAGAGGGGGCCAAATAAACGCATTTAAGAAAAAAATATTTAAGAAAGAAGTAAGAAGAAAAAAAATTAAAGATGAAGTAAAAGACTGAAAAAAATATTTGGGTGATACAAAAATAAACTTTGCAAAAAACCTCATTAATGTAAACTTTTAAAGTTTAACAATAGTTAAAAAAACTAATTACTATACACTTAAAAAAAATTTAAAAGAATAAATATTATTACTTAATGCTTCCAATAAGTGAAAGTTTTTGTTATGTGTCTGTCACACACATCGCTTCGAAGTAATATTTAATTTCACAAAATATTTTGTAACGTAACACGATTAACATGGTGCAACGTTGTGGGGGTAACATACCAATTTTGAGGTTGCGACCAATAAAACGTTAATTACAAGTGAGAAATTATAAGTCAAATCCAAATCATAAATCGAAAGTGAAGGTTGTTAATACATATTAATATAACGAATGATATATTTCGATAAATTATCTTTGTTCATCATCAGGCAAATCTATATATTTATACATCTAAGTCATTAAACAAAGAGAATGTTTAAGCTATTCGTGAATATGTTAACATAGTAGAACGTTGTAGATCTACTGTTCAGGGATTATTGTAAATAGACTCTTGCAAAATATTTAATACGCCGCAAGTGTGGTAGATTCAATTAAGTATTAGAGATGTAGTTTGAAAAAAATTAATTAATTGCATACCGAAAGTTTTATTAAAACCTAATTTTAAAAATTGAGGTGAAAACATAAGACATTTTTGAGGTATCAATGCGTCCTAAGAAATACAATATTGAATAAAAATTCTGGAATATTGCCTTTTATATGTAGGTGCGTTTCATGATTTCATATTTTTATATGAAATATTGTATAATTAATTAAATTTACGACAGTGATTTAAAAGAATAATTGCGACATATTTAAAACATGTTTTGTTCAATTTTGAGTTCATAACGAAATTAATCCATTGAGTATGATGTTAAATTTAATTAAAACGGAAAAACTCAGTTGTATGTAATTAAGTTTGCCGCGCTCTACTTCTGAGTTATTAACTCGAGACAGTTGTTACTGGGGATTTGCGCTGTGGTGCCAGCCATTAAAACATGATTTCGTTAACCAAGATATTAGAGAAAATGCAATTTCTTTTATAAGAAGGCAAATGCAGCACTAGTTTGTAGCTTTTTTTCTTATATCAGTGAACTTAATAATCAGTTTTAACAAGCATTCTTGGGCTTTTCATCATAGACCTACTACAGACAGAAAAATTAGAGAATTAAGTAGCCTAATAAACTATTACTTGTAAATAGAAAAATATAATTTTGAACGCGAGCCTTGATTTTTAATTTTTTTTTTAATACAATAAAGATTTTAGTAAAAACGCCAAACGTTAAAACGTCATTAGAATAATTATGCCTGATTATTAACTTAATTAGATAAGTCTTGTTACATTGCCAATACCGGTATATAGGAGATAAAGTCTAAATACCCCAGTCGCAAAAGACCTCCGTACTCAGTGAAATTCCAACAGACTTCGGTATTTTTTATTTCCCAACATGTTTTTATTGGATAACGAGGATTTAGGTTTGCTGTCAAATTGGGGTATTGTAAGTTAAAAATAGAAAAATTCCTTTCCAGTGTACGTACAGACAAAATTGCTTTACATTCTGGTATTTTTCACTTTTCCTATCAACCCCATGGGGGGTGAGTAGGTAGGTGCCACCAAGTGGGTGCTGTAAGTAAATATAAGTTTAACTTTACCTAATGAATGTACATATCTAATTTGATGAAGTTATGCCAATAAATATGAAAGATTCAGGGTTTTGTTAATTTATTATAAGAATAGCATGGAAAACCTATTTTTGGATTTTCCCCGTAACCTGTTAACCTAGGCAAAAAATTCTAAATGCTTATTTTTTAAAATTTTTTATTCTCTTTCAGGTCGTTTATGTTTAACATGTTGAATTTAAAAAATTTAGATAAAAAATGACAAAACCCCATTCTTGACCCTTTTTAATTTTATAAAACCCCGTAACCAGATAATGCTGGTTCACCAACTCATGGAGATATACCTGGTCCTACTCCTTCATACCAAATTTAATCAAAATCGGAGGTCAAAACTTCCAAAAGTTATCAGTACCACCGACACAAATATGATAGTGTACGATTGGTGTTTTTGGCTTCTGTGGACCTCAAAATAAAAAGTAACATGGTCCCGGGCTTAGGTCTTACCATGTCTACTACCGTAATAGCGTATTCCATATAGGGAAATCGCTAAAACTTAACCATATTTTAGATCTTATTGAAATATTTACTATAACAAGTAACAGAACAGTTACAGAAGTGTAAAACAAGATGTACGAGTATTATTCATGTATTGGATGTTTTTTTTTTAATCAAAAGTGTTAGTTTATATTTTATTGCTCAATGCCTACTGTTCACTTCAAAACCTTTATAAGATAAAACTTTTCCTCTTTCTTAACGCTTTCTTAATCGCGCTCCAAAGACTTTTAAATTAATGACCTCAGCAGAATACTACTTGCCGAATCTCAGGATTAATTTAATTAATTACAACTCTTTTACATGGCAAATTGCTGACATTATGAAAAATAGTAGTGGTAAGTACCATTTTAAAATATATGAGGTATTCCTAAATTTTCTCATAGTATGATTTCTGACAAAGACTTGTTAAATTAATAATATAAAATATCCTTCATACATGATGATTCATTTATATCTTCCTTACCAATATCAATGGTGAAAGGCATGAACTTGGTAAACTCTCCAAATCTGGTTAAGGCTGCTGTGGCTGTCATTTTTTAAAAATTCCGGTATTTCCTGAGGTAGTTTATTAGAAGGTTCCTAGGTGGACTCATGTGTCTTTGTTATTTGGAATATAAATTAATGATCCTTACAAATAAAATCACACCCATGTCAATTATTCCATTTACATTTGCCCTAAAACAAACAGCACCGGCGGCATTCATTAGTATGCATTAGTTATACTAATACTTTTTTGGAGATGCATGAAAATGTACTACTATATTTAATGGCGAGTGAGTTGTCCTATTATTATTTGGAATCTCAATATATTTTTCACTTAAACTTCCATTACAAATCTCGACGTAAAATAGATATTTTAAACATAAACTACTGCTATTTTGGACTTTTATTACTTAACCACTATTTTAAGGACTATTTTATTGTATTCCATTTTTACCCTTAATCATAATGTTTTAGGGAGTTCAAAATGTTTCATGTTAGTGGAAGTTCAAGTAAATATCTAAATTTAAATCAAATTAAAAAATAGTAAGTAATTTTAGTTTTAAATTTCATTTCATATTTATTTATTATTTGTTGTCATTTTAATCTTTAAATTCATGTATGAAATGGACAAAGGTGATTAAACTGGGAAAAGTACAGTTGTATATTATTGGGTTGAGTACTTGTTATTTCCTATTAACTTCAGACATTGTCACTGAGGGTCTGTCTTATTGAATTCCGCATTCCATCAAACATATCACAGGTTAAGTTTATTTTTATGAAATATTTGATTTTACTTGACGAAAAATCCTGCTTTTATACAATTTCCACGAATTTCTTATTCAATTTTTATGCAAAAGAAGGTTCTTTTGCTAGAGCTAATAAGATGAACTGTTTTGTTTAAAATATTTATGTTATAACTTTCTCTAAGCTTTAAACTTCCTTATCGAAATCTAAGGACTTAATTAATGACTTCACAGTGACTAACTTCTTCTGGTAAAGCTTAAATGGTGGATTAACTTAATTAATTAGACTCTTCTTTAAGGTAAACTTTCTACCACCTTCCATTAATATTATTGTTGCACTACTCCATACTATAAGATTCTGTCAACTTCAAATAAGTCTCTCAGTACACTTTTAACTATTTAAGATCACATTCTGTTCATTTCGTAGACATTTTATTCAGCGTTGAACAATTTGAGCACTTAATGGGAAGTCTAAATTATTAAAAAATTAGTTTATGAAATATTTGGTCTTGTTTTCTTAAATTTAATTAATAACTAACCCTATAAAATCAAATTGATTACACCATAACAAAATATTGTTTAAATATTTAAAAACTATTAGTATACAAAGCGTAGGGAAAGACGTTTTATTATTTCAACCTGAGTACCTAACAACATCAACAAGTATGACAAGATAATTCTTTGTATGATTTTAAAATAGATTCTATAAAACAGTAACGTAAGTTAATATGAAAACGAATTCTTCAAACAATAAAGTTAATCCTCAAATGAATAAGGTAAAAATTCAATAATTTTTCCACTAAAACTAATTTTCCACTACATGTGAAAGTTTCAAGTTAAAGTATTAAGAATATTTGTTTTTAGTAAGTTATGGAGTGAAATTTATTACAAAGTATAATAAAATGTATTACATACAGGCGATTTTTATTCTAAAATTAAGTTTTTTCGATTCATTCTTCCTTACACGATTAATTTTTAAAACCTAGAAAAATTAAAAAAATATAAAACATATTGCGATGATACAAAGTGATACTCGCTTGTGTATAGATCAGATATGGTAATTGTTATTGTACCAACTCTCGCCGTTCACATTAGCGTTGGACATGTGTTATCTGCTCTGTGTACAGGAATTACAAATTCTATGATTCACTCAGATTAGCATATTTAACACACTAAATTCTATGAATTTAAAATAAATTCTGAGTTCAATATTTATAAATTTATATAAAAAAATATATTGCATATTCAATTGTAAATTGAATACTGTAATTATTATTCAAAGGTACTCATTATTTAATGTAAGCTCTGTTTTTCCAGGCATTTCCCAAATGTCTGTAACAATCGACATAAAATAATTAATTACTAACTATATAATTTTGTAACGTAGGTATTTCGTATAAAACAACTCAATGCGACAATGTTTGTTTTTTATCAAAACTCTATTCCGTGTATTTTAGTAACAATCTTATCTTTTTCAGCAAAACACTCCCAAACTGACTTTATGTTCTACAGAGTTTTAAAATTATGTTAATCTAAGTAAATGTACGTCATTAAGTACACGCTTTTACTCACCTTTAAAAGCAAAGTTGTTCGTGTTCACTTTCATACTGGTTTATGCTTTTCGTAAATGTTATTCAAAGTCTGGTTTTCATTTTAATTCGCATTTGAATTTTGTAATCTTACAGTGAGTGTAATTTACTAAATAATTTATTTTAAAATCAAAATTTAATTTATAAAATACATTTATTTTATTTCAATGCTATTGTTTTTTTTAGTATTGCTTAGAAATTTTGTTGTAGTTACCTAATAGATATAAAATCTCGCATAAAATTAAGACTATTTTACTAATCATTGAGGCGTTTTATATAAATATTTTTTTATGAAAAATAAAAACCTTTTTTTATTTAAGCAGAGAACTTAAATTTATTTTGTTATTAATCTGAAATTCCGCCTGAGAAATTCCTTCACTTAATTAAACTGAGAAAAACTGCAGTTGTATACAGTTATGTTTTCTCTGCTTTACTTCTTACTTATTAAATCCAGACAGTTGTTACTGGGGATTTGTGTTGTGTCTTACATTCCACGAAATCTTTTATAAATTATCTTAAATTTTACTATTTTTACTGCTAACTTATTTCTTTTAATGTCCCATGCTTAATTGAAATAACTGTTATAAGAAATTAAGGTTTTGCATGGTAATTGTTCTTATGTATAGCCTCTAATATCTTCCTTTGACAATTGGTTACCAAGCAACTGTAAGGATACTTCTAACTTTTCTTACTGAACGTTGAAAAGAGAAACATATTTTATGAGTAAAAGTTGGATTGCAAATCAAATCAAGAAATGAAAACTAAATAAAATATTCAAACCCAATCTCCAGAACTCAGAGATTTGTTTGTGTTTTACAAAATCAGTTTAGACTCCTGTTATTTTACATCCATGAACATAACAGCTACCAAGGCGTCTAATCGAGGTTACAGTGAGGTATTTATTTTCATTTTGAAAGCAATAGTTGGTATTACTTCCCTACCACAATGTACTAATTCCCTAACCTCCCTTCTAAACAGTATAAAGTATACGTGACAAATTCAAGAGACATATGTATGGAAATAAATTTTAACAGATATGATAGCAGAGGAAATTTCTTTGGCCGTATTTTTACTAAGCAAATGCACAGTTTTCTCCCAGAAAAAGATTTTAATCGTTTAAACTTAATACTAATAAAACAATTTTATAGTGAAATAAAAATAAAATTGTCGAAAAATGTTTTTAAAAGGTGAACATTAATTTCCATTATTGATTAACAAAATGTATTTATAAAGAAAAAATACATCAGCATTACTAGGAAAGGGCAACTATAAAATAGAAATTAACTGCTTTCAATTTTTAATATTGAATATTATATAAATCCTTAAATGGGAATAAGGAGCGCAAGTAACTAATTTTAAATAATATTGAAAGCAATATTGGGGAGTGAAGTAAATTGATGAAAGTTAAACCGTCACTCGTACCTGGTGGAAGGGAATGTAATTTATTCGGGCACTTCACCCTCAATAAAGAACAATTTTGAGAGCGGCCCGGCAAGTTTATTCAACAGGCTTTCCATGTTTAACTTTATCAGAAGTTACATTATTATTAAAATAACATCCTTTTACTGCTTAATATGTCGTTCAAATGTATAGAAGAATTTAAGTGCTTAACGATGTTGGTGTTTTCATTTCATCTAGTTAATGCAGTGCTTAAACCGACACGTATTGTGAATTTAATTTAGGGAAAGGAAGATTTCTTCTGTATTAGTATTGTTTAGTGATTAAAGCTTCAAATTGGGTTTGCCATGATTGGCATTTAACTTTAAACCTTTGGTTACAACAGAGTTATTTTTATAGATAGAAAACCTAATGTATATGATCAACTCCAAATACCAAAGCACCTCAGTAAATATTTGTTCAGTAATGAATTCGCTTTTTTTAAGATAGTGCTGGCAAAATCACAAATTTGTCATCAGTATCTTCTTACATGAACTTCCCCAATATTTTTATTACAATTTTCCCACTATTAAATAAAATTGTCTTATTTTAATTTATTTCATCTTTTTTTAAAGAACGTTTTTAAGCATTAAGATATGTTTAAGGGAAGTGTAGTTGGTTGCCTGAGTAATTTTATTTTTATACTGTGGCTCTAAAGGATGGGTGATTCCAAAGCGGTAATTTAACCGATTTTTCATTTGAATGCTGTGAATGTTATGATTTGAGGATTTTAAAACAGATATTTTAAGGCAATTTAGTTACTTGAAAGGGAATAAATCTCTTGATATTGTTTATTCCATGAAAATACATCATATTTCAAACATAAACCCCGATACAGCCTGTTCTATGGGGGTCCATCGAATGCTATAAATATTTATGCTATGCACTACCGTACATCATGTCATATACGATAAACAAGTCCATATTTTACCTTAACAGCGAAAACAAACCGTTTTAAATTCACATGGCCATATCTCTTCAACGCTTCGCTTATGTTTGGTAGCAAATTATTGTAAAATAAAATCAAAATGTTAAGTATGGTAGTATAATCACTACCCGATTTATTTATCATTTATGTGATTCTGAATCAGATTAATGTCGTACAAAAGTCGTAGTGAGAGTTTCATATATGAATGACAATGTGGGTGTAAATTGGCAAAAGCACTTTTGTAAACAGCAGTTTAATAGCTTATTGCCAAAATGTCAAAGGGGTCATTGTACAACTTTGCGTATTATGCTTGCAACCAACAGATCGTGGCTTACGTTTCTGAAATAAAACTTTTCTAAAATGGTTTGTACTTTTTTTGTCATTAATATTCATTGTTTCTTTTTTTTGTATTTTTACGATAAATGAATATGAAACCTTTTTAGGTACAATTACTATTATGATAAATTAGTTCATGAACCATTTTTTGATTGTTCTAAAATTTGTATGGATTTTTGTAGAAATCTTTTTATTTAAAATTTTAAATTGAAGCCAAACGCCAAATTGAGTATTAGTTTAATACTATTTATAAAAAATAGTTTCAAATTTATAAAATATTTACAGCGTTTCATTTTTTATATAAAGTGGGTGAAGAAAGAGCAAGACATTAATTAAAATCGTGGTATGAAAAGAAAGTAGACGGCGAATGATTTAGTCGGAGCAGTCAGTAATTTAAAGCATTTAGTGACATTTAAATAATTTCACCAAGCTGGGACACCTCTGTCATTATGATTTATTGTTTTAATTCTAACTCAAAAGTGTAACAGTGCGTTTTATGATATTTGATTTCAATAATGTATTTAGTTTGAATATTACTTTATAAATAATTATTTTATAAAGTAAAAAATGTTCTCTTTTCTCCCTGTGTGTTCTGTCTTACAGCACAAATCAAGACAGAACAGGAAATGAATAGAAAGGTTAGATCATACCTTATCTATAGGGTGATTAAGGGTTAATATCTTGATTAACCATTAGATAAGGGATGATAGAACCTGATTTTAATGATATTACGACTTTAATGAAGCTACAGTTTTTGATAAAATGCGTTTCAGTCTAAGGCTCTGTTTGCCAACTATAGAATACCCCGTGCCTGGGATTTAAGTAAAGTTAGTACACCAACTTTATTGCCATTTAATCTTAACTACATAATAAAAATAAAACTATTAGACTACATAGTGGGTGACCAATAATCCTAACGACTGCTTTTTCTTAGTTACACAGACAAGTTCTTATATGACATATGGTATTTACATTATGCGTGAGTGACAGGAATAGGGTTATAATAATCAATTTACATTCAATAATGCTTAGACCACTACTTAATGGGTAATGACAGAGAACTTACCATCACCGCATCATTTACACATGTTGGAGTGTTAAGTGGTTAACAATACTGAGATCAAAGACCGCCACCGCTCAGCGCGTGTATATTTTCAAATTGTACTAACTAAAACATGGTAATACTATGGTAAGGTTTTACAGTTAGAACATATTAGAAAGTATGCGAATCACCAGGTATTGCAATGACATAAGACAATTATAGTACTTTTAGGTGATTTTTCATTGGTATAGTGTACATATTTAGGAAATCGTCGAATTATTTATAAATACCTATAACACCCTCATTATTACTACTTTACTCAATTAACCTTTTATAAATGACAGTTATATAATTGAATCGTCAAGGTACATGTGTTTTGTACATTAAAAAGGGTTCATCGGGCGAAAATACCTCCTTCTTACGGAATAACGTGAGAAATATGAATTTTTCTTTAAAAAGTGCGGTAAATACATCAAGTAGAATGTGATTTCCAAGTATTACGTATCACTACTTTCAAGGTACCTTAATGTAACTATATAACTGCATTTAAATGATTTTACATTGTTTATTGATGGAATTTATAGTGAAAACACGTTTCCTTCGAATGGCGGTTAAAACGCTCATAGTATCCCACATTTTTTTATTTTCACCTCTATTAATGGTCGTTAACTATAAAACAATTATATCTCCTGGTCCACCACCATTTATATTTTAGAAAAAGGCCAAAATTATAGCCCCACAATCATACTTACAACTTTTAGAACTATTTACAGGTTGCGGAAACAGTCTTGGTACTTCTTTGTTAATTTTGTAATTTGGTCGATTCCTTTGCTTTATTGTGATTTTTAAATATCAGGTAGCTTTTACCATATTGAGGACATCTAAGCATGATGAATAATAAATAAAAAAATTTTATTTCATTACTTTGGAACAAAAAATATGTTACAGCCCATTTTTTGGTTTAAATCTCGGAGGCGAATTACTCGGAATTGCCATGTGTAACCTCAAACATTAACTTTGTACCATGAAAAACGATAACTAACTATGATTGGGACTAGTAATACATCTGGATCCATCACTGACCGCTCCACCGTGGCAGGTAGGCCGGCGGGGAGCTGTGACGTCACCCAGCAGTTTGACACCGGTACCCCATTGTTATATTGTCCATAATTCCATAGTTTGTGGCCTGAATTTGTCCCGTTTTGCGTACCCTCATTTTCACTGAATCGCGCTATTAGATGGTATGTGTCTCATTCCTTGCCTGATAATAGCTAAATCGTTACTTAACATCTGAAGTCGGAATTCTCCAACATATTGTTATACACCGAGGGTGATCCTGACAAAACGTTATCCACGTAGGTAACAATTAAGCAGATGCGAAGTGAATCCACACATCATACGTGGTTGCATCTTTTAAGGTATTACAATTAGTAATTTTCACCATAATATTCCAATATGAAGGGTTTAAAGTCTGAAAACCCGATGTTGTAACGCGTCACGAAACCTAACTTTTAGGGCTCAATCGCGCTCAATCCTGGTAAATTTCAACCGTTAAAACTATCAATTGTAGATTATACCAATGGGTTTATCATGTTGACAGGGTCATAACCTGGAATTTATTCTTAATTCGCCTTAAAATTGAGCATAAAAACGCCTTTTTATGCAAAACATAGTTTAAATCGTTGTAGAATAACGCATATTTCAGCAAAATAAAGCTCAAAACTAGCCGTAATCAGCTTAAAATCTGTGTAAAACATCCCTTAAGTGTTAAATCCCTCAAAACAACCCTTAACACCCCATAGATAAGGGATGATCCAACCTTTTCTATTCCTCCCTGTTCTGTCTTGGTTTGTGCTGTGTAAGTACCTTGGACAATTCAAACCAAGACAGAACACAAAGGGAGTCAGTAGTTTTTTTACAATGTAAAGTCATTTGTCAAAAAATATGCATTCTACAGATGAATACCCAAAATTAAATCATACTCAGAAGATAAAAATATACTTTTCTATTTGCTAATGCATTAGCCTAATGCATGCCTTTATGCATAAAATCCATAACATTCAATGACCCTTAAATTGGATTATCATAAGGTAAAACAAGCATTTTAAATAAACTGTTGAATTTATCTTGTAATTTTATTATATTTCATATTTTACATTCGTTCACTATGATTTATATTAAAAACGTAATAACACTGAGAGTACTATGACAACGATAAATGTCAAAGAAATTATGTGTGAGCTACAGTTGAGAAATAAAACAATGCGCTGAATATAAAGCAGCTAGGATGGTGACCTAGATTTGAATTTTATATTTTTCACCATATAAACAAACTTAAACTTTGGTTTGGTTTTAGCATTTGTCATTATATATTTAGTACTATATAAAGTATATGATTTTTTTTTTTAAGTAAATAATTGTAATTAATAATTCATTGAATATTGCGCCAAGGGTATGTTTATTAATTTGTAGTTTTATAAGTAAGCTTAGTCACAAATACAATTATGTAACAAACGTCTATAATAATCAACATTCTCTATTTACATTCGATAAGTTTTAGTAGTATAAATATTCAGTAATAGTTTTGAAATAATTGTGTATTAACAAAATAACTAGTAAATAATTTTATTTCACGAAGCTGCAACCATTTTCGTAATTTTTTCATACCAGCGCTAAGCTTTTGAATTGCTTTACTGTAAGTTACTAGGGCGTTTTAAATCGAGTCAAAGTAAAAGTTAACAGATAAGGTAAGTAAGTGAAAGGCTGTGAGTACTACATCTACTCGTTTCCCTTTAAAAGCAAAGTTGTTCATGTTATTTTGTATAATGTGTTGTAATTTTGAAGGTACGTATTAAAAATGTTAATTTTCTTGTCAATTTAAATTTGTATTCTTTAAATTGTTTTTAATTTTTTATAGTAGTTTTAAAAGTAGTTAAAATTTACTAAATGATAATAATCTTTTAGTAAACTTCAACCTTAACTTCGGATAAATATTTATTTCGCTGTATTGTTAAAGAAATCTTGTGGATTTTTATAAAAGGAAAAGCAACCAGGTGTTAAAGGATTATTTGACAGATTTGTACAACCCAATTGTATATGAAAAGAGTCATCAAGTGCAATTTTCATATTTAAACATTAACTAACCTCTAACACAAACAATACAAATTAATAAAAAATATATTTCAATGTTCTAGATTGATTTTTATTTTTATAGCGCTCAGGGTTTATCCCCAAGACCGTTATAAACAAACCCCATGCAAGGTTTCTTATAGTTTTGGATCTGAGTTGTTTGTGAACACAACAGTTGGGATATCTTTATTTAGAAAAATAAAACATAACAAGCGTTTGAAGTACCTAACAGCTGGCAGCATTTAGCAAAAAATTATCTAGATACTGTTGAAAACTAAACTGAAGCTTTTACCTTGCATTTGTACATGAACTTGTAGTACATAATTCGTATGAATAAATTAAATTTAAATTTTCACAATGAAAATGAAAACTGTAATTTTATTTAAATTAACTTTTTATGTATTAAAATCACTTTAATACAATATAAAACCCTCTAATTATTAAAGCCCTCTATTATTAAAACCATGAAGGAAACATGCGATTTAAAATAACATTTCTTAGTACTTTTATTAACATTTCTCTGGGTTTTTTTTTTTTTTTTTTTTTACAAACAAAGTCCAGTAACACAAGTTTTTATTTTTATAAATAAATAGAAAATTAAGTAGCTACTCTCCTTAATATACGGTCACAAAACCTTACTGTAATCACAAACTATAACCAGTATTCGAGCGTCCCTTTTGGTGAGCACTATTAAACATAAACCAACTTACAAAATCTACAGTTCATGTATGCTTGTTGTAAAATAGCCTATACGTATTTTTGCTAATGAAATTTTACGTACAAATGTATCATAAATTATTGCTTTGAGAAGAAATATTCTCCGTTTAGGAAAGTTCAAAAGATAGATGTTGTGTGTTTGTAAAACAATATGTACACAATTCCTTAATAGACAGTCACATGTCAAGTTAACCTGCAAATCTATTTTTTATGTTTTTTATTTCTTATTATTATTTTTTTTGTCTTGGTCAGTGGGCAGCAAGCAATTATTCTTTGATGATAGTGTATAAGTAAATGATATATTCTCTTTTACTATCAAATAACTTCTATATATAAAAATCAGTATCGCATAAATATAACTAGTGAGGAACTTTAAACTTTAAATATTCTTGTTTGGAAAATAAATATTTTAATCATTTAAACTGTGGCAATGACGATCAATCTAAGTTTATGGTTTCCTTGCAAGTAAAATAACTGACACAAGCGGTCACTTTTTTTAAACAACCACTTAAACTTTTAACTTTTACTTATAGCCTGAATCATTTAAATACAAAGTGAAGCGAATTAAAGCTTTCAATTATAAAACTCTGATGGGTTGGGTAAAATCTTTTAAGAGGTTCATCACAGAAAAATCTATCCCAATAGTGTGCAATACATATTTTTAGTTCGACTTTTACAAAGCATTTACTCTTAATAGTTACAGGAAACAGCTAAACTTTGTTTTTTTATTGGGTATTAAATGAGCCGTGAAAAAGTGTCCGTGAACCAAAAAGTATATTTAATGACTTTTTGCGTCTTTTTGTTTTGAAAAAACAATAGAGGTGAATTCACCATTTAGTAATTTGAATCCACCATAATCTACCCTTGTATTGTTAACGGAGATACTTTTAAAACATAAAGCTAAGTAATGCAAATGTTTATAATTTAATATGATTTATTTAAAAATTTTATGTTACTGTGTGAAAACTACTCTATATAAATAAGTTTAATTTGCCTTTTTACATTCGTCGAAAAAATAAATATATCTCATACTGTTATATTGATTTTGAATACATTAAGGTGTGGTTTAATTCTTTTTATCGTTTTCCTGATTTTTATGCATGATTTTAATCGTTTTATCTTTAACATTAATGACGTAATAAATATTTATATTATTAATATTTTCGTAAAATATCTTAGCGTGGTGAATAGAAGGAACTGGGACAAGAGATAAAGAGAAAATACGACAGTAAACAGTATGCAAATTATACCTGGCGATACCTCGTATTCATATACCACATTTTACGCAGTGCAAACATTGGTTTCTGTTATGAAAATTTACCAAAATGTCATTATAGTTTTTTACTCTAACATAACTGTGATTTAAACGTTTCTCTGCATACTTAAAGAAACGAACATTTAAATGTATCTCTTTATTTTGTAAAATAAAACTTTAATTTCATTTAGGGTTTCTAATCTGTTTTAATTAAACTTGAGTAAAGCTATTAAATTATAAAAATTAATCATTATTTTAAACGAACTGGAAGTGGTACTACTCATAGTTTACTAAACTTATTTCATACATGACTAATACACTTAGATCATCAGAAAGTCTTAAAATATCTGATGGTAACATTAGTAAATTAATTATCTCATGGACTGACTGAATACAGAATGCGTAATTAGTGTTAATGTGTTATTCGTCTGGTATTAGTGTTGTCAGCAATGCTTAGTGAGGACAATAGCTTGGAGGTATCTTACATATGACTGCACAGTGTCATCTGTCTATTGCTGGCAACAACAATTCACAGAGCATACTCACCATTCCTCGCAGGCTTGCCGTGTGTTGCAGGACACATTCCTTGAGGCATCCCAATGCCATAACATTATAACAGAAATTTACTTATACGTAGGCCTACAATATATTTCTTGTGCATACTCAAACTGTAAAGAACATAATGACAAGAGAGACCAAATGCCTGAAAGGTGAAATAAGGAGAGTTGAAGAAGGAAGGAGTATCATAAAAATAAATGAAAATAAGAGGAAGCCAAACAACTGAATCGAGATCAAAAATATAATCTTGAAAGGAGAAAGGAAGAAGAGTAAAGAAGAAGAAAAAAGAGGAAAGACGAAATAAGAAAACAATAAAAAGATATAAAAATACTCGAAAGCGTTATGTCAATTATAAACAAAAAATGAAATTTTTTAAAAAAATCGTTAATGTGAGCTTTTAAAACGTAAAAAATATATATATATATATATAATGTAAATTCCCATACATATTATATTATTTTCAAATGAACAAATATTAATATCATTGTTATTTAATGCTGTTAATAAGTTAAAGTTTATATATTGTGTCTGTCACATCAATCGTTTGGATGAGATCTTTAAAATTCACAAAAAATTGTACAAAAAAAATACTATTTACATGTTGCAACATTGTGTGAGTAACAAATTAATGTTGGTGTTGTGATCAATAATATGTTAATTAAAAGGCAGAAATTATAAGTTGAATACAAATCTTAAGTCGAACGTGAAGGTTGTTTGTAAATAGGTTGTAGAATGCACAGAACCATAAGAATAATGTATAACCATAATTACAAGAATCATGTAAAAAATCAAATGTATATTACACATCAAAATTAAGTTTTGATATGAGGTTTTTTGTGACAGGGTCTAATTAAAAGTTAAATAAGAGGGTTTTTATTTAATAACAAATGTCATATTTCGATCAGTTATCTTTGTTCATACTCAAAGAGCAATGTTGTATTAAACAAAGACAATGTTTAGGCTTTTTTTAGAAAGTTGTACAACACAGGGATTATTGTAACGACACTCTCGTTTCTAGCAACTTTTTATAGATAAATAAAATATTATAATTCATGGCAAACGTAGTAGCTGTAATTGTTATATGTTGAAACAGATTGATTGCATACTGACAGCGTTAATAAAACCTCTATGTAAGAATTAAGGATAAAACATGCATCCCAAGAAATACAATATTGAATAAAAATTCTTAGATATTGCCCTTTTTTATTTCATTGGATTTCATAACAAGTACAGTTAAAACTGAACTTTAATAATTTTCTATGAAACAAGAATGAATTAAACACGACATTTTCTTAATTTCTACGACAATGAATTAAATGAATAGTAAAATAATTGCGACACATTTAAAACATGTTTTGTTCAATGTTGATTTCATAATGAAATTAATCCATAGTGTATGAGGGTAAATTTAATCAAAACGGAAAAACTCAGTTGTATGTAATTAAGTTTTCCGCGCTCTACTTCTGAGTTATTAACTCGAGATAGTTGTTACTGGGGATTTGCGTTGTGGTGCCAGCCATTAAAAAAAAAATGTCTTTAACCGAGATGTAACGAAAAAACCTAAATTTCTTTTGAGAGAAAAGCAAAAGCAGTAGTAATTAAAAGTTTTTATCAATACTTAATCTCTTTACATATTATAGGCTACTATACATAGCCAACTAAAGAAAAAGTACAGTAAATATCCATACAAATAAGTGGTCTAAAAACTATTACTTTATAACGTATTTTAACGTATTATTATTTAACTATTAACGTATTTATAAAAAGATAATATAATTTTGTAGGACAAAAATATAATTTTCATCTCGAACCTAGGAATTTTTTTTATTGGCGTAATACCGGGTGAGTTTCCTAAAGTGATCCAATAGCTAAATTTTTATTCTATATCTGACAGTAGACTTCTTATGGGAAACCCCCTCTACTTTTTTATCTTGCTTTCAGATATGTATTTCACTTTTCAAAACTTTCTACCATTTGTCCAATATGGCGGCCAACTTCAAAATTCCTTATAGAACACCCTACATTTTATAGTGCTTTTTAAATACTCATGTACATTATATTTTTTTCTTTGACATTTTTTATCTAAACCTAACGGTTAGGAGCTAGTGGCAATTAAAGTTCATTTTTAGTTCCATAAGAATAACATGGGACAAATTTTATCCGCCCATATATCCGAAACCGTTCAGTAAAATAAAAATACTCAAGAACAAAAACGTCCTCTTTCCAACTTCTTTCCAAAATGGTGTGCAAAAATTAAAATATAACAACAATTTTATTTCATTATAAGAAAAAATGTTCTTAAAACATCAATGTGAGACATTTTTATACTTGAACATTTTTTATTTAACTGAATGTTTTTGGAAATATGAGCAGATAAAATTTGTCCCATGTTAATCTTATGGAACTAAAAATGAACTCTAATTTACTCTAGCTCTCTAACCGTTAGGTATAAATAAAAATGTCAAAAAACACATAAGTCTTAAAATTAAATAAATATTTCAAAAACACTAAAAACACTTAGGGTGTTCCATAAGTTTTTAAGTTGGCCACCATATTGGAGAAAGGGCGGGATACTTTGAAAAAAGAAATACATACCTGTAAGCAACATAAAAAAATAAAGGGGATCCCTTATAAGAAGAATTATTCTGTCAGACATCAAATGAAAAAGTTAGCTATTGGATCATTTTAACAAACTCACCCTGTATAATAAATAGTTAAGTTCATACGCTATTTGTTAGAACATCGGTAAAAATTTTTGTCTATTAATTTTATTGAAAAAAACTTTGCTACATTGCCGATACTGGTCTATGAAACATTGACTAAAAACTTAACCATATTACATTAGATATCATTGAAATATATCTCTACTTATATTATAAATGAATGTTCGTTTGTATTGTTACGCTTTCACGCGAAAACAATTCAACTGATCATCATGAAACTTCGCACACATATTCTTGGAGGTATCAGAATCAACATGGGATACTTTTTATAAAATGTATTTCATACGAAAGATATAAAAAATGTTTGTTACATTGGATACTTAAAAATATGTAACTAAAAAAAGAAAAAAAAATAAAAACTAAAGATAATATATTTTTGTAAAAAAAAATAGCGAGTGAACGTACCGAACGAGCTAAACTTGCCATCGGGCGATCTTGATAGCGAGTGAACGTAGCGAATGAGCTAAACTTGCCATCGGGCGATCTTGACAGCGAGTGAACGTACCGAACGAGCTAAACTTGTCATCGGACGATCTTGGTAGCGAGTGAACGTAGCGAATGAGCTAAACTTGCCATCGGGCGATCTCGATAGCGAGTGAACATACCGAACAAGCTAAACTTACCATCGGGTGATCTTGATAGCGAGTGAACTTAGCGAATGAGCTAAACTTGCCATCGGGCGATCTTGATAGCTAGTGAACGTAGCGAATGAGCTAAAATTGCCATCGGGCGATCTTGATAGCGAGTGAACGCACCGAACGAGCTAAACTTGTCATCGGACGATCTTGGTAGCGAGTGAACGTAGCGAATGAGCTAAACTTGCCATCGGGTGATCTCGATAGCGAGTGAACGTACCGAACAAGCTAAACGTACCATCGGGTGATCTTGATAGCGAGTGAACTTAGCGAATGAGCTAAACTTGCCATCGGGCGATTTTGATAGCGAGTGAACGTAGCGAATGAGGTAAAATTGCCATCGGGCGATCTTGATAGCGAGTGAACGCACCGAACGAGCTAAACTTGCCATCGGGCGATCTTGATAGCGAGTGAACGTAGCGAACGAGCTAAACTTTAAGGCGGGTGAGCTTGACGGTGGGTAACGCGAGCGAAGCCACGGGAAAAAGCTAGTATTCCAAATAAAATACGGAGTAACAGAACTCAAAAAATTTAAGGTTTTTTGAAGGTAAATAAGATCTGCTATTTATGTCTTATTTATAGATGGCACATTTAAAATCAAAAGCTTTAGTTTATATTTTGGAGTTCAATGCTTACTGTTCACTCCAAGCCGTTTATGAGATAAAACTTTTTCTCTTTCTTAACGCTTTCTTAATCTCAAAAGACTTTTAAATTAATGACCTCAGCAGTAAATTACTTCTTCTAAGAGGGCCAAAATGCAGGATTAACCTAATTAATTACGCTCTTTTATACGGTAAATTCCAGTAATTATTGGAAAATAGCAGTGGTAAACACCATTTTAAAATATGCGACGTATTAATCAATTTTCTTAAACTATGGGTTCTGACAAAAAATTTTTGAATGTATAAGAAATACATTACTGCGTGATGATACATTTGTATGATCAGTTACCTGGGTAAATGGATGGTTAAAAGGCATGGACTTTGTGAAGTCTCCAAAGCTGGTTAAGGCTGCTATGGCTGTCATCTTTCAAAATGTATTTTACACAAAAGATTTTTTGTGTAATTGTTAAATAAATATTAACTGTTTTGTTATAAATGAAAGTAAATAAAATATTTAAAATTTTTTGAGTTGAAACCGTAAATAGGCCTAAATAAAGGTTAGACAAGTTAATAAGTAGAATGACCCCAAACAGTACTGAAAATATATATATTTTTTTTTCAAGATTTGACAGTGTCGCAAAGCCGACTAATATTTCGGTAAGTTTATTTAAGGCAATGTTCTGTACAATTGCTCATTAATAAGCGAAAGCTTCAATTTAATTTCCACATGTTAATTGCCTGTTTTTTATAATTTGCTTGTGCGCCCTTGATGAACGTCACCTATAGGGGTTACAAACCCATAATAACTTAAAAAATTTAGTACTAAAAACCTAGTACTATTTTAAATGTTAATAGCATTTTAGGGGTTTCAGTTATTAATTTTTTCACACAGTTGAGTGTTACATAATGGTTTTATATATTTAGAAAAGAGTTGTATACCATTTGTAAATACAATTCTCCAAATATTCAACTGCTTATAAATAAATATATTAAAGGAAACTCAGCTTTCTTTGAAAAATCACAAGCAAACTAAGTGAAAACATGCGCTACGTCAATATTCCAATTTTAAGTCAAAAGAAGGAACGAGAGTTACATTAAATATACAAACCCAATTTCTGAACAAGCAGAAAAACTTTTACATTATATGGAATACCAATGACATGAAAAGATTGATTAAAATATGAAACATTTTATAGATTACGGTACTCATTATTTACGATTACGGGTTTTTATATGACCAATTTTTAGTTTACCTTACATTATTTGTAAGATACGAATAAAAATGGTTCAGATCATGGAAACAAATAATAAACAATAAATTATTTTTTAAACAAAATTTATTGGTCGGATGTTTCTAAAGTGTTTATTGTAGTAGATTATAGTTATGTTACTAATCAATTGACAACAAGAGTAATTAAAAGAGTATAAAATATTTTCGTGTTACAATATAGGGTTCTAAAATATCACAGCGTTTAAACGATATCAAAGTACAGCTAGAAAAGCATTATTACTTTAGTCTTTTATCACTTATGTACTTGACACCTTTTATAAATAAAAACCCTAAAAAACAGATGAGTTACCTATAATCTGTTCTCCAATATATACGAACGCGTCCATACTCTCTGCTAAAATATACCTGTTATTGAACTCAAGTGACTGTTAAATTAATCTCTCGAACAATAAATTACTTCTTCCAAGAAGACTAAACGCTTGATTAACTTAATTAATCTCGAAACTCTCGTCAGGTGAACTTTTTCATTTTCACAAAAACGTTTAGAGAGAGTTTCCAACGTTATTAACATGTTCATTTCACATTGAAAACCGTAGGATAGTGTAATTTAAATATCATAATAGTTTAAGTAGCAACAAAAAACTACAAAAAAAAAATACAAATAAAAAATATAAAAGTAAAAGTCTTTTATTTTTAAATGCCGTGAAAATTATTAGAGGTTTAACTAAATATAATATTAACAGTGTTAACTGTGATTTTAAATTTTTAGGTTTTTTGATTTTTTAATGTTGTTTATACTGTAACAGTTTCACTGGAAACCTAAGCTTTTAAAAATAAAAATACAATTTGTCACATTAGTTAAATTAAGTATTGCAATAATTATTGTTACTTTTTCTTTAATTTTGTTTGCAAATTGATGATAATAGTTTCTAAATCTCTTTGGCATCTCTTTATATTACACTGCAACTTTGTCAAATTTAAAGTAGTATACGATAGTTATTTAAAACAGTTTTTATTAATAACAATAAATATTTTAATACGAGTTTTGATACACTACTAGCTTACAAGGCATGCTTTGTAATGCCAACCAGAGGAAGATTTTGCCCTTCAGGTGAGCTAGTTTTGCTGCGTTCGCTCACCGCGAGTCTATAATATCCTCTAGTTTGTCGTTACCGATCTCCCTTCAATCCTTTAAATGTGAACAGCTGTTTGTATAATTAATATTCCTAAATTTAATCATATGTTACAAAACAAAAATATTCCATAAGAATAACATGGTATGGTAACTTTGAAAACGTGTGAATAATAATACTTATTTCAGCATTCGATTTACAACTCATATCAGCTCTATACAATCACTTTCATATAAATGATTTTCTAAAGTTCGTTAATTGCTTTATCTCCATGTTTTTGAAAGTATAGAAAAAACTTCATTTATATATGTAATTACATCGAAATGTTGTGAAAGCAAGTACATTGGCAAATTTATAATCTTAAACATACAACAGTTGAACCATTAGTATTCAATATGAATCTAAGTGTATTTTAGAATATATTCAAAGAATGATTAGGTGCACATTAAATAAGTAGATATACACAAGTTATTTGACATCTGGTTGTTGTAAGACAGAACGAAAACTATTTGTATAAGAGTTAATGTTCATTTCTCATTTAAAAGATTTTTATTAATATTTTCTTCAGTAACCATAAATTTTTTTAGCGAATTTCCTATAAGGAATAAGTTATTACCGTAGGTCTCATGGTAAGACCTAAGCCCGGGACCACGTTACTTTTTCGTTTTGAGGTGGCCAGAGACCAAAAATAATAGTCATTGAAATTTATATGTATATAAATGTATGTATGTATGCATGTATGTATGTATGTATGTGTCCCTAGACACGATAACTCTCGTAAAAGTGGTTCGATCGACACCAAATTTGGTAGAGATGTGTATTCCTACGTTTATTCAGATGAGTTCGTAAACCAGACATATCGACCTACCGGAAGGGGTAGTTTTGGGGGGTTTTGTACCTCAAAAATGGGGTTTTTGAATTTTTCATATATATTTTTTTTTAATATGTAATTTTTATTTTCACCATTGGATTGAGCTAAAAAAACACAATGTAGTATTTTGAAGCTTTGCTCTATCTCCATTGGTTACCGAGATATTAAAAAGTCTAAAGACAGTACGTTGTATTTTGAGGCTCCAATGTTAATCTTATGGAGGATAAGGATGTGTTAATATTTCACTTATTATCCAATTTTTTTGATGAAACTTGGTATTTGGCTTCATTTGGTTGACTTCATTTATCTATGGTAAAAAATCTTGGTTTTTTGTGCTTATCATGGCAGCAAACCTGCATACTCTTTTCCCATATTAATCATATGGAAAATAGGCAAACTTGTTTATTTATGGACAAATATAGATGAAACTAAGTTTATGGTTTTATATGGTCGAGATACATTTTTTATGCTAAAAACGTACTTTTAGTGTTCCCCATGGCAGCGTACCTGCATACTCTTTCCCTATATTTATCAGGAGAATAGACATTTATGAGCACGTGATTAAATTTTGTTTACAGATTTATCTGGTCAAAATTAATGTTACTAATTTTTTAATTCGCTGAGTACGCAGGTCTGCTGTGACGGGGTGTATTTTCGAATAAAAATATATTCTTACTATTTGTATTAAGGTGTAGAATCCCCAAACATGCATTCAAACAAAAAAGTATCGAAACATGACATAAAATTAATTGTGTATTTAAATCCTTGGAAAAATTAACTTTTCATCAGGAAACGTAAATAAAGTTATCAAAAAATAAAATAAAAAAGTGGAAAATATCTCCGAAAACCAAACACTGAGCTCAATATTTGTTATTTCCAGCGTAAGTTGTATATTTTGATAACAAATTCTTGAAATTGTTTTAAAAGTTTGCTTTTTTGATATGTTAATATGTTTTGGTAACAACATGGTTTAATACTATCGAACATAGCAATAAGAGTCAATAAGACTTTATTTGCCTTTAGGTACATTTTGTACAAAAGGCTCGTCATACAATAATTACTAATACCAAAATACTAGACCTGATGTTCTAAAAAGTACATGGTCCTGATCATGACCATGTACCATGTGAATAAATGGTACCTGATGTAAAAATCACATTAATACTAATACTAAAAGCAAAAATTGCCTCGTAGTTTCTCGGTTGCGTTCAAATAAATGTGACCATTATCACTTATACATGTGTACACATACATGCACACTCACGGGGTTTTTAATGCATCGCTTTTTAATAAAGGTTGAAATTAATTTTCCGGAATGCGAGATAAGTGGTGGGTTGGTAGCAGTGATAGCGATATTGTTTAATGTTGTGGCACCACTGACTATATCCATAAACGATGTACATGGGTTATCTCTTTCACAACCTTTGTAACATTCTGTCACACTGTAGTGAAACACGCTCGGTTTTATCATTGAGTGTTTTAGAGCATTGCATATCTACCGGGTTGGTTTGTTTATGAGTTAATGACGAATTTTATAGTTAATAAAGATTGTAAACTTACCTTTTGCTTAATTTGTTCCCTCGACACTCAATTGTTTTGTTACTTATTGTCATAAAATTTTTCTTTATAAACATAATCTAATCTTCGCCTATTTTAGTGTGTCTAAACTACTTCGTGGTTGTTAAAACCTTTTGCATTTACCAGTCAAGACTTATAAAAATCACCACAACTTTAATGTTTTACATTTCAATGTTACCAATGTTGTAATGTTGCCTTTTTGAACCCAATCGTTAAAATTTAACAATTTAAACATAAACCATTTAAAAAAAGATAAAAAAAAAACATTTTAGTGTTTAGATTTTTTAATACGTAGCTTAAACTGTTATTGAGAAAAAAATAAACTTTTCCCATGTTATTGCTATGTGAAATCATCAGAACCCTCTTATTTATTGACATGAATTGTTAAAATTTGGTAGTTTCATTATAAAGAGTTTAACTTATATTAGCTTACTAAACCCATATGGGCATATGGTGAACCTATGTACTCAACTGAATGGGGTTTATGAGGAAATAATAAAATACCAAAATTCTGAGAAATGGGACTTTGATGAGTACGCATTTCTGGTGCGACGGGAGTATTTTACTTTATATTCTAATAGTAAGCTACTAATCCCAGAATTTTATGTAGTAACTAAGTCAACCAACATTGATAAGGGAGTGGGAACGAAAGTAAGTCCAGTACAATTACAATTGTTCTTCTCTCGTTAATCACTCTCTGTCTTGATTCTTCTGTCCACGCTATATTAAAGGGGATTTCAACCTTTCCTAAAATGTTCTCTAAGACCTTTCTGCACTGTGGTATTTATTATATGACAGTGGTTGAAGTGACAATATCAATCTATCAAATTTATCATTAGGACTTTTTTATTCCCTTAATTTTTTTCCAAATCTATTCGATATAAAGAGGGGCTCTCACTGTGTAGTCACAGTACGAAATAACTTCTGTGTTTAGGTCTCAACATGTTGAAAATTCATCTTTCTTCGATTTAAAATACAGAATGAGTTTTAAATATTCTATTTACCTGAGGTTTTCTTTACGTTGAGAGGAAAAACTAATTCATATATACTTTCCATGAATTTCTATATTAATTCATTTTCTATGGGGTTTTCAGCCAGGATGTGGGTACATCAAATCATGATATTTTCAAATATCGCAACTCACGTATACTCATGTATTTAAATAGTCAATGGTAGGCTTTGTAATTTTGTTATTACTAAATGTAGCCCAATCAAATCCTGAAATTAGCTATAGGGCATACAATACTATTTTTGCAGTCTTTGACAATCTCATTGGAATGCATCCCACGAGGAGTAAAAATAAGTTCTTAAATGTAAGCATGGTTCGATATGCACATGCATTTAAATGTTTCAATTAATTAGTAATAATGCTACAAACTCAACTTCAAAGGCTCACCAGTTCAAAATTGGCGGGAGATCAATCTAAGCATTAAAATCGTAATCCCAGTCTTGTTACTCTCTAACATCGACCAGTTGTTAGAAAGTACCATTAGTAATAGCCAAATGACAAATGGCAAATGGGTCCGGAATCGAACCTTTTAAAAAGCTACTGAATTTTGTCAGGATCGAACCGGCAACCTTTGGATTCAAAGGCGAGCACTATAACCACTCAGCTGCCCAGTCAGTTGTCAGTCAGCTATGTCAGTTGATATGTGGATGCAGTAACTTTTGATATTTGCCACCTTTTAAAGTACGGTTTGTGGCAAATTGCTTCCAATGTAGGATGTGACATAGCACAAGTAAGTTTTTTCTACGACTTACTCTACTGAACGTCCCCAAAGTAAGTCGAGTGGAAAATGTCATTCGTCTCTTCTACGGCATACTTAATTTTAAAAGCCTTAAAATTCAGATTAACATAAACCAGAACAAAAAATTGGAGAGTTCAGATGTTATTGTACTTTAAAGTTTTGTTAGCATATATAATGCACTTTGATCGCTTGTCTTTTTGAACTGGTTGTTCATTTTAAATGATTTCTTACCTGCTTCTGTACTAATTCAGACCTAATTATTTACAACTTTATCATCAATTTAGTAATTACTATAAAGTTTTGAGAACCTCCATTCATTTACACTTGGTATAATATAATAATCGTTTAATTCAATTTTTAATTTATATAGTTAGACCATTTTTCATTTTTAAAATGGATAAAAATATGTGTTTAATTAATTAAGATGCAGTATACTCCGCTATGAAATTATACTGTTGTACAGCAGTAAAGTTGAAATATTAGGTTTTGCTGACGTCAATAATTTCAACTGTTTGCCCAGAGCTTGACTGTAAAATATATGACTGTCGCGTCTCTCGTGTGGTGTAGCATTTGTAACATTGTAAAGTAGATTAAGTGCTCCCTTCAAAACTCTGAACTTATTTTAAACTAAGTATTTATAAATATGTACGTAACTTGGTTTACTCGCTTTAAAATTGTCAACCCTACATACTCTTCTTGGATCTCAGGTAGCATTTTATTACTTTATCATATTTTAGCTGCATAAACTCCTGCCTACCAGGAGTGAGATTAAATATTAAATTTATTTGTTCAAACCAAATGTCCCAAAAGTCTCAGAACAATACAAATTGTTGATATTCGTCAACTTACGATAGTAAATTTTTGTCTTTATATCTTAGCCATGACCTATGGAGGTTATAATTTTGCATTTCATTTTACACTTTACTTTCATTTTTCATTTTACACTTTTAGGGGACGATCCACTAAGGAATCTTTGAAAATCTTCGATATAAGTGTAGGTGCTGCTTATCTCTATAAGACAAGAAGAATGCCCCAAACCAAACCAGAAGGGTAACTATTCGGTGAAATTACGGTTTGTAAGGATTACTAAGTAAATAATAACCCTTGAGGTGTCAAATGAATCTAACTGAAAATTGTTCGCCTCCAAAACTAGATTTTATACCTAATATTACTTCGAAATTTCATTATTGCAATTTGAAAACAAAATCTGACCACTCGATGTTTTTTTTTATTTATTTACTTGTTTAGGGCACAGGTATATTTTAAAATTAAGAGGCTCGCTTCTGCTAACTTCTCTACCAATAGACCCAACAACTAAAACTAAATAATATTAATAACGATATAGTTCTGTATTCTAAAATCGATAAAGCCAATTCAACAATAGTCTGTGATTTATGTTGACCTATTTATTTCATGACCAGACCGAAAATAGATGGTTTTCGATACAAGCTAACCTGAGATAGGATTAAAAATTACAAATATACATAACAGTGAATTTGATACGATCAACCCATTGCTATTCGCTATAGTGTCTGTTTTCTCGATCCTTTTTTTTTTTGCAGTTCTTTGACAATTGTGTACTCAACCCTTGCAACAACAAGCCAAGAATTTAATAAGATCGCATTGTCAGGTTAATGGTCTTGACAAGAGATGTGCTTTTCCGGTTAGTTTTTGTGGTGACCTGCAAAAGAAACAGCTACAAGGAACACGACTGTCATAATGCATGACTGCACTGAAGCTGCAGGTGTTAAATAGTAGTTTTTATCACTCTGACGGAAGGTGGATTTTCCTGTGCGCAATCGCGTTTAACGAGCGAGGCCAAGCCGGGCTCAGAAAGAGCGATTAAGCACAGAAAAATCACTTTCCGCCAGAGTGATGAACATCGTTTTTCATCATACTGCAAAAATATCAAATGAATCTCATTTTAAAGTAAATTAATTAAAATTTCATTATCTGTTTACGTTTATTAGTTGACTTCAATCATAATTTAAATATTCCTTATATACAGCTGATATACATAAGTTAAATTAGAGAAATGTCAAAATCGTTTGCATTAAAATTGTAGTCTGCATGTCTTTTTTTGTTTACGTTTACCTTATTTGTTTTGGATTAGTATGATTTTTGCTTAAGAAAAAAAACAGCTTTTGAGGTTAGCGCAAGGAAAAAGTTAACAGATGTTTTTTCGGAACTATACTATACAAATCTTGAGATATACAATATCTAAGTTTTGCCCCTTCATTTTTTGGATGCACCCCTCCATGCAATGTCAAACAATTAATGTTTACTCATACCAACCTACATACCAAGTTAGAAGTTTATCGGTCCAGCCAATCCTGAGATATACAGTATTTATGTTTTCCCCTTCATTGTTTAGATGCACCCCGCCACGCAATGGTAAAAATTTAATGTTTACTCATACCAACCTACATACCAAGTAAGAAGTTAATCGGTCCAGCCACTCCTGAGATATACAATATTTAAGTTTTGCCCCTTCATTTTTTGGATGCACCCCACCACGCAATGGTAAACAATTAATGTTTACTTATACCAACCTACATACCAAGTAAGAAGTTAATCCATAATGCCATTTAAAAGATATAAAATAAAAATATTTTGCGCCTTCATTTTTTGGATATCTCCTGCCATGCATTTGTGGACACCAAATAAGTGTACACACATATTAAAAATAACAAATGCCTAGTGACTCAAATGTAAAGGCCTACGCTAGCAAAGGGCAATAATAAGGTTAATTTTATTTTTTTTTATTTTTGGACAGTTTGACCTTAGTTCTGGAAAGTATATTTTAGCATTTAATAGATGTTAACATTACATGTATACACATACCAAGTTTAAAGTAAATATATATTGCCATTCAAAAGATATAAAATAAAACTTTTTTGCGCCTTCATTTTTTGGATACCTTTTGCCATGCATTTGTAGACAGCACGTAAGTATACACACATACCAAGTATGAAGTTAATACATAGAGCCGTTCCTAAGATATGGAATTTCATAGTTTTGCCCCTCATTGCCCCTTCATTTTTTTGGATGTAACCCGCAACATTTTTAATACTTTTTTAATTATGGGTACCCACCCCCTGGGGGTACCTCTATTACGTAGTAGGTAGTTTTTTGAAGTCCCCGGACCCTTAGGACGCACCGTTTTCGAGATATTAGCGATTTCTATATTTTTAAGTTGAATTTTGCATGTTATTCACTTTATATAGTACTGTATGCGTCGCATATAGTATGATAACGTTGTTAGTTGCTTAACAGCTTCTAGCCATTGATTTTTTATACTGTATAGCCATCATTTTTGGGATTCATTCACTTTTTATGGTATAAACTTGGGCACATTTCATATAGTATAACTAGATTAGGAATATTTAACACTATAGTCATTGATGTATATTATATAGTAAAGAAGCATTTTCATTTTATACAGTGTAACCGTTGATTATATACATTTTACATTATAGCCATTGATGCAGAGAACTAGCCACAGGTACATTTCATATAGTATAACCGTTGATCATGTTTATTAAACATTATATTCATTGATATTTTGTATAGTATAGCGGCGAATGCGTTTCATATAGTATAAGCATTGATCGCGTATATTTAACGTAAAATCATCAATGCATAATATATAGTATAGCCTTGGGCACATTTCATATAGTATAACTAGATCAGCAATATTTAAAATTATAGTCATTGATGTATATTATATAGTATAGTAGCATTTTCATTTTATTTAGTGTAACTGTTGATTATGTATATTTCACATTATAGCCATTGACGCAGAGAACTAGCCACAGGTACATTTCATATAGTATAACCGTTGATTAGTGAATGACATTAATTGGTTGATTTTATATACTGTATTGCAACAATTTTTGGATTTTATTCACTTTTTATAGTATATACCCCAGCATTTCATTTGTTCTTGTTTTATAGTGAATGACATAAGTTGGTAAGACTGCGAGGAAATTTGGAAAATCGCTGGGTATTTTGGGGAATTTCAGGGTAATTTGGGTAATTCATGGGGATATTTTGGGGTAAACTAGGCGTAGCCAAAACACATGCTGCAATCTGTTGGAGAAATAGTGAACTAGCTGCAGCCCTAGTACATGCCGATCTCTGGTGGAGGAATTGTGAACTTGCCACAGTCGAGTACGTGCTGCACTCTTGTGGACAAGAAACGAACCTCAGGCACAATATTATCAGACACATTTACACTACTCTTCACCAAGTACCTCGGTGGCTAAGGGGTAAATTGCTGGCCTCACACGCCAGCGGGCCAGGTTCGAATCCTACCCTCGCCTATGATAAATTTTATTCTTAAACTCTAACCCCTCCAACTTTCCCCGTCACCTTCCCCTCACCAGCTGCACCTGGTTAATTTATGGGTCAATTAGCTAGGGCGTATGCTCTCCCCATCTGCACCCCCCTTGTTTAATACCTACTCTACCCCACCGGAAGCTGTATGCCCAGGCATATGGCGGCAGATGTCCGGAAATCTGTTCGGTGGGCAGGGAGTCGGTTTTAAAAGTGGCCAAAATACACTACTCATATAGAAGGACAATGAAATTATGTCCTCAACTATCCTCACGAATAACATATCTGAGGTTCTTGAAAAAATTAAGTTTAATTGGATCTCTGAACCACAACCTCGACCTCAATTTGGTGGTTGTGATGAAGGTTTGGAGATTGTAATTAATAAAAAATATTATTGAATGTCACACACTAAAATTATTTATTTCACGACACGTTGATGCTACTAGCTAGGAAATTTATTGTACGCACATACAATCGATCAGACATTGTTCTGACTTCTGGTTCGAATTTCCTACCGAAGCAAAAATACCACGGATAGTAAAGCAAAAATAGGCACGGATGTGTAATTATTATCTCTCAAACTAATTTCGAATAAAAAATATTATTAAAGGACAGATTAAATTACAAGGTCTAAATGTGTTTTACTTTAGCCTAAGTGATTAAAATTAGGCTTGATAAATATTTTTAATATCAATGAAATAAATACTTGTTCCATAAACTGTGTGACGATTAGAAATGCGTATTTAATATAAACAGCATATACTGAATACATAAGAGAAGTTTTTGTTTGACTCATTTTTTTAATATTGCTCAAATAATGCTTTCCTCTATGAAGAACTTATATTTTCCCTGAAATTGCTCAATATATACAAAGGTCAGCTATAAACAGTTTTATTGATATAGCTATTTTACTGCTCAGATCTATATTTTGGGACCATAGTAAATGGCTATTCCCGTTACTACGCATCAGTTTAAAACCTACCTACATGTATGTAGATTACTTTTGAATTCCAATGAAGTGGTTTTAAGACACATAATTGTGTTTATTATATTCATCTTTTGGCAAAAGAATATTTTTATTTTTTTAAGCTTTTGAGGTTTTTGAAGTCTTTGATTTAACAAAAAGTTGATTGAAATAAGAAATTCACAGGTTAAAATATCTTTTCGACAGAATGTGAAGAAACAAAAAATCTTAATTCATATACAAAATTTACTACTTTTAATATTATCTATACAAAAGTAGGTAAATAAATCATATGCATAGAATACTTTTTACAGAATGTTAATAGGGTATTTAACAGTTGATTTAACTTATTGTACAACATTTAAACAGATTTAATAATAGAATAATTATCTTCGTTATACAAATAGCCTTTTATTACAAATTGTTTATTAATATTAACCTAGTTACTAAAGAACATCATAAATTAAATGTAAAACTCTAAAAGCTTCTTGCAATAATATTCATATTCTTGAAATAGTTTTACACTTAATAGAGTTAAGTAGCTGTTCTCAAAACGATATTGAAAACAAATCGCCTGATAAAATTACATTATTTACCAAGTGGTAGTGGATAAATTTACATCAATTAATATTACTCATTAACTCAAGCAACTTTTACTGTTGTCTATAATCATTCATATTATTGTTAATGACCCACTGATATTCATTAAACGATATTTCATGTGATTGTTAATTGAGTAATCATTTTTAGCCACATAGTCTTACACGAACGGTACCCGAGTTATTCCCTCGATAAAAAATCCCTGGATAATTGTACGTTCAACTATAACAATATTTTGTGGACCTCAATACTCTTGTTTAACTACTCAATAGTACTTTGATTAAAGGGTACCTTTAAATTAATTGTTAAGACGAGTTTTCTATACTTTAAAAGTCTGCAGTTTTCACTTACTTTCAACTCAATTAACTCTAAAAATTTAAATTATTTTGTTAAATTAAGTTTATCTCCTAAAATAAATCGACCATCACTGATTAGAGAATGGCGAAGACAGTAGGTCTGGCCGAATTAGAATTAAACCCTCTTGTCCCGTTAATCACCACACTGTCTTGATCCTTTGTGTCCTCGCTTTATTACGTAATTTCTCAACATTTTCTCTCCCTTCCATCTCAAGTTATGGTAGATAGTATAACCCCCTTTAAAATTTAGAAAATTCAACAAAAGCTCAAAAATGTGACTCATTTCAATTAGATTTATTGCTTGTGCGGAGATGTCATTGCAGTATGTTAATTTATTTTAGCTTTGAGTTACACCGTTCCAGTAGATTAATACGAATTATCGCAATTACTTTAACACCATGTATATTTATACTCTCATATTCTTTGTTATCACAATTTGTATTGAAGTATGAATGTGTAAAAAGTATCTTTAGAATATCGAAAATGGAGTTTTATCTGGAAGAAAGAAATTCTTTGCAAATTTAATTAAATACAAAATATTTTTTTTACGTGGTTGAGTTTATAAACAGGATCTTTAATACTCGAAACGCATCATTTTGGGAAGAAAACAGTGGACCACGAGTCGTGTAACCTAAGCATCAAAAGTTATAGTCAATACATTTATGCCTCTGCAAGCTATAATCGTAAAAAAGTGTATTGTAAGTATAAAAAATGTCATGAGAAAACATTATTGGTCAAGTTAATTCCAGCGAAATTTCATACAAGCAACCATGCAGTTTTACTAATCTTAGTCAAATATATGCAATATTATTTTATTCTTTGAAGATCTCTTAAACTTTTTTCTCGAATGCTACAAAATTACCTCTGGGATAGTATTAATAATTACATTTCTGCAATAATTTATATAATTAGCTAATATTGTCATCACCGCCGTCCGGTCCATCCCCAGCCCCTTTCCTATCTCTAAAATTAAAGAACAGTTGCTTTTTCTCCTCCGGGTCCTGGTACTTCTTCAGGAATTTTTTGAACCCCGGGGGCTGCTTGGGGCCGGAGGTTTGCTTGGGTTGTTCCTTCTTCACTTCCTTCGGCTTCTTCTCTTCCTTGGTTATCATATGAGGAATCAATCTCATATCCATGGTAAACATCTCCTTCATGAAAGGATCCCTGAGTAGGAGTGAAGATGTATTAAACATCTCATCGGTTGGAAACCGGTCTAAAACATATGAAATATAAGCACTTGGTCAAGAAATTATCAATAAGTAAATTCGTATTTTCGACATACTAAGCAGTTATCAATAAGTTTATGTTTCTGAAATTCTAAGTACAAACAAAACCACTGAAAATAATAACTACAAATATAGGAAATTACAGATTTAAGCTCTGACATATTGCGTATTTGTGTTGGTGGTGCAATAAGAATGTCAAGACTATAAACTCTTAATGATGTATTTAAGAAAAATAATTTTGATAGTTACATAAAATTGGTTCTCTAAAAGTATTAAATTAGAATCTTAATCGTAAAACGGGTATTCTAGAAAATAATCGTCTACCTAATTTATCTTAATAAACATTCAAAACTATTCCCTTTGTGCTTTAAATTTTCATTTTAGTTATTAAGTGATAATTGCACTTCGTACTTCATCCTACTTTTAGTCGTGGCAAATAATATTATAGCCAATAATATTCCTAGTATACAGAGTGTTATAAATAGTAATTTTCAGTTTGCAGGGAACGTCTATTAACAATAGGGAAAACATTTTAACATGAAAATTTCATTATCTCATTAATCCCCTTCTCGCCCTTCCCCTAACTCAAACATTTTTATTACGAACCCCCAATTTTTATTTGATTTCTTAATCGTATAGGCCTACACAATTTTAATACTTAAAAAAGACCTTTTTAAAACTTAATGGTTAGGGAGCTACATGCAATTAAAGTTCATTTTTAGTCCTATAAGAATGACTTGCAGCAAACTTTAACTGCCCCTATCTCCTAAGCCATTCAGCAAAATAAAAAATACTCAAGTATGGATACTCAACGAAATACTCAACGAATGGTTTAAGTTTATATTTTCCTAATGACATAAAATTTTTACAAATTTATTTTTTGTCCACCATATTGGAAATAAGTTTATTCTAGCTTAAATTATAATTTTTATGGATGAAATGTTCTTTAAACATCTTTTAAGACATTTTTATTTTTGAATATATATTCCTGCAAAAATGATGACAGGATGAAATTTTTATTTGAAATTATCCAACGTTGATGAATGTTTTTAGCAAACTGAACAGTAATATTTTTGTTTTTAATATATTAAGATGCAAATAAAAAAACCATATATACAAATTCATAATATTTTTTTTTAAACCTCCACTGCCCGTCACCATGGGCCAATTAGCCTGTGCGGTGATCTAAAGACAGCAAGGTACGTTCACGGCATTAAGTCACATATTCTAGCTAGAGGTGACCGCTCATGTTTGTACGTGTAATGTCGTCGCTCGGGATCGAACCGGGGACCGCTGGCTTGTGAGGCCAGAGCTCTACTACTGAGCTGCCGCTTCCGTAATATACATCTATTATTGTGATGCATTTCAATACTTTTGTGTTACCAGTACTTTCCTGATATGATTACATCTAATTAAAGAATCAATGACCTACATAGTTTCAAGTTAGCCTTAACATGATTCGTAGCTTCACTCACCCATGTACGTGCCTATATAGGCGACCATGAGTGCCCTCTTGGTGTCCCCCTCCAAGTACTTGATGTGCCGCTCCTCCGTGAAGGTCGCAGCTTGGTTCCACCCCCGTCCCTCGTACACATGACCTCTGAACCCCACTATCCAACTACACACCACCACTGCGTCAACATACCACACGTTGTAGTCAACAAATAATAATAGCCAAACATAAATTACAAAGTGTCGTCATAAGAAGCATACTAGCTATTCACTTGAGCTGAAGGTCGCCGGTTCAATCTTTAGAAAAGTTAGTAGCTAGTTAGGGCCACTAATTAATGACAAATGAATCAGCTGCTATTTGTCAGTAACAAAGCTACATCTTACTGAATCATCACACGCATCCTTTAGCCATTTTTAAATTGAAATAGCTCCATAGAGCGAGTCAGTGTGTATTAGTATGTGTCAAATGTATAGAAAGTTTCACTACATTGATGTTTAAGGTCTTGGACTGCGGTTCATTCTGGAGGTCTATTGTTTGATCACAATAAATAATAGCAATATATGTTTAATAAGATTTTTCTACCAGAATTTCCTTCGATCTAAACAAGTTTGATATGTAGTATATATGCACCCTAAAACGTTTAATCCCTTATATGTCATCAATTTAATGGGGGTTTTAATACTAACATACCTAAACTGTTACTACAAATTGTACACATTTTCTAAAAAAATATTTACTGAAACAATCATTACGACCTCTTTCTGATTAATACCCTAATCTTATTGAAACTGGTTGCTTTCCCGAAACACGTTAAACTTAAACTTAGTTTAAATCATAATTAAACATATATTCAACTTTGACTTAATCTTGGTTTAAAGGTTAGTCTGACTTTGGGAAAGCTACCCTTGGTTTGTTAGATAGTACATTAATGTGTTATGCGATTTTATTGCTTTAGGATATTTGAGGTCATTATTAACCAAAGTAATTATTGACAAGAACACTATTCAAAGCAAGAGTAGTTTCCTTTCCTCGCATTACTTTCATATTACATTTAACAGTCCAACAAACCTTGGAAGGTGAAAAAATAATTTAATTCATAAGTAAATTATATTTTACTCCTCATTGATTCTGAAATATGTTTAACAATGAAAACTGTGTCGGATTATAAAATAATGCTGTAAATAATAAATAACAGCAATCAAAATCATTAAATTATTGAATAACATGGACTATTATTTCATAACTATACCATCTGAATGATACAGATAGGAAGGTTGTTGTACGTTTTTAGTAACTCCAACTGTTAACTTCTTTTAAATGTGTGTCCAGCATACATTATAGTTTTAATGAAACCAATAGATTTTCCTTCTTGCTCATAGGTGATAACGTAAAGATTAATTAGTGGGGCTCCTGGAGCATTTTCTTATAAAAATAGAGTATCCTATTATGTACAATAATCTATAATGGTCTTCTTTCCTCAACGTCAACGTACTTGAATTGCACGTCGACCATTCCCTCCTCTTCCATGTTCCGCCTTTGCAACTCCTTGACGAACTTGACGCACTGCTCGTTGCTGAAGCACTCCTTGGTCCGGGTGTGGGTGAAGACGACGGCGTTGTAAGGGGTCTCCATGGCGTCCAACGGCCCACTCGGGGGAAGAGCTCCCCATTGGTCCCTAGGGACTATGGTTAGGGGGGAAAACTCCTTTTCTGGAAAGTTATTCGATTATGAGACTTTGTAAGAAATGGCTAGAAAACAGTTCTCTTGGGAAATTTTTTTAAATATTTGTTTTTATCTATATCAGTGTTGCTAGATTCTGAAGAGGGATTTGTGGGGAATGTGGCTGAAAATTACCGTACGTTTACCGTACATTTGTACAGTAAGCACCATTTTTGAAGAGCCCGCTGCCCTGTCGTTCTCAGCCATCATATCGTTTTATCTCCCAGAAGAATAATGTTTAATGAATAATGTGTTTAGGACATTATTTATTTTAATTTTTTTTTATATATTCGCTTTAGATTGACTCCCATTGATCACTGAGAATAAAGTAAAGGAGGATTTTAGCCAGAAACATTTTCAAAACAATTTGATATTGAAAAAAAAACCTTTGACTAATTTGACATTTTTTTGTAAATAGATTGAAATTAAAAATTGGCACCTAGAGAGACGTGTTAACGTAATTCTAATAGACAATAAAACCAATATGGAGGTAGGGTAGCCCAGTAGCGTGCTCTTAAATGGAAACCACCTACTATTTAACTAATATAAACACTGTTTTTTAGTTTAGGTTGAACCGATGATTTCGATCTTTGCTTTGGAACATAATAGTGCTTCCAACATCGATTAATTCGCAAGAGTTTGAAATTATAAGTTTAGTTTTAGTACTTCACTCAAAGCTAATGAACTCTATTTCCTCCAAATTACATTTCAACATGACGCCAGTCTTATTACCGTACACCGTACAAGGGTAAAAACTATCGTACCCCCCCCCCCCGCAGTGACCGTACAGTTTGGAAATACTGATGAAATGAAATGAAATTGACTTTATTCCCAATACAATACAATTACATAAATCACAAAGTGCAAATACAAAAAAAATCTAATTCTATTTATTTACTTAGGATCTGTATACTATCTATATTTTAATATAGGGAAGCACGGATATCTTCTTTATTTTTTATAAGCTTGTGTGCTTGAAGGAGTATTCCATGTATACCGTTAGAAAGGTTGTCCTGTATATGAGGAGAAACCCATATTTTATATCGGTCCCCAGAGCTGCGTCTTGCAGTCTTTCAAAGGTTCAATGTTAATCTTATGGAGGAACGGTAATGGTTTGTATCATTATATTATTCCGATGTAATAACCAATGATAGCAAAACATAAATAACATATGTTACAGTTATAAAACATCGCGTGTCTATAAAGTCTTATTCTGATAAAGAAATCGATTAGTATGAAAACAATGTATGGTAAGATAACGTCTTGTTTTCAGTTTTATCAAGGGACTATTAGTTGTTTTACTGCAATGCACGAACGTAATATAGAACTAGTTCGTGTTTTGGGTACGCCTTGGATTTCCTTACCTGTGAATACATCTTATAGGTGACTTTTAATTTAGTATTTTATTAAAACCCGTTTTTCGATATCTCCTGAGTAATGGAAGTCACTGTATTCATTATTCCCCTTTTAAGAGATTCTGAATAAGGAACTTTGGAAGAATAAACCAATAAACCAAACTTTGACAACTCCTAGGTAAAGGAATTCGGAGAGGTCAAGTGTGGTTATTAGTGAACGAAGTAAGGTGGCCATTTAGTCGGGTCATCACGATTTGATTTAGTGTAGCGCATTAATTAGTAAACTGTATTGTTGTAAATCAGCGGATTGTGTTAAACAGTTCTCAAGGAAAACTAGATTGAATTCCCTTGATAACAAGAAACTTAAGATAAATTTGAATGTAATTGTGTCCATCCAGAAAACCTATAAAATCATGCCAAGACTTTGTGGACACGCGGTATTTATAAAACAAATTAGATCCATTTCAACTGAGATTTTGTTCGATTTTCGATCAGTGAGCAATTTTTACTCATACATAAATATATAACCATAATTATATCTGATTTCATATATTTCTTCATTTGTAAATCTATTTTTACCTTTTTTATTTAGGCCTACTCCTTAGGAAGTAATCCGAGTGATAAAATGTATTAGGATTTGGAATTTAACCTTTTATTGTTGATTTTTTGTATTTTATTAGAAAAGCACTGACACATATACGAATACGAATATTGGCCTAACTTAATTACTTACTAGGTTTTTGTTGTTGTTTCATATTGAGTTCCCAAGAACTTACTAAAATTAACTTACGTTTATCCCATTGTACCACAAACTAAACTGGACCAATAAACTATCAAGTAAGATTAAACTTCGGTTCCATGAGTTAGATATTGTTATCGCAAATAAAATTGTAGATTAAAAATAATCAAACAACAGGAAATTTATGATAGAAACAATTCATATCTTTTCATTCTTTCAAACTACAAGACATTAATTTATTTGAATTGACCATCTAAAACATTGCAAAATTATATTACAATGTGTACATTTCGGATGGAAATATGAGGTCAAGTTTAAATTTAGTTTCAAACAATTATGCAAACACTAATTTTCTCTTACCTAAACAGTTTAAATAGTTACCGTAACTTTTTTGCTCCCCTCTCAGACTCGTTATAACTTTAAAATCTTAAGGAGTCCTTCCTTATAAAAGTATCATTCAAAGTTTTAAACACTCATTATATCATGTTTAGGAATTGTTATAGTTCAATAAATGATGTAATATACAAACGCTCATTTATTTTTGTTTCCTAATATTTGTATTAAATTTATTCTGCATGATAAATCAAAATCAATAAATCACCCTGACGTTTAAACACTTAAAGATTCCTAACAGATAAATTACATTAGTTTATTAGATAATAATTTTCTCACATACAATTCTTTTTAAATTAAATATTTAAATACTTCTCTTTCTAGAACTACAGGTATCATTCAATATTATAATGCGACATGAGTTCAAAAAAGTAATAACAATAAAACATTTTAATTAGAAAAAGTCCTTCGTAAGCCTATTATTAATATTAAGCTTTAACTATATTAAGCTTTATTAATATTAATCATTATTATAAATATACATGAAGCATTATAAATACTTGATTAAGACTAGTTTTATTCAAATTTAAAATTACAGAGATAAATCCGTCGGACGATTTCTTTCCTACTTTAATTTAATGATTTTTGATCATATTTGCTGAGAGCAAGTATGACGTACGGTATGCAAACATTTGTAGAAGAAAAATATCAACTAGTCTGTCTCGAATTTTAAGCTATATATTTACATACTTCGTACTTTCCTCCTTTAGTAAAAAAAATTTATTACTATATATTAATACCTAATACAAATAAAAGATTCAAATCATAAACACTTTTATCTTTATTTAAATTGTTAAAGAATTATGTTAATCTTTATAAAAATCTCTTATGATAATTTCTTTACTGTTTTAATAAGTATTTAAGCTCTAAAAAGGGAATGAACATATAAAATAGACTGTAAAACTTCAATGAAGATTTTATTATTAGTTTGCTTCCACTTATTTAATTAGTCCTTTGCTGTTTACAAAAGTAAAGATTAATGACCATTTCGAAGTATGAGTTGTAAAATTACTTTGTAACATTATGATATACCACCTTAAAAATAATTTGTACATCATATTTGTTTGTTCAAATAAATATATGTTTATATGTTATGTTTATATGTAAATATATGTTATGTTTATAGCATAATTTTGGGAATCTAATTGTTATGAGAATAAATTTCAATCCAATCATGTTTTATCTTATGGAGTTAAATGTATTCTTTTCAATGTAGTGAATATAGCTGTAATCTTTTAAAGTAATTTAGTAAGCCATTCGAAATTGTCCAGCCAAAAGGAGCAACTAAGATTCTAATTGAGATAACAGTACTTCAAACTATTACCAAACTAATTGTTATGTTCACGTTAGTAGTTTTATAATACAGCCTTGGCAAAACACGATTTTTGTTACCAATTAGTTTAAATATTAGAGTAAAAAATATAGCTTTCATTATTGACAGGGATAAAATAATTGAATACTACTTGTGTAATGATTTATCATTAGATTTATAAAAATTAATGTAGTACTCATTTTATTTTAATTGTTGAAATATCAATAGAATCTTTTCTCATTTGATAAAAATACAATGAGACAGGAAGGCTGAATGAGTTGATTTGAGATAATTACTTAATTAATGCCATTTTGTCATTAAATAAACAATATTTTTAAAGAATTAAAAACATTAACTTTTTTAACAGTTTTGTAAACCACGACTACATCGATTCAGATGAATTAACTATACCAATTAGTATATGCGACTAGTCTCTTAAAGCTTGTTTCTCTTCTTGTACCCAGTGATGTGCAAAACACGTGACTCAAGTTTTTATATCCCATTAAAACTTTACATCTTCTAACTTTTAATGATCAAGTTCAAAGACGATCCAAACTCTGTAATTGATTTGCATTACCTTTTAAACTACCCTCCCGCGCACAAGGTGGGCAATAAACTTGGGATTGAATCAATTAAATTAAATTGCATCCACTCCAGGATAAACTCAGGAGAAATTCACATCTGAGACGAACATTTCGTCCTCGTTTTCTAATTATTACATTCAATACCGCTGTCAAGTTATCTTGAAATTCAATTACTATTTGCCTTCGGAGAGTTTTTTTTTTACCCGTGTTGATTTTCAATTTGAGATATTTTTATTTTCCTACAATAATAACATTTTTATAAACTTATTTTATTGGGTTTTTTTCTTTTCGCAAAGCACGTTTTTATACTTAATAAAAATTAAATCACATACGCTATATACTTTTTTTTAATTTTTAGCAATTTTCTCTATAAGGAATACGCTATTACGGTAGTACCAAAGACCGGTACTACATTACGGGGGTAAGACCAAAGCCCGGGACCATGTTACTTTTTCATTTTGAGGTCCCCAGAAGCCAAATACACTGTTCGTTCATTTATATACTTTCGTGTTAGGGTAATGAAAATATTTGTTTAATCATACGAGACTTTTTGAGAGGTAATTTTTAACTGTTTGAAAAGCACCATCAAAAATTAACTCTTAATGTCTTAGTTATTTTTTTACAAAAAATCCAAAACGATTATGTGGTGACGTTTCAGCGAGCATGGTGGGAGGCACCCGAGGTCTAATGGTCTAGATAACGAACGCTACTGATAACACCAGACGTAATCGAGCGAAAAGGTTTTTATTTGACATTTGTAAAAGAGCTACTGGAAAACTTAAAATATAGTGATAAAATCTCTTATAATTTTTTTGATTACACATAATAATCATAAGACAAAAATAAAATACAAACATTTAAGTACACAGCATACGTATAATTGTGAAAAAATTGATTTTATTTACTCTAATACGTTACGACATTGTATAATTATAGTATAATACAAGTTAAATACGTTGTATATCGTGTTAAAAATGTCATCTATGGAGTAAGAGATAAGATAAATTATTAAAAATAAGTGATAACTGTTTTAATTTTATATATTCAAACAAATATAAACATTATTGGCTCAAAGAACATCATAGACAAACTAATTCTGTAAACATATTTACATGATAACGAGTATTTCATTCGTGAGTTGTTTTTTTTTTATTTACATAATTTAAAGAAATAAAAAAAAATATAGTTATAATACTATTTTTACATCCTTGATACCTTTAGATAATATATCAAAATCTACTTAAGTAGTTGCATGAAGATATCAAAAATTTTTTGCGGTTTTTGTAGATTTTGATGTTTAATAAAATTATTTTTTTAAGTAACAGATTTGTCATAGTACTTTTAAGTGGTACAGTAAAATTAAATACTACAGGGAACTAACCATATAAAAAATATGTACTGTGTTTCAAATTGTCCATCATCTCAGGTCAAAAATATTGTTTGACTTTATTCTATTTTCCAAAGGTAGTTATTATAAAAAAATAAACCAACATACGCAAGGTGAGATGTGGTCCGTGTTATTTAATAGAATAAAAAACTTTAGTAAAATTATGTGAGTTAACTATTGAATGTATTAAATAATTAAACGTATCTTAATGGTTATAAATGATTAAAAATTTGTTTATATTTTGTAATCCTTAACTTATTTCATTCTCTAATAAACGTTTTAATGAATTAGGTGACTTTAATCAGCAAACAATATTTGGACAAAGCCATTTCATATTCTAATTCATTCAAATCAAGCAAGTTTACCTTCTACTCTAAATTGGGTTTACAATATTCACAAACTTTTGACTATTATTCTCTTAGAATTTTTTTATTGATAATAAATTTGTTAGTCTTGATGTGTCTTGAATAAGGATTTGCTTGTACTAAGATTTCAAAATATTATATTCACATATAAGGCCTACTTTATATGCTTTAAGTAGGGGTTTAAGTAGGGTTTATGGGTTTTAAGTAGGGTTAAAATCTGTTTAAAAGCTTGATGGGATTTTTAGAACAAAAAATCTTCGTATCTAAATTGTAGTGAAATTAAAGATCTATCAATGATATACCACAGATAAGACCGAATGTTTAGTCACTACAGATTATAATCAGAAAACGCTATCGTTAAAATTACTATAGGATGCTAAATTATATAACATAAATGTTTCTTGGCAATTAACTGACTGAGGTACAGCAATGTGTCAAGTAACCAAAAGTGTAAGGTAGTTCATTTAATTAAAATCCAATGGTTGTTGTAAAATTTTTGATTCGATAAATATTGTGATTAAAAGAGCTTTACAATCAAATGATTTTTATTTTATTTAACAAAGTTCGGAAATCGTTAAATTTTTTATTAAGGTTCAAATTGAACAGATTTATGTTTTGTTACTTTTCTGAACATAGCCCTCGCACGTTATAAAGTATTAAAATTTAAAGTGGGTAGGTGCTAGTAGACTCAAAATGGCAAAAATCAAAATTTAAGAACCATTATAAATAGCCCACAAGGTCAACGAGTAGTGATATGACAAAACACCGTAAGACCAGAGATATCTTTGAACGTATATATCTTTAAGATATATACGTTAAGATATATATATAATATATCTTTGAACGTAGTCCTATTGTATTATTTATTTGTGTAAGTGATCTGATAGGACCAAGCAGCAGTGTTTGACTGCTTTAACATAAAACTAAAACCACCAATTCTACTTTTTACCGTTATACACTTTATTGAGGGGATTAAAGTGGTTTTTCCTCGTACCTAGTTTGAAAGCTAGTTATGCCAAATTTCAAGTTTCTAACTTAACCTAAAATGAGGAAATCGTACGGCTTATAATCACTTGGTGGCTGAGTTACACATTCTGGTGTATATGCATTTAGAAACGTTTCGTTGTTAAAAACAAGAAAAAAAAACTTGCACACATACGTTTTAAGAATGATTAAAATTTAATTTGTATTGAATTTATAAATGTTAATACAGTTATTTTCTTCATTTAAGTCTTTCAAATATACTCGTAGAAGACAAGCTAAGAAATTTTGAAGAACTAGGCCTAAGTGCCGTTTCCTCAGCTATCTAAAAATAGTTGATCGGCCTTTAACTTAAGTAGTGTGTTTTGGTTACTTCTGCGCCGGAAGTCGTGCCATCTGCCCGAGCAGCTGCTCGAGCAGATGGCGTCAGATGCTGGGGTGCAGATGGCGAGAGCATATGCCCTGAATTTGAAGTAGAATTGGGCATGAATTAAGAGTTAATTTAAAACTGAAATTTAACAGTTATAACTGGGGCTTGGAAAGTATGTCAAGGTCATCCAGAGTAAGTTTTAAAAAAGCCTATCCAACTACCACCAGAAATAGTTGAAAGTTGAACTAGTTGGTGATAGTGGGATAATTCATTCGTGCCATGGGAGAGGTGTTTATTGTTTGAAAGTTGGCGATCGAATGAGAAGCGCCGCCTAGGGAGAGGGTTTATAAAATGGCAACCTTCCCCCACCACCCCTTCCCCCACTCCTTTAGACCAATAACCGGTTGCCGACTCTATGTGGTGAAACTGAATTAAACATGGCGGCCGCCATGGATAATTCTAACCTCAAACCTTAGCTCAGCTGAAGAGAATAGAGGAGCATGAAGTAGGAATTGTGGTGACAGCGCTTATATGAGGAATAGTAGGGGTAAAATAAAAAAACTTGTTGAACACAGTCGATAGGTGTAACAAGTTTAAAGTTGTTGAATTGTAACATAGAATGCAAAATGTTGTAAATAACACTATCATCAACATTAACTTGCGAAGTCTTTGAAGAGTATAATGGGTTAAAACTGTACTTCTTCCTAACTCTATTTAAATTAGTTCTACACTTTGAAATTGAAGGTTTAGAAGTACTTTGTAATATGTGTTGTGTTCGCAAAAGCTTTAATTTTAAACATTGTGCAGTCATCATAACCGATGTGTTAAGTTCAGAAGTTAAAAGAAGACTGAGATATAAAATGAAGTGTAAAAGAAATTGAAACAGAAAGCCAGAGTAGTAATTTTATAGGTTAGAATTTACGAAGGCTATTCCATGGATAATTCTAACCTCAAACCTAGTAAGTGAAGTAGTCATAACATAAAACTAACGAGAGATGATGACCGAGCGGATGCGAGGCAATGAATGTTTGTAGCGCGATAAACTACCCACCTTTATAGAGGCAATAACTCCAGCCAGATGGCGGCAGATGGCAAGCAAATGACTGGTTGACCGACTTTCACCTGAGTAGTAAGAGAAGTAGGGTTCTGTGTCTATCCCTACTCCTTGGGGTCAATGACCGACCGGAAAGGTCAATGACCTCCCCCCCCCCTCCCCCCCTCCCCCCCCTCCCCCCCGAAAAAAATGGAGCCCCCCCCTTCCCCCTTCCCCCACTCCTCCCCCACTCCTCCAGGTCAATGGCCGGTCACCACCGGTTGTTGACTTTATGTGGTGAAACCAGACTAAATATGGCAGCTGCCATGGATAATTCTAACCTCAAACCTGCTGCGCATGCAACGAGTTCTCCGGATAGGAATGAGTCTATGCTATGCGCATGCGCCTAGTCCTGTATTACTCACTTTAGCGCTACTGCACATGGATAATTCTAACCTCAAACCTTGGTTTTGTGTTGTTGCGCATGCGCCGCTTCCCACTCCTTTACCTTCCTTTTACACCGCTGTGAATTGGACTGGATTGAACACTGTACTGGAGTGAAACAACTTCCCCCACTCCTTGAAAACCCGAGGAGCGATAGGAGCTATATCTTTGCTTCAGTCGCCAACAAACTTTCATAGCGAAAGGTTGTTGGCGACTCAGCAAGAGGTTTCAAATATATAGTAGGCCTATATATATTTGAACTTCTTATACTACGTTGCGTTTTTTAATGCAATGTGGTATGTGTGTGTGTGTGTTTAGTTGTAAGTTGTATTTAATTTAAGAAATAATTTGCGCATTGCGATGTTAGTTATAAGTTGGGTTTAGCATTAAGGTGTATTAATTTTAAGAGGTGTTTAGCATTAAGGTGTATTAATTTTAAGAATAATGATGGTATTTGGTTGTGTTGAATTATTTGGTTTTTAATAATGATGTGTTGTTAGTTTTAAGTGTTGATATTAATAATTTATGTTGTTGTTTTGCCTTTCAGCTAGATGTTAGGGGGTAGATTAACTGTAAATTCGGAAGTTCAGTTGAACTTCACTTAGAAGGGGTGGGACATCCGCAAATTGCGGACTAGGTTTTTTGCATTTTGTTTAGGAATATAATGGGTGGGATTAGTTTGGGTGGGTGTTAGAGTTGCGTTTCTGCATTAGCTGTTCCAGTTTCCCTGAAATTAATGGTTACGCTTTGATGCGGACGGGACGTTACGCTTTGATGCGGACGGACCAGGGCCTCCCTGCTGTTCCAGTTTCCCTGAAATTAATGGTTACGCTTTGATGCGGACGGGACGTTACGCTTTGATGCGGACGGCCCAGGGACCTCCCTTGCAGAACGTAACTAGTGGGTTGGGAGTGGGAACCGCTAGGCAAACAGGGTGGTGGGAACAGTATTACTGTTCCCATCACCTTGGATCATTATAAATCTTGAATGACCTTGACCCACTTTCGGAAGGGTCAATGACCCCCCCCCCCCGAAAAAATGGAGTTGATTCCCCCCCCCTCCCCCCCCCGAAAAAATGGAGTCGATTCCCCCCCCCTCCCCTTCCCCCACTCCTACCCCCACTCCTTCCCCCACTACGGGTGAATGACCGGTCATGACCTGAAAAATTAAAATGGCTATAACTTGATAACGGATTGACGGATTTGGACAAGCGATACATCATTGAAAAGGTCTATGTAAGACAAACATTTTGGTAAAAGAAGAATTTGGTTATCTTATTTTAGTCAAAAGTTATGCGAATTATTTTAAATAAATACCTTCTCTTTCCCCTTTTCCCCCACCTCCCAGGTTAATAATCAGTCTCGGCCAGCTGCTACCCCTCTCATTTGCATATTGTTATAAAAGACGCACCGATTGCGGCTAACATTTCATTCTGATTCCAGACGTTACGCTGCGAACTTGGAGCCACAACCATGTTATCTCTGCCAACTACAACTTCTACTTTAACTTCTACTTCGACTTCTATTTCTACTACGGCTGTTCCTGCACCTAAGAAAACTCTTCGCCTCAAAAACCTTCCTGATTGCTACAAGAATCGACTTGCATCTCAACCTTCAACTTCTGGAGCTATTCTTCCGCCAACTAACACTTCTAGACTTCGTAGTATTTTTTCACCGCCTTCGCCTTCAAAGGACTCCGCACCACCATCAACTACTATGCCGCCACCGCAGAAGCCAGTTCACCACCATCCTAATACCCCTTCCGTTGAAACCATTGTTCATCGTCTTAGCACACCCATTATCCCACTATCACCATTGCCTCCTACCCCACCACTTAGTACACCTGAAGATCATACCTATCACAAAACTGAATCCTCTCAACCTGCTACTAAATCATCTCCTAAATCAGCTCCTAAACCAGCTTCTAAACCAGCTCCTAAACTTACTCCTAAACCTACTCCTAAACCCGCTCCTTCAGAGCAATTTCAATTATTACAAGAACAGCGTCGTAGGGCATTTAGCTGTCCCACTACTTGCCCTGAAATGCTTACTAGGGGAATTAAGAAAGGATCACCTTGTGGGAGGAAATGTGTAAAAAACGAAAGTTTTTGCCGTGTACATGTCGTAAAACACATTTCTGAACTACAAGTGACAGAAACCCCCACTGTTGAATACCAATCCAAAATTATTGGTGTGAAAGGAAATAGGCTTAAGAGAGGTTGTGTCTATTTTTTTGAAAGTGTTATTGACAACGAACACATTTTGGCAACTTGTAACGGCGTAAGATATAATATTAAAGTGATTGAATCCTTGCGCAAAGAGAAATCCGTTTATGAGTTAGACTCTAAAGACTATCTCCTCAGACACAAACTGGATGGTATTACAAGGTGGGGGCGTAGCAAGTAAATTCACATAGCTTTTTCCAAATTATTGCTTAAAAAAATACTGGGGGAGAAACACAACGCGTTATAGCGTTGTGTTTCTCCCCCATTATTTTTTAACACTCTAAGTCTCGTGACCTACTAACCTACTTCCATCCAAGTAGTAAGAAAAGTACTTCCCCCACTCCTTTGGGTCGATGACTGGTCATGGTCAGCACCTACCCCTCATTTGCATACTATTATAAAAGCGGAGCGAGCGTTGGTCACCCCTTCATTTTTCTTCTACACGCCGCTCTTGTCGTTTTGTCTCTGCTGTTTACAATATTTCTTGCTTCAAAATGCCTCCTCATCTGAATGAAAATTTTAATTTTTCTGAAATTTCTGATGTTTTTGAACAATCTGAAGACACTTTAAGTAACGACAGTGAAAGTGAAGATGATGAGGACGATGATGATTATACTGTTGAACTTAGTGAAGAACGTAAAGTCATAGCAATTGATCCACAATTTCCATTTGATACAATAGAAAAGTTTATGGCTGAAGCTTTTTATGGCTGAATGGTTGGACTCAGGATGTTATGTACGAATTGACTCTTTTATATTGTATGGTGATAGTCATTCTTTCCTTGTCACACCAAATGACAGAGACCGCATGTTGCAGTGGGCACAATCTATGATGGAGTGCTACGAACAAGGTGTGGACACTGGCGGCTATTTTCTTGCACAACTAGTGTAATAACAAATTACCCTTCCCCCACGTAGTGAAGAAGGAAAAGAAATATTAGGAATCTAATTATAATACTTCCTTCCACATATAAAGAAGAAGGGGAAAGGAGTGGGGATTATAAAGTGGTGGGGGAATGTGTATAAATGCAGGTTGTTTCAAGAGACTTTTATTATTATTGTGGCTTTAGCAGAAACAACATGGAGTTTAAATCTTCAGCAAAAATAAGGAATAATATAATAAAGAAAGAAATTCGCAAGAAAGAAAAGATTGAACTTATAAAATTACAACTTATAATACCTTCCATTGAAATTGGATGTAGCAAACTAAAGACTTTGGTGAAAACTAACGAATATTTGTTACAATTGCTAAAAACAATCGAAGAGTTGAAGAGAAAGAATGGACATTCTACATAGTAAAATTTGAACATTTTAATATAAATAAGTAAACTGAAAAAAGTAGATGTAGAATAGAGAGCGAGGAATAGATCACTTTGTGGTAATGGACTAACATGCCACTTAGTGCTCTATTCCTCGTTCTCGCGTTAAATTGGATTACCTTGACCTATTTGTTTGACTGTTAGAATTTGGTTAACACTGTTGAATTTCAGTTTTGAACTAATGTTTATTTTTATTCAACTGTTAGAGTTTTTTAACACTGTCGAATTTTAGTTTTGAACTAACTTTTAATTTATGCGAATTTTCAGTTCAACTCTAGTTAATTTATGCGCAAATTTAGTTCAACCAAGTGCCTGTGCTCTAGCCATTTCCACTCCAACATTTGTTCTTTTAACATCTGTCCCATAACATCTGTCCTAACAGATGTTAAAAGAAAGTTTGTTAAAGTTTGAATATAAAGAAGTATATACTAAAACTCCAATGGGAATAAAGAACACGAATGAACAATTAGTTTGTAGAAGGTTAATATTTTGTTGAAAATGTTTGATTTCCTAGGATAGTGAAGAGGATGAAATAGTGGTGGGGGAACCATTATAATAGGAGGAACGTGAGAGCCCACTTCATTTCTTGGTGAAATTTCGAAGAGTAAACATCTCAACATGTATCGTTGCGATAAATGTTCGGAATCGTTTCACGATGAAATTCTATTAGACTGTCATAAAGAACTAATTCACAACAACCCAGAAGAAAAACAAGAACAACAAGAACAACAAGAAGAACAAGAACAACAAGAAGAACAAGAAGAACAAGAAGAACAAGAAGAACAATATGAAATAACAGCAACATCTTCAACTACTTTACCAAATCTACAAGTATTTGCATTACCTGGTAAAGTAGTAATGCATCATAAGATTCAAAATGAAAACTTGAAGCTAGAAGAATTTATTAGAGAAGCAAAACCAATTGTAAGTAAAACTTTAAAAGAAGAATTAAAAAGATTGAACTTTCTTAAATTTGGTTTACTACTAGAAGCTATGTTTATAAATGTACAAGAAGAATTATCACCAAGAGGATTCATAACAAAAAACCGAACCATTATGGAAAGTTCAAACATTGATTCAATAGTAGAGAACTGTATAGAAGAAATATTAACAAAAATTCAGGAACACGAAGGAAGAGGATCCGGATGGAGTCTTACAAGTATTGAAGTATTAGATATAAGAGTTCACAAACATGGATATGGACTAATGGGATCAAGTTACATTCCTCTGCCAAAAAGAATTGAAGATACAAAATCTTGTATTAATGTTAAAAATGAAGACAATGAATGTTTTCGTTATGCAATGACAACTAAATTTGTACCACATCATGTGAATAGACCTGACCAAGAATATGAAAATCAAAGATTTAGATACAATTTTCAAGGAATCACTTATCCTGTATCACTGAAAGATATATCAAAATTTGAGAAGAAAAATCCCGGTACGTCTATCAATGTTTTTGCATTAGATAGTTCAAACAAAGTGTATCCTTTACGTATTGCAAAAGAAGAGCTACCAGATCATACGGATTTACTACTACTAACGCGAGGAGATGTGTCTCACTATGTGTACATAAAGCAATTTGATCGTCTTGTTAACAAGCAACTTTCAAAAAATAGAAACAAAAAGATAATTTGCAAGAGAAGGAAGAGAAGGAAGAGAATGGTTACAAGAGCACAAAAGACTATGTAACAATAATTATGAAGCAAAGATTAATTTACCTGCGGAAAACAGAGCATTCGTTAAATTTGAAAAGGTTCATCATCAATACCGTATCCCTATAGTTGTATATGCCGACTTTGAATCAACACTAATTCCTATAGAAGATGAAAATTGTGAAGCTAGAAAAAGTGTCAAATATCAAATGCACAAACCAAATAGTTTTTGTTTAATGGTTAAATCAACATTATCAGAAGAACATTTAAACAGATATGGATTAACTTCAGAACCTCTAGTATATCGTGGTAAAAATGTAGAAAAAATATTTCTTGATCACTTATATTCAATAGCTGGAAATGCACAAAGATTATATACAAATATTGTACCAATGAAACCGATGGAGGAAGAAGAAGAAATTCAACATGAAAATGCAACTCTATGTTTCTTATGCAAAAATGATTTTACTATTGAGAATTATAAAGTTAAAGATCACGATCACCTCACAGGTTATTACAGGGGTGCTGCTTGTAATAAATGCAACTTGAGCTATCGTTTACCACTATTTATTCCTGTGGTTCTGCATAACCTCAGTGGGTACGATGCTCATTTTATAATACCTGAACTAGGAAGAGACGATGGTAAAATCGATGTGTTAGCTGAAACTTCAGAGAAGTTTATAAGTTTTTCCAAAGAAGTTGGAAACATAAAACTAAGATTCTTGGACTCCTACAGATTTATGCCGTCGAGTTTGTCCAAACTTTCAGAAAATTTAAGGAAACAAGATTTCATCGAAACAAAGAAGATTGTAAATAACGACAAACTGGATTTGGTACTTCGGAAAGGTGTGTTTCCATATGATTACATAGACAGTTTAGAAAGATTTAATGAAACATCACTTCCGGCTAAAGAAGAATTCAAAAGTAAACTTTATGACATGGACATATCTCAAGAGGACTATGATCATGCATGTAAAGTATGGAACGATTTAGGATTTAGAACATTGGGAGAATATTCAGATTTTTATGTTAAATTGGATGTAACTTTACTATGTGATATAATGGAAGAATTTAGAAATACATGTTTTGCGGCATATGGATTGGACCCTCTTCATTCGTACACTTCACCTGGATTAGCATGGCAAGCTATGTTGAAAGAAACAAATTGTAAAATACAACTTCTTACTGATATAGATATGGTTATGATGTTAGAGTCAGGAGTTCGAGGGGGATTGACGCAAAGCGTTACACGACATTTCAAGGCGAACAACAAGTATCTGCCCGATTATGGTGTATCAAAACCAACAACATTCCTGGGTTATTTTGATGCAAATAACTTATACGGATGGGCAATGTCGAATCCCCTTCCATATGATAATTTTAAATGGATAGATCCAGAATCGATTGGAAACATAATGGATATACCGAAGCATGGTGAAACTGGTTACATTTTTGATGTTAATTTTGAATATCCTGAACATCTTCATGATCAACATTATGATTTACCACTTCTTCCGAAGACTGAAATTTCCCCTACTGGAAGATGGCCAAAATTAATGATGACTTTAACCGACAAGTCTCGATATGTTGGACACTACTGGATGATACAACAAGCTTTAGACTTAGGATTGAGAATTACAAAAATTAATCGAGTACTACAATTTTCTCAATCTTGTTGGTTAAAACCTTACATCGACAACAACACAAGAAGAAGAGCCACCGCTACATCAAGTTTTCAAAAAGATTTTTTCAAATTAATGAATAACGCAATATTTGGCAAGACTTTGGAAAACAAAAGGAAACATAAGGATATCAAATTGGTAACTGATCCAGTAAAATTACAGAAATTGATGCAACAACCAAACTTTGGTTCATCTATAATTATTAATGAAAATCTAGTTGTTATTTCCATGAACAAGAAGTCAGTTACAATGGATCGTCCTTTGTATCTTGGAATGTCAATCTTGGATATTTCAAAAACACATATGTACGAGTTTCATTATAAGAAGATGGTTAACTATTATGGAAGAGAGAACATTGGTATTGCATATATGGACACGGATGCACTAATTTACTGGATTAAAACAAATGATATGTATGAAGATCTACGCACCTTTATATATAAAGATGATTTCGACTTTTCCGATTATCCTAAGGATCATCCAAATTACGACTATGACAGAAATAAGAAAGTATTGGGAAAATTTAAAGATGAAACAAATGGTGTGCCGATGATGGAAATTGTAGCATTAATGTCCAAACTGTATTCATTTCAACTGTACATAAACGAGAGGAACGAACATCAAGTCACGAAGAAGGCCAAAGGAATAAAAACTTCTTTCCTGAAGAAGAACGTACAGTTTGAACATTATAAAAGATGTTTGTTTGAAAATGTTGAAACAACTGCAACGTTCAACACTATTAGAAGTTATAATCATCAACTTTTTAGTGTCAAACAAACAAAGTGGGCATTAAGCTACAAAGATGACAAGCGTCATATTTTAGAAGATAAAATTAATACTTTACCATTCGGCCACTACTCTCTAAACCCTATCGACCAGTAAACCTATTCTTCGTCCTCTACCTTCTTCCTTTTTCCTTTCCGTAAAGAAGAGGGGACATGGCAAGCCCAATGCCATGTTCCCTCTTTTTTACACTAATATGAAATGGCCTTGACCTATATTCAAACTATATAAATGAGAATAAACTATTCTATGGATCAGTATTTTTACATGCAGTGTACAAGCAACATCTGAAGATGGAAAGTGTGAAGGACAAGATTGTAAATGAACTACATAAACCAGCAAGAAGAAGATTTCCAAGAAGAAGTACAATCATTAAAGGAATGAATGATCTTTATCAAGCTGATCTCATTGAAATGATACCGCACAGTAAATTAAATAAAGGATTTAAATATATTTTAACAATTATAGACTGTTTTACTAAAATAGCTGACGCTTTACCAATGAAGGATAAGACTGGTAAAAGTGTTACAAAAGCTATGGAAACCACAATACAAAGAAATAAATTTAAAATTAAACATCTACAGACCGATGATGGAAAAGAATATTTTAATAAAGACTTTGGAGCTTTGATGAAGAAATATCAAATAAATCATTATTCTACAAATTCTGAAGTTAAAGCTTCAATAATTGAAAGATTCAATAGAACATTAAAAGGTGCGATGTATAAACAATTTTCAAAAAGAGGATCATACGTGTGGTATGACATATTACCACAACTTATAAAAGAGTATAACAACAAATATCATCGTACCATTGGAATGAAACCTATCCAGGTAAATAGTGCTAATGCCAAAATTGTATTACAACGCATTAAAAATAATACAACACCGAAATTGGAAAAATTGCAACCAAAGAAGTTCAAGGTCAACGATAAAGTTCGTATAAGCAAATACAAAGGTGTATTTAGTAAAAGATATCTACCAAATTGGACTAATGAAGTATTTACAATTTATAAAGTGCAACCAACTATACCTGAAACCTATTTATTAAAGGATAACAAGGGTGAATTACTTCAAGGTGGATTTTACGGACACGAATTGTTGAAATCAACAGTCGGTGATGTATATCTTGTCGAGAAGATTTTACAAAGGAAAAAGGATATGGTTAAAGTCCGGTGGTTAGGGTTTGATAAAAGTGAAGACTCTTGGATTCCTTCAAAAGACTTAGTATAGTTGTTTAATAGCTCATTGTGTGTTTAACCTTTATACAAGATGGAGATTGTACAACAAAAAGAAAGATTTAATATCAATAACATTGATGAATTGACAGTTGACAATGATAAGTTAAATCATGGAAAACATGGTGAATTACTACCAAATACGATAAGATGTCTAATAACTGGTCCTTCAAATTGTGGAAAAACTAATGTTGTTTTTAACCTTATAACTAATCCTAAAGGATTGCGTTTTAATAATATATACATTTTTTCAAAATCATTGCAACAACCAAAATATCAATTATTGGATAAAGTACTTGCAAGTGTACCTGAAGTGAATTTTTACAAGTTTAATGCCAGTGAAACAATTATGCAACCAAATGAAGCAAAACCATTTTCTATTTTTATATTTGACGATGTTTCTTGTGAAAATCATGACACAATAAGGAATTATTTTGCTATGGGAAGACATCATAATATTGATAGCATTTATATTGGTCAAACATACAGTAAAATTCCAAAACAACTTATAAGAGACAATGCAAATATGTTGATCATCTTCAAGCAAGATGAAACAAATTTAAAGCATATATATAATGATCATGTAAATGCGGATATGCCATTTGAAAAATTTAAAGAGATGTGTGGCAAAGCATGGAATGAGAAATATAGCTTTCTCGTTATTATGAAGGAAGAAGATATTAAAAATGGTAGATATCGTATAGGGTTGGATAAATTTGTATTTATGCGTTGAACTACCGATGCTACATCTAGTTACACGTTGAACTTCACAGTGTAAACATGGTGAATCAAGAAAAACTATTGAAAGAAATAAAATCACTCAGTGATTCTATTAGGATGAAGAATCGTGCATTGAGGATGGGTTTAAGTGAAAGAGAAGAATTTCTAGAGACTACATTTAAACCTATTACGGAACCTTTAAAACAGATATCGGAAACTATTGGTAAACCTCGTTATGAAGGAGATGTTTTACTACCAGTTTCTAAACAAGAAGTACAAGCATTAAAAAAAGAAGAAGATGATGATTCATATACAAGTGCTAGTGAGCAAGAAGAAACAAAAGAAGAAGAACCAATTGTTGAAAAGGAAGAAGAACAGCCAATACCTGAAGCTGAACAATCTATTCCAAATTTAACTCAATTGAGTAGCGATATATTACAACATGGACCTCTTGGAAGAAAATATATAATGAAAATGCTACATGACATGAAATCAAACCCGAATTTGAGTAGATCACACGTATATGGAGCAAGAATTGATGGGAATGAATTGAAGATTGGCGATTCAAAGCTTGAAATAACGCAAGACGATTACATCATTATTGGTGAGCATAGATATAAAGGAACAAAAGGATTATATGAATTAATTTTTAAAAACATACCACTAAGATATTCATCCAAAGATTTAAGTGTTTTTAAGGAGATTCTACAAAATACTAACGCTCATAAAAGAAACTACTCAAAGGATGCAATGATTAATCGTTCACGTGCAACAAAATATAACATCGTTATAAAAAAGTTGTTTCCTCCACGAAAATTGCCAACATTACGTACTGCACCAGCGGTGAGACAACCACTGAAAAGAAAATCTTTATCACTTATGGATTTATCACTTCTTGAACAACATGGTAAAAAGAGTAAAGGAGATACTTCAACATCTGGTAAAGGATTGATGAAAAATCTATACAATACAAATGTGATTTACTACAACGATATCAATAAATTGGTTGATAGAATGAGACTATTGCATGAAGCCATGGAAGCTGGTCATACAGGTTTAAATAATGAATGGGTAGCTCTGATTGACGAACTCAGGAATCGCGGCATAATTGTATAATTTCCCGCGGATATATAAGAGTTGCAGGCATATAATGTGTCAGTTCTAACATGAGCGTCGACAAGTTCGGACGCTACTCCGCGTTAGGAGTGCAAGTTGGAGAAAACAGAAAAAGAAGTGGATTACCGCAAACACCCGAAGGTGACTATAACATAAATAATAAACGTTTAAAGTTTGTTAAAGATCCAGAAGAAGATGGAGATGCAACAAATTTAAAAACAGTAAAGGAGGAAACATCTACAAGTTTAAAACTTGACAACAACCAACTGTATGATGCAAAATCTCACAGGGTTATTAATGTTGCAAAACCAGTCAACAATGGAGATGTTGTTAATAAAGGCTATTTGCTATCTGCGATGGATTACGCTTTACTGTTGCAAAAGACTAAAAGTGGAAAAATGTACAATGCTTTAAATTATAAAATAACTAATGTGGCAGACCCAACCGATGATACAGATACAATCAATAAGCGTTATTTGCACTCTGTAATACCAGAAAAGAAAAAGGATGGATTTTCCTTTTATAAATATACTATAAACGATATTGGATATCCTAAAGAAGAAAGTGATGGTGTTAATATAAAATATATTAAAGATAATTGTATTTTATATAATGATGCTGTTATTGATTGTCATGGAAAAGTGTTGTCCAATCTGAAAGATGGTTCAACTCCATCGGATGCTGCTACCGTGAAACAAATGAATGAAAGCTTAAAAAAAGAAACATCCACTTTTGTTAAACAAAATCAAGTAGTGTCAAAGAAAGGTGATGAGTTTATGCAAGGAAGTGAAAAGTTTACCTTACTACAACTACAAAATGACAAGTGGGATGGAAAAAATAAAAAATTGTCAAATATAAATTTAGGCACGGAAGAACATGATGCTGTTATTTTAAAACAAGTACCACAACTATCAGCTACTGGTGTTAACTTTATATGTGGAGGCAGACGATTAACCGAAGTTAAATCTGGTAAAGATGATCAGGATTGTGTTGTTGTAAAACAAACTATAGTTAGAGATAAAATAAATAACGTATATGATGGAAAAAATAGAAAAATATCTAACATATCGGCAGGAATAGCTCCGAATGATGTTGCTACTATTAATCAAGTTATAGCAACCTCTAATGACGATCCATCTGTGTATACATGTAATGGTAAACGTATCACAGATCTTGAGAATCCTACAGATTACAAAGATGCTACTAATGTGGAGTATGTAATGAACCTTATGGGTAATGTAATTATAGACATACACAATCATATGCTTAGTAAACCGAATCACGGTAAAATCCAAGATGATCAAAGAGAACAATGGATTAAAGATGCAATTATCAATAAGTATTAGTAAAACTCGCCAATATATAAGTATGGAATATATAAAAAGTGTTCATTATCATAAAGTATTTCATGGAGTGAAGACGCTCGTTATATAAAACGGCATAATGAAGACCTCATCGTTCAGTCGTCGTCAAGACATTGGCAAGAAAGGACGTGGTATAACATCAGCTGCATTATCCCTGCTCAGACGGATTCCAATTGGTGCTGTTGTGGATCGAGCGATATACGCTTTACCATACGAATTACATCTGCCCGGAGGTTATCAATATTGTGGACCTGGAACTAAGTTGGCAAAACGTTTAGCAAGAGGAGATCCTGGAATTAATAAATTAGATCAAGCTTGCAAAGAACACGATATAGCATATTCAAAGTATAAAGATTCAACAAATAGATCAATAGCGGATAACATTCTAGCAGAAAAAGCTTGGCAAAGAGTAAAATCAAGTGACGCAAGTATTGCAGAAAAAGCAGCGGCTTGGGCAGTAACTACAACCATGAAGACGAAAGCAAAGTTAGGTGGTGGAAGACGCAGAGGAAGACCTACAAAGAGAGGCGCTCCCAAAAGAGGTGGAAACATTAAAAAAGGGCGTCGTAGAACTCGCAAGGCAAATGTAAAGAAGACTTCTGTTTGGCAAATGGTAAAAAACGGAGCAGGTTTATACCTAAAACCGTACCATGTGTACTAAATAAGAAGAATCAATTGATAATTCGAAATAAAGCCTTAACAAATCATCAGTTAAATGATTATGTAAAATGTTTGAAAATACCATTCTTTCGAGGAGTTTTTATGAAAGATGCATTACCAACTAAAATATGGAAAAATGAAACTGGAATCGTAAATTTGGATTCCACCTATGGTCCAGGCACTCATTGGGTATGCTATAAAAAACTCGGACAAACCATTTACTACTTTGACAGTTTTGGCAATCTACCACCGCCAAAAGAACTGCAACATTATTTTCGAAACTCCAAAAACATTTTTTACAATTACAAAAGAGAACAACCTAACAATACTGAAATATGTGGGCATTTATGTTTGGAGTTTCTAGCGAAGAGTGTCAGTCAGCTTTAAGATGTCATCGTATACAGTGTCACTGAGTGGAAATTCATCCACATTGAAAAGTACGCTGTTCCCAGCATTGCGTCTATCCAAGGAAAGATTATGGGAAGCGGCATTACTTGATTTGACTACCTACAACTCAATTCCCAATGTTACGGAAGGAAAGAACAATTTACTACATTATTATGAAACTAAGGATGCTTCAGGAAAATACTCAGAATTGAAAATAATTACATTTCCTACTGGAGCATATGAAATTGATGACATAAACCAATTATTACAGAAACAACTTGGAGAAGACAATATCACCGTTAAAGGAAACAACAATACTTTAAAAGCAGAAATAACTTCCAAATATTATATTGATGTTGGCTTGGAAAACTCTATTGGCAGTTTACTTGGATTTACAGATACCAAAAAGAAAATCTTAACTCCTGGAACTACTCATTCAGGTGATTCAACTGTAACAATATTGAAAGTAAATAGTATCGATGTCACGTGCAACATTATACACGGATCGTATAGAGATGGAGTTAATCAACATATTTTACATACATTTTATCCAACAGTAGCTCCCGGTTTTAAAATTGTTGAGAAGCCACAAAACTTGATATACCTACCGTTAAACACCAGTTTCATTTCAGACATCGTACTGAACATATTGGATCAAGACGGTCATAGTGTTGACTTTAGAGGAGAAACAATTACTATACGGATACACATTAGAGCAGCAACATAAAAGTCAACATGGGATTATCATTTAAACCACAACAGAAGAGTCGGGGGCTCAGTAGCTCCTCAACATTGGAAGAGTTAACATCGGACAACATTCGTTTTCTACAGAAGATTGGATTGAAACTTAACAGCGATGGATATCCTGGATATATCTCAAGGACCAACATTCGACGAAACACTATGGGAGAAGGAATATCACACGCACAACCCTTACACTTCATCAAAATTAAACAATAACGATGAAATAAGGATTCCCATTCAACAACAAGATATTTACACGTTACCATGTGAAAGTTACTTGTACATCGAAGGACGGGTATTAAAATTGGATGGAAAAACTGCTTCAACAGTTCCTTTTATAAATAACCCAATGGCATATCTTTTTGATGAAATAAGATATGAAATATCAGGGGTGATGGTTGACTCAACAAAAAAGGTTGGTTTAACAACGACATTGAAAGGATTAACATCATTAACACCGCATGAGAAGAATTCAATAGTCACCGCCGGATGGGTTGCCCCCGATAAAGACACTATAACACCAGCTTCCAACGGTCACTTTGATTTTCATGTACCTTTACGATTGCTTTTGGGATTCGCTGAAGATTACAAACGGGTAATAATAAATGTCAAACAAGAATTAGTATTACTCAGATCTTCAACTAATAAGGACTTAATACTTGCAGACCCTGCAACTACGGAAGATAAACTGGAATGGCAACTACAGTTGGATAAAGTTGTTTGGAGAGTACCTCATGTAAGATTGGCCGATGAACATAGAATCCTATTATTGAGAAAGTTAAAATCTGACCGTGATATTGTGATGCCATTCCGAAGTTGGGAATTTCATGAATACCCTACACTACCTCAGACAGAACGACAAACATGGACCGTCAAGACATCAACTTACTTGGAACGAGCAAGGTACATAATACTCGGTTTTCAAACTAAGCGAAAAGATGTTATCACTGCAAATGCTGGTCAATTTGATCACTGTAAAATAAAGAATTGTAAAGTTTTCCTAAACTCTCAATTCTTTCCCTATGACAATTTGAATGTCATGTTCAGCAAAAAACGTTTTTCCATTTTATACGATATGTATGCAAGATTTCAATCGTCATATTATGGAAAGACTAACACACCACTATTATCACCTGACCAGTATTATTCCAAGGCTCCAATAATTGTAATCGATTGTTCAAAACAAAATGAATCGGTAAAATCATCAAGTGTGGATATAAAAATTGAAATGGAATTTGAAGAACCAGTAGCGGATGGAACTTCGGCATACTGTCTAATTCTACATGATAAAATAGTTACTTACACACCGCTGACCGGAATTGTGAAGAATGTACTTTAAGAAGAATTGTACAACAACTGCAAATTTTTTGAGGTTAGAATTATCTGCTTTAATTTTTGAGGTTAGAATTTCATTTGTGAAAGACAAGTTGAAAACAAACAATTATGTAATTGTATAAATTTCAAGGATTTTACGAAAAATATAAAAGCGAGAAAATAATTAGTAGAAACTTCATTCTATCTTCAACCGTCGTATGGGAAACATCATTCGCAAGATGAATTCTACTAACGGAGAAGAAAATACACCTCTAATGGATGATAATAGTTCAGATATAGAAAAACAAGTTGAACGAGAAATGGACGAGTTCCTAAAATTCAACAAACATAAGAAGAGAGAAGAAGAAAAAGCTGAAAAAGAAGTAAAAAGGAAGAAGGTTGAAGTTAACATTACAACCAATATTTTAACAGAAGTATTTCTTCGAATTATCTACCCAATTTCTTCATGCATAACAAAAAGTAAATCAGTTGGAATTTTAAAATCAATGGATTATTCACCAATTGTTATTTTAAATCATGGAAACAAAATGGTTACTTTCAGTGAAACTACTTGGGAATCTCTCATGAAACATTTACATCTTTTGGAGTGCTATTTAAGTAACAACACATTTGGAAGAAGAACAAGATTAAGTTTATTGGAATCAAATATTGAAGTTGATATAGTAAAACATCGTGGAGGACAAATTGTTCGCTTCAGAGATTTAACTACACATAATGTTAAATTATATTTCACTAAAGAAGAATTTTATGCTTTAAGTTGTACTACCGGTCCCGTCACCAGATATTTGAAACAACTAATATTTTCAAGTGCAATAATTAAAGACTATCTAATTGATACATTGGACAAAAAACCTTTTGTTCCAATTTTATACGGTCCCGTGGATACTTCAATCTTTAATAGAATACCTCAAGAAGTTGAAATGTGGAGACAATTAAACAACTATCACACCAATTTTAATATTGATGAAGTGGCACAAGAAGTGAAAGAAGAAGAACAATCCTGTCTGTTATAAACATCGGCTCATTTAATTTTTAAGTCAGTTGTTAGTAAGACTTCATCATGAATAAACGGGTTTCGTTTTCTAATGCGCCACATATAATGGAAGTTAAAAGAGGTATAATTGAATTTCAAGCTTTTCGAGGAAATGATGGTAATTTTATTATTAAAGAATTAGTAATCTTGGACATGAACACATCAGTAGTTTATCATTATTTGTTTAAACCTCCAGTACCATTTAATAGACTAACAACTAAAGCGAAAGTTACAAACAAATGGTTGAACAAACATTTTCATAACTTAAGATGGGATGAAGGTTTCATTAATTATAACATGATGCCGCACATTATGAATCATTATTGCAAAGAGTTTAAAATTATCTACACAAGGGGATTGGAAAAAGCAAATTGGATACAATCATTTACAAGCAACGAAGTGATTAATGCAATTATTGATAAAGATTTCCAATGCTACTTCAACGAACTTTGTATTTCATCAAAAAGTTTTAAACATCGAAGGTCACAGTGCGCTTTAAAGAATGCCTACCGCTTGAATAATTTCCTTCAACAAACTGGTGGGGGTAGTGTCAGTGGTGGGGGTAGTGTCGATTATAAAAGTGAGAGCGCTACCATGACACAGCATGAGTATTACTCAAACCTCCGAAGAGACAACATCTCCGACGGACATTCTTATTAACAAGAAGATTAACAACAACATCAATATGGCATCACAGAACTTACTTCAAAGTTTAGTTGATCAGTTCAACGCTCATTCTAAATCATCAATTCTACCTACGAAGAAATGTTCTGAACTAAAAGAAGAAAAACACTACATCATTCATACTATTAAGAAAATGGAAACTTCAGTAGGTGATGCTATAAATTGCACTTTGAGCGAGGCACCTTATACAATTGGTGATGAAGCAAAATTTCAGATCTTCTTACCAAAGCGCTTCGTACAACTACTTCAAAATGAAGATCTTCGTATAATTCAACCCGGCGCACTCTATTTGGTATCACATGGACCCAGTGGAAACAACTCTACTGAACTTACAATTCATGTAACACCTACTACTGATTAATTTGTACATAACATTGTAAATATTTCTTTGTATTTGTTTTTTCAATAAATATGATATAAAACAAAAAAAAATAAAAATAAAAAAAGCAACATATTGTAATGTCTTTGTACATTACAATATGTTGCTTTTTTAAAAAATTCCACAGGATGACCTTGACCCAATTCTGTATAATTATAAAAGGGGAAATGTACTTGCAAAATTCATCAGTCTACTGCTACCTTTCATACCGTACACATCTCGCTCTTAATCCCTGAATATAAAACTGCAACATGTCCCTAAAGGTCAAGTGTGCATCTTACGATACTAACACCATAACAACTTTTGAACAACTCGAAGATTTAACCAACGAAATGCGAGTTTTACTTACCGGTGGTTATCACTTAACTGTTGATGTTAGTGCTACTAATACAAGGATGTTCACTAAAACAAAATATTGCGATGATGAAATATTTATTTCTACACAACCTACAACTTCTTCATCACCAACTGGTCAACATAACATCAAGTTCCAAAAGTATTACCAATGTTGAATAACTTTTGACAGACAAAGCTACAACTAAAGAATCACGTGATCAATGTGAGTTAATAAAAAGGATGTGATACTTGTATAAATAATCATTCGCTTCTTAGCTCTCACCACGACAAGACCTATTTAAGAAAATGTTGTACAGAATGATGATTCAACTTGATGGAAAAATCTATGGAAAAGATTACAACACTGTTGAACAAATGACTAAAGATATAGATGTATTAGCTAAAGAAGGATACCAAGCTAAATTAATTTTAAAATTTCCTGAAGTACATCCACTATCAATAGAAGAACTAGTTGCTATGGCTAAAGCTGAGAGAGATAAAAAGTCTGAAGAAAACAAAGAGAAACAAACTTCCTAAATTTTAATAATCCTTACACTTGTAAGGTATAATTTTTTAAAACTCCATTTGGATGACCTTGAAATTACCCCCACCACTTTTCACAGTACATAAAACTCGCTATTTAACACTATACACTCTTATTCTTTCACTGGACTCCGCAGCGTCAACATGGAAGAGCAAAAATACAAGTACAAACCTCGTTACTGTTGTGAACAACAATGTACAGATTTAGGGCCAATGATGGTGGATGGGTTAGCTTGTACTAAATGCGAATTCTTCGGATCTTGTTACTGCAAATGCAAAACAAAACAACTACCGCCACCGGAATTGCGAACTTTGAAACTTTACAAATCAAGATATTTTCATACATGTTGTCCTCAAAGATGTTTCAAATTTCACCCTCTCGATCTTGCTCATTGTCAACGCACCAATTCTCATCAAGATGATTTTTGTACACATATGATAAAAAGATGTAAATACAGGTCAGATTGGTATTCCGATCCTGTAGAACCATCAAATGTGTAATTTCAGTTTTACACTCTTTTTTAAAACTTCATTTGGATGACCTTGAGATTTCCCCCACCACTAGTTCTAATTTTTATATAATATTAAATCATTCCACTTCCAACACTCTAACTAACAACATGGAAAACAAATTTATCAAATTTGAACATATAATAACTGACAGGGAGGAGATGGAAGAATTGTTTCAAAACTTACTTTCTGTCATTGACGAATATCCTATAAGATGGTTCAGAATTGTAGTTCAATATTTAAATCCTGGTGAATTGTTTTCTTCATCAAGTGAAGAAGATGAAACAACTACTTCGGTTCAAATAATTGAATTAAAAGATGGAGAAGAAGAACTAAACGTTTTATTCAATCATAAGCTCAAAGTTCCCTATATAAAAGCCCCCTCCCTAGACAGCCCCCCTCCCTAGACGCCTGCTCAAGGTCACCATTATATAAGCCCCCTCCCTATGCGCCGATCCTCATTCCATCACCGACTCTCCAATAATGAACAACTCTCCATTGGCCCGAATGAATTCTAGTTTTGAAATAAACTCTAAAGAAGAGTTACAAGACATTTTTAATATTTTACAAGAACTTGTAGATAATTTTACAACCATCAAAATGAATTTGGAAATAACATACGATTGTCCTATTTGTGATAAGGTTGAAAGTTTGGACGAAGACAGTTTACTAAATCTAACTCCTGCACCATCTGACACTACTGATGGTAATAATGAAGAGCAACATCTTTCCCCCACCACTTCTTTGTAATTCATCCTTCCCCCCACCACTTCTTTATTTAACTAACATTTCTCCCTTTCACTTCTCATTCCGTCTTCGACTTCTGAACTATCAACATCACTTGTTTTAAAATTTCAAACACTAACACAATCATGATGGATATGATGGATGAAGTTCCCTTCATAACTAGAATGGAAGAGGATAAATTGAAATTGGAAATTAAACGATTGGAAATGGAACGGGAAAACCAATTCGAAATGTTACGTTTGTTCAAGCTTTTCAAATACATCATCTGGGGACTCTGCATTTACCTTCTCATCGTCGTTGGTGTTTGCATTTACAACTCTGTAGTTCATCACAAAAGTTCAACTTGTTTAAACTCTGCTGTTGCACATTAATTGTATGTTCACAAATAAAATTCAAAAGTTACTTCAACCTATCCCACTATCACCAACTAGTTCAACTTTCAACTATTTCTGGTGGTAGTTGGATAGGCTTTTTTAAAACTTACTCTGGATGACCTTGACATACTTTCCAAGCCCCAGTTATAACTGTTAAATTTCAGTTTTAAATTAACTCTTAATTCATGCCCAATTCTACTTCAAATTCAGGGCATATGCTCTCGCCATCTGCACCCCAGCATCTGACGCCATCTGCTCGAGCAGCTGCTCGGGCAGATGGCACGACTTCCGGCGCAGAAGTAACCAAAACATACTACTAACTTAATTTTATTATTACTTTTTTATTACTTAATAATGACAAAACATATATTACCTTTAGAACTTGGGAAAAATCCCTCGCGAAATCACAAGCTGTATGAAATATTGGTGGGCTAAATTTAATCCATTCTCAAGAATAACTTCAGTCCCGATTAGATTAACAAGTTGATAATTCTTTATGAATATTCCATTAGAAGACGTTCACCGGGAGGGCAAGCTCCGTCTCCGGAATTTGAATTACTACAGATAATTTAGAAATGTAAAGGATAATTCCCTCATTTATATCCCCTTACTGATTTAATAATCTTTGTCGATTTATCTGAAAGGATTGTTTTTTTAAGAAGTAAGAGTCTTAAGAATTTAATAATCAAATCACCTTTGATCACATTGTTACTTTATGCTTTGATCACATTGACTTTTTGGGTGAGTCGGTGGCGTGTTAGTACGCTGGACTTCGGGACCATGGCAGCGATGTTGTGGGTTCGAATCCACGTTCTGCCAGTTACTTTTATCAGTACCTTTCACCTTGTACTGTAGCGGCTCACCCCCTTACTTTGTCTAATACGATCCACGCACAGATCAATAGTCTATGTGGACGGGGGCAAAGTAAGGCAAAAAGAGGTCCGCCAACTTCTTAATATATATATATATATATATATATATATATATATATATATATATATATATATATATATATATATATATATATATATGTGTAGATAGTCATATGGGGTTCCTGGCTCACTTTTGGAGCCAATCAAAAATAAAACAAATTTCATAGTTTTTTAGTACAATTATGCAATATTTTTACCATTTTTTGGCTAATTTTTAGCTTTTGTTCAATTTAATAAAAAACATACAATTTTAATGAAATTTTTAATAAATATGCATAAATTTATATGAAATTGTTTACAGAATAAAAAGTTTTTTAAAACCAGTAAAATTATAATTTTTACAAGATGATTTAAAATTTATTATCAATACAATTATACTAAAATAATTATTCAAATTTAACTAAAGCAGTTTCTTTATCATCAAAAGTCTTAAAAGCAGTGACAATTAAATTTAAATCTTTTTTATTTAATTCTTTAACAGTTTTATCATCAATTATATTAGTAAATATTTTTGGTAAATGTATTTTACATTTTTCTAATTCAACAATAATTGTATATCCATATTTATCTTTAATTCTTTCAAATTTTTCAATTTTATATTTTTCATTTAAATTTAAACTTTTTAATGGTTTATATTCTTTAAATCTTAATTCTCCAATATTATTATTTTCTTCTAACAGATCCATTTATATAGGGAAAAAATATCACAAACTCATTTGTGATAGATATGTTAAAAAGTTATTATCATAATTAGGTTTTATACAAAAATCCATATTTAAATATTTAAAAATCATTGGTAATAATTTTTTATATGATATATTACTTTTCTTAAAACATAAATATTTATTAAAAACTAGTGTAATTTTTTCTTTATCTTCATTATTCAATTCAAAATCAATATTGTATATTTTGTTTAAAAATTGATAGTAAAATATCCAATTTGTATAATTCCTTTGTTTTAAAAATAATTTTATATTCTTAGGTGTTATTTCAAAATGATTGGAAATACATAAAATATATAATTCATTAATTAATTGGTGTGTTTTATATGGTTGAAAATGGTTAAATTCTCTTAAAATATGTTTAAGATGTTTATTCTTATTACTTTTTCTCTTAATCTTTTTTCATAAATAATTCTTTTACATATATTACATCCTACACAATTTCCAATAATAGTAAAATTGGTTTGATTATGACATCTATAACACATATCCATTTATTAAAAAAATATTTTATACATAAATGAATTGATTCAATTCATTTATGTATAAAATATTTTTATATATAAATGAATGAACCAATTCATTGTCACAAGTGTAAGAAAAAAACTAAAAATATTAATCCACAAATTGTTGAAATGAAAAATGGATTATATAGAATTGCTACTAAATGTTTATTTTGTAAAACAAATAAAAGTAAAATTTTAAAAAAAGAAGTTAAACCTATAATTAAAAAAGAATTAACTAAAAATGAACAAATAATTGAAGCAAATGAAATTCATGCTCCAATCAGAAAGAAATTTCTAAAAAGAAAAATAATTACATTAGGTATTGATGATTTATGGGCAGCAGATTTGATTATAATGAAAAATTATGAAAAAGAAAATGATGGTTATAAATATATGTTAAATGTGATAGATACTTTCTCAAAATATATTTGGTCAAAACCATTAAAGAAAAAAAGATGGAAAAACAGTTTCTAAAGCATTTGAAGAAATAATTAAGGATGCAGTTAAAATTAATCATAAATCACCTAATCTTTTACATACAGATAAAGGATTAGAATTTATTAATAAAGAATTCAAAGAAATATTAAATAAATATGATATTAAATTGTATCATACAGAAAATGAAGAAAAATCAAGTATAATAGAAAGGTATAATAGAACACAAAATGAAAAAATGAAAATACAATTTGAAATTCATAAAAATTATAGATGGATAAATATTTTACCAAAAATTGTTAAAGAATATAATAATTCATATCATTCAACAATTAAAATGAAACAAATTGAAGTAAATAAAAATAATGAAAAGGATTTATTAGATACTGTTTTTAAATATAAACCACCAAAAATAATAACTAAATCAAAATTTAAAATAAATGATAGAGTTAGAATTGGAAATAAAAAAATCAACATTTTCTAATAAATATAAAAATAATTGGTCTAGAGAAATATTTATAATTTCTAAAATTAATAATACAAATCCAGTTACATATAGTATAAAAGATCAAAATAATGAAGATATTATTGGAAATTTTTATGAATATGAATTTAAAAAAAAACAATTTGTAAATTTTATTTTATATAAATGGAAAAGAAATGTTTAAGGTGTAAATTATATAAAGATATATCTAAATTTTATAAATACAAAAATAATAAAGATGGGTTATATTATTATTGTAAAGAATGTAAGGATGAGTATTATAAAAAATTATATGATAATATTAAAGTTATTGAATTAAATGAAAAACAATGTCATAAATGTAAAGAAATTAAAGATATTTCAAATTTTAATAATTATCATTTTAGTAAAGATAGAAAAAATGCAATTTGTATACAATGTATTAGAGAAATGTTTTTAAAACCACAATTTTGTGAATGTGGAAGAAATATTAAATGGACTAAAAATTATTCAAGACATTTAGAAACTAAAATTCATGAAAAAAATATAACAAAACTAGAAAATTTAAAAATATGATACAAAAATAAACATAAAATTTTACTTATTTTAAAAAAATAAAATATTTTATTACAAAAATATGATTTAAACTATAAATTACTTAGTAAAAAGTGGAAAAACTTCTTATATTTTTAAGAGTTTTATTTTTAAGTAAAAATTATTTTTAATAAATAAAGAATTTCTCCCTAATAAATGGAACGAAAAAATAAAAATATTAATTGTCCTTATTGTAATAAAAATATATTATATAAAAATTATGATAGACATTATAGCTCATCTAAACATTGATTAAATAAACAAAAATATGATAATAAAATATTTGAATTAAAACATTGGTGTAAAAATAATAATATATATAATTATAAAAATAAAACTTTAGATGAATTAACAAATATTAAAGAAACATTTGATCTTACAAATTATTCATTATTTAATATAGAAAAATTAAATGAAATTGCAAAAAAATTATCTGTCAAAAATTATGAAAATTTGTCTAGAGATGAACTAATTAAAAGATTAAACAAAATTAAAGAAAATCCAAATAATTTAGAATATAGATCATTAAAATATATTCAAAATTTAGCAATTAAAAATAGTATTAAAATTTTTAATAAAACTAGAAAAGAATTGATTGGATTATTAAATGATTATTTTAAAAATAAACCAATTCCAAAAGAAAATATAATAAATATTCAAGAAGCTTCGTCATTAAAAGGATATTTTCAAGATTATATTTTAACAAATTCAAATGATGATTTAGATATTAATGATTATTTAGAAACTCAAAGAAATGAAATAAAAAAATTGATAGAAAAACAAAAATTCAAAAATATTAAAGGACAGATGGCTTTAGAATGTGAATATGAAAGAAAATTAGTAAATGGTGAAATTCAAAATAGTAATATGTATTTTTGTATAAAAAGTTCAGATATTTTAAATATAGATGATTTTATTGATGATCAATTTAAGAAATTAATAGTTAGAGAACAACTAAATCAACCATCAAAAGGCTCTGGTTGGTCATTAAAAAGATGTGTTGAATTAAATCTAAAATTATCTAAAAATAATTCATTAAATGCTGGATCATATATAGAATTACCAAATGAAATTAAGAATAAAAAATGTTGTGTAAATTTTAAAAATAAAGATGAATATTGTTTTATTTATGCAATTAGATGTGCTATTGATAAACCAAACAAAAATGCTGAAAGAGTTAAACAATATCAAAAATATATAAATGATAATATTTTTAAAGGTTTTGATTATCCAATAACATTAAAAGATATTAAATTATTTGAAAAAAGATCATTCGATTCTAAATATAATTATCCATCAATGTCAATAAATATTTATAGAATTGATGAAGATGAAAAAATAGTGTCATTACAAATATCTCAACATTATAATGTAAAATTAGAAATTGATTTATTATATTATAAAATTGGTAATAATTGTCATTATATATTAATAACAGATTTAAATAAATTAGTATATTCTCAATTATCAAAACATAAAACAAAAAAATATATTTGTAGAAGATGTTTGACTCATTTCTACAAAAATAAAGACTTGAATAATCATTTACAAATATGTAAATCATTAGAACCTTGTAGACCTATAATGCCATTTCCTGGTCAAACAGTAAGTTTTAAAAACTATTATAAAAAGTTTGAACATCAATATGTAATTTATTTGGATTTTGAAAGTATACTAGAAAAGATTGATAATTGTAAAAATAATCAAAATTGCTCACATACAAATAAAATTCAAAAACATAAACCATATGGATTTACAATTTACTTAGTATCTAGAGTAACTAATAAAATGTATAAACCTATTTGTTATAGAGCAAAAACTGAAGAGGAATTAATAAATGTACCAAATAAATTATTTGAATATTTAGATGAAATCTCAAAATATATAGCTAAAAAATATAATTCAAAAAATAAAAAGCCTATAAATTTAACTAATGAAGAAGAAATAAACTATCAAAAAACTAATGTTTGTCATATTTGTGAAAATAGTGGTTTTGATGAAGATAAAATAATAAAAGTAAGAGATTATTGCCATTTAACAGGAAAATTTAGGGGTGCTGCACATTTAAATTGTAATTTAAATCTAAAATTCCCTCAAAATATTCCTATATTCTGTCATAATAGTTCAAATTATGATACACATTTGTTTATAAAAGAATTAGCTAAAAAATATGGTAAAATTGATTTTTTAGCTAATACAGATGAAAAATATATAAACTATTCAGTAAATTCTGGTTATGGTTATGAATTTGAAGGTGATAAACCTAGAAAATTTATAAAATTTTCATTTGTAGATACATTTAGATTTATGGCTACATCAATTGAAAAATTAGCTAAAAATCTTAAAGAATTTAAGCATATAAATAAATTTATAAAAGAAAATGATATAATTGAATATGATAATGAAACTTTAAAAATATTAACTTCTAAAGGTATATTTCCATATGAATTTATTGATGATGTTGAAAAATTAAACTATGATAAAATATTAGAAAAAGATCAATTTTATAGTTTTTTAACTAATGAAAATATAAGTGATTATGATTATAAACATTATATAAAAGTCTGGAATAAATTAAAAGTAAAAACATTAGGTAATTATTCAGATTTATATAATATTCAAGATGTTCTTTTATTAGCTGATATATTTGAAAATTTTAGATCTGTTTGTTTGAAAAATTATCAATTAGATCCAGCACATTATCTAACATCACCATCATTAGCTTGGGATTCTATGTTAAAATTAACAAAAATTAAACTAGAATTAATAAGTGATTATAATATGTATTTAATGATTGAAAAAGGTATTAGAGGAGGTATTTCACAATGTATAACTAGATATTGTAAAGCAAACAATAAATATACAAAAAAATATGATAAAACCAAACCTGAAAATTATATGTTATATATAGATGCAAATAATCTATATGGATGGGCTTTAAGTCAAAAATTACCTTATAAAGATATAACATGGATGAATCCTAATACATATACATTAAATGAATGGGAAGAAACAATATTAGAATTAGATGAAAATGCTGAATATGGATATATATTAGATGTTGATTTAGAATATCCTATTGAATTACATGATGATCAAAAAGATTTACCATTAGCACCTGAACATTATAATAATAAGCTTTGTACAACATTATTTGATAAAAAAGATTATGTTATTTATTCAAGAAACTTAAAATATTATCTACAAAAAGGATTAAAATTAAAGAAAGTCAATAGAGTTATAGCATTTGATCAAGATGATTATATGAAAAAATACATTGAATTAAATACTAAATTAAGGTTCAAATCAACATCAGATTTTGAAAAAGACTTTTTTAAATTGATGAATAATAGTGTTTTTGGAAAAACTATGGAAAATGTTAGAAATAGGTGTGATATTAAATTAGGTGATGAAAAGTTTTCATTAAAACAAGCAAAAAAACCTAATTTTAAAACATTTAGTATATTTGATAAAGACTGTATTGCTTCACATATGATTAAAGAAAAGGTTAAGTTTGAAAAACCAATCTATATAGGATTTTCAGTACTTGATTTATCAAAATTACATATGTATCAATTTTATTATGAAAAATTAAAGAAGTTTGATCAAAATATAAGGTTATTATATATGGACACAGACAGTTATTTTATAGAATTTAAAAAGGATCCATATAAAATTATTAAAGAAAATATTAATGAATTTGATACAAGTGATTATAAGAAAGAACATGAATGCTATAGTGAAAAGAATAAAAAAATAATTGGTAAATTTAAAGATGAGTTAAATGGTGAAATATTAGAAGAATATTGTGGTTTAAGATCAAAATTATATAGTTATGAATTTAATAATAAAAATCCTGTAAAATGTAAAGGAATCAAGAAAAGTGTTGTTGATAAAACATTACATATGGACGATTTTAAGAAATGTTTATTTGATGATCAAGAACAATATAGAGAGATGACTTGTATTAGAAGTTTTAAACATGAACTATATACAATTACAATAAATAAATTAGCTTTAAGTAATAAAGATGACAAAAGATTTATTTGTGAAAATAAAATTGATACATTACCTTGGGGATATAAAAATAATTATAAATAAATGGAAATTTTAATTGTTCCAAAAGAATTAATAAATAATGATTTTGATATAAAATTATATTTATTTAAAACTAAAATATCAAATAAATTTTTAATATATCTTTTTAAATATAAAAATTATTTTGTATATCATTATAAGTTTAATTTTATAATAGAACCATTCATAAATATAATAAAAAATTATGTTAAAGAAAGTTTTAAAGAAAATGATCAAAATTATATTAATAATTTATAACCATATGATATTGAATTTATACTATAATTTATGTATATTTTTAAATATTTTCTTGAAATAGCATATTGCTACCCCTAATTTTTTTATATTTTAATATATTTTCTTTAATAAATTTAAATATATTCAATAATTTATTGAATATCTAACCTAAAAATATCTATAAATTTTACTTTATTATCATTATAAGTAAGACCCGTCTTAAAGACGGGTCTCAAACTTGTATATAATTTATTACCTTTATAAATATTTTTTGAATGTTTAAGGAGGGTAACGTTTTGTTACCCTTGAGTTTTTATTGTATAATAAGGTTACCTCCTTTAAAAATTTTTAAAATAAATATTATAATTTATATGGGACCCATTTTGGGTCCTACCTAATTTTAATAAGTTTTGTATGTTTTTCATTATATGATAGGGGGGACAAATTGTCCCCTCTAAAAATATCTATAAATTTTAATTTATCATCATCTATCCTTATTGTTTATCTACCTTTTTTGATTTTAAAATTAATGAATATAAACCAGATTCATTAATAAATATTGTTTTATTATCTATTTTATTGCCGCCCTGTTTTAGGGCGTCTGAAAACATGTTTGTACATAAATTTACAGGGTGTCATAATTTGTGACACCTATAATTTTTATGTAAATTAATTTATCATCATTATGTAAATGTAACTGTTGGTTACACTTGATATTTTTTAAGTTGTATATATTTTTCTTTTACATTATCAATTAAAACTTTTCTAGAATTTTTATATTTTAAAATATTACAAATATCTTTTCCTTTAAACCAAGGATTATTTTGTTTATTAAATACAATTAATTTATTATTAAACATAAAATTATTGTTAATTAAATCAATTGTTGTTTTTATTATTTATGTAGATAAATTATTACAAATTTTGTTTCAATCTTAAATATACAATATTTTTAATATTTTCATTATTTATTAGATTTCCATCACTATCTTGAATAGATATTATAATATTTTGAATTTTATTTATATTTTTTAAAGGAATATAATCAATTTCATTTGGTTTATCACTAATTTTTGATCCATATTCAACATTTGGATAAAATGAATATAGAATTTCTGATTCTTTATGTAAATGTGAAAGATCTTTATGATTTTCAAAACTAGGTTCAACTAAATTACAATGAATTTCAATAACATCAAAAGGTTTAATTTTTGGTATTTTTATTCCTTTTGTTAATACATTTGGTTCAATTATTTTATCATTTAACCTTAATAAATCAATTATAATTTTTGTTAATATAATTTTAACCGGAGATTTTATTATAATATATGGTCCATCACTTTTCAATATAAAATCATTTTCATCAAATTTATTGAATTTATTTTTAAATTCTTTTAAACTATTTATAAAAATATTTTTTATTTCTTCAATTGTATAATTTCCTTTATTTATATCAAAATATTGATATATAATTTTATCATCTTCATCTTTAATAGAATATCCATAACAGTTTTTATAATCATTTTGTATATTTGATATAAAATTATCTGAATAAAATCCACTTAAACCAATACTATATTTTCCATCTAAATGTATTGGATGTTCTAATCTTAATTCTAGTTTGGATGAATGACCAATTATTTTAAATAATTTCATCTTATTTAAATGGAGAAATTTTTAGAAAAAAAGATAATATAAAATTAGAATCATATGATAAAAATAATAAAAATGATCAGCCTATTAGATTATTAATTATAGGAACAAGTGGATCTGGTAAAACTACATTATTATTAAATTTTATTTATAAAAGATTAATTCCATATTCAAATTTATATATTTTTATCAAATCATTAGAACAACCATCTTATAAATTATTACAAAAAAGATTTAAAAATATAGAATCAAATATTAACAAACAAATTTCTTATTTTTCATGTGATGATATGATTACACTAAATAAATGTAAAAAAAAATCATTAGTAGTTTTTGATGATTGTATTTTAGAAAAACAAGATAAAATTAAAGAATATTTTATAATGGGTAGACATAAAAATATATCATGTATTTATTTATCACAATGTTATTCAAAAGTTGATATGCAATTAATTAGAAATAATTTAAATATGTTATGCATCTTTAAACAAAATGAACATTATATGAAAAAAATATATAATAATTTTGTTGTATCAGATATGAAATTTGATAAATTTAAAACTGTTTGTAATGATTGTTGGAAAGAAGACTATGGATTTTTAACTATTAATTTATTGAAAAAATCAAATAATGGAAAATATATGAAAAATTTTTCTGATATTAAATAATGATAATGGCTTGTTGTATATTTGAGTCAATAATTGATAGAATATTTATTTTATTAGTATTATTTATTTCATTAGTATTTATATATTTAATGAAAATTACAGAAATAAAGTAAAATGAATTGTGTTTTACATGATTTATATTTGTGTTAACATGATTTATGTTTATGTTAACATGATTAGTATTTGTGTTAATATGATTTATGTTTGTTTTAACATAATTTGTGTTGAACATAATTTTTTCTTTGTAATAAATGGGTAAAATATCTGTTAACGAAGCTAAAAAATTAGATGATATTGAGAAAAAATTAATAAAAGAATTTAAAAATCAAATTAAAATTGAAGATAATTATGAAATAAACAAAAAGCATATGAACCTATAACATCAGCAATTGGTAAAGTTGAAAATAAAATTGGTGAAGTCTTAAATGAAAATAAAAACCTAATGGAATTGGTACCTGTTGTTAATAATTTTGCTAATATATCAATACCAGAAACTGAAGAATTAAATTTACCTTCAAGTACTCCATTTAGACCAATCAGACAACCAATAATTCAAGAAGAATCGACATTTATTGATCCAAATTTAATTTCACCTCAAACATTAGATAAAATTATTGGTCCATTAGCACAAAAATATTTACCAAGAACAAAAGATGATAAATTTGGTTTATATTGGAATAAACTTAAAAAATCATTTATGATTGGTGATAAAATAACTGTAATTGATAATGATGATTTAATAATTGATGATAAAAAATATAATGGAACACATGGATTATGGAGATTGTTAACTTATGAAAAGAAACCAGATAATAATTTATATACACAAGATGATTTAAATAATTATTCAAAGATTTTATGGGAGACTAATTCAATTTATAAAATAATGATCCAAATAGTAAGAAACCAAAATCTAGTAAAGGTGATAAATATATTAATTTAATTAAACATATTTGGGAATTAAAAGGTGAAATTGAAGGTTCAGGAATCAGAAATATACAGAAAATAAAATTGAATATAGATTTATAGATGATTAAAATAAATTAGATAATATTATTAATTATATATATGCACAAGAAAAAGCTGGTAATAATAATTTTTTTAATGAAAAGAGAGCAATTAAAGACTTTATATCAAATAAATTAGATGAATTAATTGAAAAACCTGAAGGAATTAAGTATTTAAAAAGAATTTTGGCAAATATTTCATCACCATTATTAAAAGATGGATCAGGTATTTTAAATGATGTTATAAATAATTTACCTTTTGAATTACATGTACCTGGTTATCAATATCTAGGGCCTGGAACTAAATTAAATAAAAGAATAAAAAGAAGTGATCCTGAAATAAATGATTTAGATAAAGCTGCTAAAGAACATGATTTATTTTATAGAGATCATAAAGATACAAAATCTAGAAATGAAATAGCAGATAAAATTTTACAAGATAAAGCATGGGATATAGTAACATCAAATAATCATGGAATTGGTGAAAGATTAATTGCATTACCAACATCAGGTGCTATGTGGATGAAAAGAAAATTTGGTATGGGTTTAGAAGTAGGATTAAAATTTTAATAAAATTTTTCATTAATTATGTTAATCTATATTATAAAAAACTATAAATTTTTTTCTTAATAAATGGAAAAAACAAATATAAACTTAACAGATAATCAAAAATCAAAAATAAAATTAGCATTTAAAAATAAAAGATCAGTTATAATTCAATTTAATATTGATCAATTTAATGAAAATGGAAAAGATATTATATTACTATCTAAAAGACAAATTAATAAACTAAATAAACATAAAAAATTAAATAAAGGATTAAGATTTGAATTTTCATATAATCAATTAAAAGAAATAAAAATGGTGGATTACTAAAAGAAATTTTAGATTTTGCTGATAATATACCTATTGTTAAAAATTATACACCAAATGTTAGAAAGGGAGCAAAAGTAGTAAAAGAATCTATAATTCCTAAATTTAGAAATTTTGTTGATTGGTTGGATCATGAATTAAAAAATGTAGAAGGATCTGGTTTAGATAAAAAAAACATTAAAATATATGAAACAAAATTATAAAAAAATTTTGAACCATTAACATTAGGTAAATTAGAAAAATTATGTAAAAATATAAAATATTTTAGAGGTGTATTTATGAGAGATATATTACCTAATAAAGTTAATAAATTTGAATGTGGAATTATAAATTTAGATTCATTTGATGGAAATGGAACTCATTGGGTTTGTTATTATAAAAAAGATAAAAATAAATATTATTTTGATTCATATGGAAATATAGTTAATAAACCACCAATAGAATTAGTTAAATATCTAGGAAAAGATAATATATTTTATAATGATAATCAAATTCAAAATTATAATGATCCACCAATTTGTGGCCATTTATGTATTTTTATATTAAATGAATTAAATAAAAATAAAAAATTTGATAACATAATAAATAAATTAATCCTTAATAAATATGGATTCACAAAATATATTTGATCTGTTTGGAAGACAGAAAAAACATCCAATTAATATTAAAGAAGATTATATAAATTCTAAATTAAATATATTTTTTAATAATTTTAGTAAAAGTTTTAAAAGTCATGTAAAAAAGACTGAAAATTTAGTAAATGCTATTGGTTTATCAAAAAATTATATAAATATTAATGGTAAAAGAATTGTTAATGTAAAACCAAGTATAAATAAATATGATGTTATAGTTAAATCAGAATTAGATGAAGTTTTAGATTCAATTATTGAAATTGGTAGTGATTATTCATAAACTAAAAAAGATTTAAATAAAATTATAGATTTTTTAATTAATATTGGCAATTATGTTGAAAATTTAGAAGAAAAATTATAAAAAGAACTAAAATTTCTATTTGATGGAGTCAATAAATCAATAAAAGAATTAAATGCTGAAATAATAATAATTAAAGATAATATAGATAAATTACAATAATTTATTTTATATAAATGGAGTTGATTTATTGTCTTAAATGTAAACAAAAAACTAATTCTAAAGATATTCAAATAATAAAATTGAAAAATATAAATATAATTAAAGCAAAATGTTGTATTTGTAATTCAAAGAAAAGTTGTTTTACAAAATTTTCTCCCTAATAAATGGCTCTATACAGTTCATTTGATTTATTCATTATCAGAAACCAAAATCAATTAAACAAAGATGATTGGGATGATATTTCTGAAAAATATGAATTAAGTATTAATATGATGAGATTGTTTCAAAATAAATTAAATTGGCAAAAAATTGCTCAATATCAAAATTTAACTATAGATTTTATTACTGAATTCATAACTTATCAATTAAAAGATTAAATTGATTTGATTTGTAAATATCAAGATTTAACTGAATATTTCATTCATGATTATGCATTTACATTAAATTGGGAATTAATTTTAGAACATCAAAAAATATCAGCAAAATTTATACTTGATCATGCTACTGAAATTGAATATTTTAAAAGTAAAAATGAAATTGATACATAAAAATTATAAAATTTGACATCATAAAAATTAAATTATAAAAATTTAACTTGTTTTAAAAAACCTTTTGATTTAAAAAATTTATCCTTAATAAATGGCTGATTACAAAAAATATATAAATGATATTGAAAGAGCTGAATACAAAAATTTCTATCCATTATCTAAATTACATTTAAATGAACCTAATAAAAAAACTGAATTTAATATAGATTTTGGAGATGGATTTTGTAGTTCTAAATTTCAATTTTATATATCTGGTAAATGAACTAAATCTGATGGAAATGCATATGATAATGGTGCTAATATAAAATTAATTGATAATTTTGTTCCATTCTTATTTTCAAAAATTGAAGTTACAAAACATAATAAATTGATTGATGAAATTGAATATCCTGGTCAATTAAGTACAATTAAATGTACTATAACTTATTCAAAATCAGAAATAAATCAAATAAATAATGGTTTTGAATCAAATTTTAAAAATAAATTTGAAGCAATTGGTAATTTATCTCATTTTGGATTAGGATTTTTTGAAAATGTAAATATTCCAATATATAAAGGAGGTTTTAATATAACATTTATTAGATCAGAAGATAAAGATGCAATTTTTAGATGGAAAACTAAAAAGGCTGATGGAACTTATGATAATGCTACATTACCAACTGAAGGTAAAATAACAATTGATGAATTTTTTATTAGAGTTCCTATTATTGAATATAAAACAACAAGTAAAATTCAATTAATTAATGAATTAAGTAAATCAGAAAAAATTATATTTCATTTTAATCATTGGCAATGTATTGAACAAAAAAATATAACAGGAAAGAATTTAAGTTTTGATATAACAAATATCTATAGAAATATTTATAATCCAAAATTTATTATAATTGGATTTCAAAAAGGAAGAACAAATGATCAGTTATATGATACTTCTAAATTTAATAGTATGTATGTAAAAAATATAAGAGTAAAATTAAATGGTCAATATTATTCTGATGAATTGGAAAATTTTGATATAAACCATGACAAATTTAGAATTATGTATGAAATGTATCAAGATTATAAAAAGGTTTATTATAATAGTAGTAAAATGTATTATAATCCAACAGAATTTCTAGAAAATAGACCAATTTATGTAATTGATACTACAAAAAATCCAACAAATATTTCAAGTTCAAAAAATGATATAATTATTAATGCAGATTTTGATTATGATATAACAGATGCTACTAAAACAAATTGTTATATTATTGTTGTATTTGAAAAATTACTTGAATATAATATAATCAAAAATGATATAATTGAAATAAATTAATCTATATTCTTAAAAATCAGATATTAAAATTTACTTGTTTTAAAAAAGCTTTAAATTTACAAAAATAATACAAAATGAATGGATATGATGGTGTATTTTGTGTAGTGTTGTAAGTGTGCGTGTTTTCAGAATAGGCGCCTTAGTTACTCGTCACTACCACCTAGCTTTTATGATATTTTGTATTTTTGAATTTGAACCCATCACTGCCACATTCCAGGTTTTTATGTCCCCAGGGGCATCATTTCAGGTTCTATTGAATTATTTGATTTTTAGATTTTTTGTGCTAGGTGGAGGAGAGTGTATTATTTGAATTTTTTAGTGTGCGGTGTTGTAAGTGTAATGTTGTATTAATGGGATGGACGATAGGCGATTGATTGAAATGATTAATGGAAATAGATTGGTGGTTAATGGAAATGGATTGGTGATTATGAAGGATGAAATGGATGAGGCAAAGGGTGCACCCACCATAGTATCTTGTCACACGGCTTGTTTCACAGTCATTATCCTATGGCCACTCGGATAAAGACCTTCCACCAACCACTGGACTTCAACTATGTCCTCAATAAATTATGCCCGAAGTTTCGAGATTTGAACTCGGAACCTCAGGCATATGAGACTTGAACGTTAGCAATGAGCTAACCAGACTTCCGTTGAGTGATAAGACTGCATGGGTTTATCAGTTGAAGCGCTAGTAGTTCATGACTTTTCCACTAGATAGTGCAACAATTGCCTATACTAAATAAATATCATTTTTAATCCTATTAATATATTATAGCCCATCATAAATCAATAAATTGAACATTTGTTTCAAATACTTTTACAAATAAATCAATTAACATATTGATAAATTTAAGAAACAGCAAAAAAACTTAAATCTCATTTAAAACCTAAGTTGTGAGGTATTATATCAAAGAGAAAAAAATATTAAATTCAATACAATTTTCAGATTAAAGATAACTTAATTATTAATAAAGTTATAATAGTTTAAAGTATTGGAGTTTGTGACAGGAAGTATTATTTTAACGGTCAGATAAGAGAGATAAGAGTGATAAGAGAATGCTCTCAACCAATATATTCTACAAGACTCATTATTTTACAACTAAAATCATAGTTTATGAACTAATTAGGTTTATTTTATTAAATTTGCACAATAATTACTATAATTAGTATATATTTTGACCTGGGACCATGATAATTTCAGATTTAAAAAAAAATATATAAAATTTGAAAATTTTTTTTAATAGAACTTAAAATATTCATTCATGAAAACAGTTAAAGAATAGAATAAGAAAGATTTTCATTTAATTATTACAAACATTAAAACATTTGATGATAAAGAAACTATTCTAGTTTAATTTAAATAATTATTCAGTATTCGACAAAATTTTACTTGTTTCAGAAAAATTTTTATTCTGTAGACAATTTTATGTAAATTTAGGCATATTTGTAAACAATTTCATGAAATTTGCATATTTTTCATAAAAATTAGAATAATGTTACAAATTAGCCAAAAAATGGTAAAAATATTGCATAATTGTACTAAAAAACTATGAAATTTGTTTTATTTTTGATTGGCTCCAAAAGTGAGCCAGGAACCCCATATGACTATCTACTTATATATATATATATATATATATATATATATATATATATATATATATATATATATTGCCTTTTTAACATTTGTTACCGTTATAATGATAACGCGCTTTATTAAAAAGATTCATACAAACTACATTATTTTTCTATTCACATTTGAAGCAATAAACCGATTCTAAAGAGGACACATTCCACACTGACCTAATATTTCCTCAGATAAGTAATGGTTAGTTATAACTACACGTTAAAGCACAATTTATTTGAAACCATTAGTTATCCATCATATCGACGAGAAACCCTACATGAGTCAGATTAATTTATTAAATATAAACATATATACATGTTTATAAGTACATAAAATCAAAGGTGCCACTTTTGATTTAAGTTATAAATAGCAAAAGTATATAAAAACAATTAAAAATAAAAATTACAAACCTAGTCTAACTTTTAATGTGATTCATGTTTTTTTCTTTTTTTAAATGATTTTTATTTAATTGGGTAGAACTTTTAACGTGGTCCATAAATTCACTAACACTGTAAAATGATTGGGAAATTAGAAAAGATTTTAATTTATTCTTGAAAGGGCATTCATTTTTTGTTATGTTTTATATTTTCCGGTAAAAGATTAAAAAATTAGCACCGGCATGATATGGTAAATTTTGATGAATGTTAAGCCTATGATGTTCAGTCCTAAATAAATTATTAAAAATGGTATTATAATTATGGATTTCACTTCCTTTCTGTAGTTTTCCTTTATATCGAAAAAAGAACTGTTTCTAAAATACAAATGCAGGGAAATATGAGTAGTTGCTTGCCTTTGAAAATGTCTTTACAGGATTGATTTTGTTTTAATTTGAAGATGATCCGTAAAGCTTTTTTTTGAAGAGTGAATAAGAGTGAATAACCTTTTAAAATGTACTTCAGCACAATTTCCCCATATTACAATTTTTATAAGACAAGTGAGTAAATATAAGCCCATAGTAAGTCCTTAATAGAATTTTGTCATCAAAATATTTAGCCAGATGTCTGAGAACATAAATGCTGGATGCTATTTTAGAGGATACATAATCTATGTGATAAATCCAAGTTAACCCTCTATCAAGATGTATTCCCAAGAATTTCACACAGTCAATTTCCTCTAATTGATGATGATTATTATTGTTATTAATGTATAAAACAAATGATTTTAAAGAAGATTGTTGCAGATTTATAAACAAATTATTTTAAACATATTTTGAAATATGAAGAAATTATTTTGAAATTTACTAACTATGGAAATGACTTTCTCAACTTCAGTTTTTTTTTCACTGAATACCTATATATTTTACTTTTATTCAATCAGAATTATTATTTAGGCGTTTTAAATTTTTTACAAGGTTTTTACTGATTATAATTTATTTAAAAAGCTGAATTTAATTAATGAAATAGTATAAGTGAATTTCATTAATGATTTCATTAATGAAATCACTTTTGTGATAAGTGTTGAATTTAAAAATTTTGTAGAACAAAAAAGAAAGAATTTTATTGTTATTACTTACATATAAAATTCAGAAATACTTTTTGTTAGTTCAGTAGCACAAAGTAATGCTGTATTCAAGAAATCCTAACTATAATATTAATTAGTTTTTTGCAGGCAATCAATGTTTTCTCACGATGACTAATTACCACAGAACTCGAACAAAATTCGATTTAAACTTTTAACGAACTTTGCAAATGATTCTATGATATTTGGATGAGTTTTATTGTAAGTTATGAATAAACCAATGTAATCATAAATAAATGGAATAATCGATACACCAAATAACAAAGTATACTAACTCTTATAATATTGTACTCCATTTATAAATACGAACTAGAGAATTAATGCCAATTTATACATATTACAATTTAAATATACTTTATAAGCATTATGTTTACCCAAATAGTTTTGATAATGGACGAAGGTCTATACTTGTAATAATTATATTTAATATAAAAATGTTATTCGTTTTAATCTAAATTAATGAGAAACAGATATACAAATCAGAACCTGGTATATCTGCACTGGTTGAAACATTGTTTTAAAACATAAAGTACGATTCGTTGGGATGAGTCCTTCACTTTTTAATACTCATTTCTGATTGTGCTGTTGTTATAACAAATCCAGCAATGCATAAAACTACTAAAAGCTTTTGAAGAGTAACAAAAGAAGGATATAAATGTTAAAGAAGGATATTCACGAAAACCTCAAAAAATACAAATGAACCCATATTTTCAAACTAAAACGCATTGATGCGTATCAAAAAAGATGTCTTGATAATAAAAACAGGTTTTAAAAAATTTGTGTGGTTATCATAGACAAACATTAATTTTTACGATTTAAATAATGCATTTAAGATGTATCTGGAAGCTAAACTATTGCCAGAAACTTATTATTGTAAACATTTCTCCTTGATTATTATGGTCTATTTAAAATCCAGGTGTTTAACAAATGGATAGTAAAAGTTTAAATCTTGTTTTAAGAATTTCCAAAGTTGGAATAATCTTGGATGTTCCATATTAATGGATATCACAATCTTCTTATTCTGGTTGGTTTCTTTAATCCTGAGCTTAAAATAAGCTGCTATCACAGTTATTTAACAAGTGATAATACTAAGTATGTACTTTGGTAGTCATAAATTTACCTACGAATAGTTTCATTACGTTTTACAGTTTTCTTACACTTGGCGTAACTGTCATTTTTATTGAATCCTTATAGCAAATTAAATGTTCTTGCATTCATATAAAATAAAATTTCTTATATTGATACAAAATTTTAATAAGTTTATTTTATTAAGTGTATCTAGCTTAGATGAATTGATTTAGAATTGATTTAACAAACAGGAATTAGGTTGCAAATTAGTTGAACAACTAAACTGTCTAGCATCTCCTCAGGTGTGCTCCACATTTTACATTATATATTTCATCCAATTCCCGCTTTTCAGCCAGCATTATAATCATGCAAAGGAATTCCACAGTGTTATTCATATTCTAATGAACTCAAATCAAGAAAGTTTACCCACGTTCGCCCCGATCTTAATCAAACTTATGATTATTCATTTCAATTAGTTCTACTTTTTATTAAATAGTTTGACATGCAAATTCTGTACTTTATTTAAAAACTTTGAATGCATCCTATTCTTAATTTTGCATTCAATAATACTAAAGATAGCGAAATTTGAATTTAACCAAATTTTTAAGTTGATGTCGGCCCCCATGTTTTTAAAAATATGTTGTAGCACTTTTTTATTCATATACATATGTTTTGCATATTGTGGATATTCAATTAGTATTCATCCTGTGTCGTTGTTTTTGCTGTTTATTAATTAGTTCCTTCCATATTTTAAAACGGATTTTTTGTTGTCTTCAAAGTTTCTTCAATTCTTAATGGTAATTTGAAACCTAACCTAAACATTTCGCCCAACAATTTACTTAAAAGATCACGTTGAAAACCAAAATTTGAGCAATATTAAGCATTTTATTTAACTTTTATATTTTATTTTTCAATGCAATAACTAGAGATCGCCAAGTGGTCGAAATTAGACATAAAGTTCAAAATATCTGAACTTGGCTTACTTATTCAAATATGTTTATTTGTTTGGTTTATTTTTTTAACTAAGACGTCTGTGTTTCCTGTTTATATACACTTTTTTAATTTATATTTCATAATATATATATATATATATATATATATATATATATATATATATATATATATATATATATATAACTTACAGCCATTCTAGTTCGCAAATTCCACTTTGATTATAAAAAAATTAAAAAATATCTCTTTTTTTGTTTTATTGAGTTTTACTATAGCACATGTCTGTATAATATAGTTCTGTTGTACGAATTGAAAAAATTATAAAATGAAATAAAAATTAATATTTTGATATTAACGGTTAGTCTATGCAACGGACAAATGTCTTACTTTCTGAACTGTCTCTTCTGATAAACGCAGCAGTTTTATACACTTTATTATCTTGTTTGTGTCAATGCAACTCTTTACCTTGCAAAATGAAGCGCAAAACACGTGACCTAAGTTTTTACGGCGCATTAAAACTTCATCCCTCCCAACTTTTAACGATCAATTTTATAGTCAATAAGAACTTTTTGTAATTTATTTGCCTCAATTTTACACATTGTACCAATTGCATGACTGGAATAAAATACTTTTAATGCCAGTAACATCCATTTAATTGGAGGGGAAGTTATATTGTTTTTTAAAATTATTTTTATTGGTTCTTTTTTATATTATTTTAATTTTATTTATTTTATTTTAGATATCTTCTGCAATTTTGCTCGAAAGTTCTTGCCTTATAAAATTTTTACATTCTTGTTGAGTTTTAGTTCTAACTTTTATTTCGTAATTCTAAATCCATATTAATTTTATTTGGAATCTGTTATTTCTTATAGGTAGTTATGGCTTTAATATAAATATATCGAATACTTTATCGAAGATATCTAATGTACTTTAGGATTTAATACATCAAATACTGTTATCAGGTAGCTTTTGAAACAAAAATACATTAGACCTAACAACATTATTAATTAATTAATAATAATGTTACTAGACAACAACATTTTTTTCGTTTATGAATTTTGTATGAATCCAACGTAACGTGTCTATAAATTTCCACAAGCACAATTTTTTTAATACGTCGATTTTTAGGTAGTTAAAGATCACTTTATTAGTTTCATTTAGTTAATTTAATATTATTTTCTTAAGCTTCCATAATGGTGAATATATTAGTAACAAGGGTATTTCAAAGGTAAAACTACCTTTATTAACCTTTATAAAGTTATTTCAAAGGTAAAAAAACCTTTAAAATAAAATTATGGGTAAAATTGCCCGGTAAATTTAACATCATACAAATGATCTACATATTGACATACTACCTTTGGCCGAATACAATTTTTTTCATCTTATAGCTTTTCAGCCTAAAAAATATAAATCTGGTTTGAAAATTTTTATTTGAGCTCTTTTTTTAATTAAATGGCATAAAATAAGTTCTTGGAAATGACTTCACGGAGAAAATAATTTAATTGAAAAGTATCACGACCACATACGAGATATTTTCAAAGTTTTCAAATCATCAAGCATCCTCCTCTTCAAAAACCAACCACCAAAAAAATGCTTTGAGTAAGTTTTAATTAAGTCTTTTTACAAAACTTCAATCTAAACTTTTAATGACTCCAAGTCCACCGCTACGATGACATCAAAGACACGTCGGGACGATTCTATCCTTAGAAATGTGTTCTTCAATTTTAAATACATCCGCGAACTAACATCTTCAGTGCGCGCTGTGCTCATCTGAGAGTAGCAGAGAGTAAACACCCATGTTAGTTTTTAATTTGAATAATTTAGAGCCAGGAGAAGTTAACGTGTTTATTTGTGAACCCGTATTTTCCTTCTGTCTTACGATGTAAAATTAATTCTTCAGGTTGGATGGCAACAATAAATTCAAAGATTTGGGAATGAATAATAACAGTACTTAGGCCTATAGCTTTTTAACTATTAAAAGTATTGATTTTTTACATACCTACTTAGTTTTCAAATAATTTTATTCATTGTTTTTACCTTAAAACTATCATTGAATAATAGTAGAACAGTTATAAAGTTCCTTCAGTTTTATTTTATTTATATTTTCTACTTTAATAATTCGGACCTGACTCATACAAGATGACCAACTACGCCATCTTAAACAAAGTTTTAATTATTCAAGTACAATTCGATTAAATAATTTTGCTAACTTACAGGATATTGAAGTTTATTAATATCATTTTGAGTTTCGAAAATATTGTTAAAATATCCAAATGCTGTATAATTTTATAGATTGGTAATATTTTGCAGAAATGAAACTTTTTTGTGTATTTATGAACGGTGTGTATTTATTTGTGAATACTGATCTTAAATTCTGATTATGTCTTATACAACATTGAAATTATTTTTCATCATAATTATTATCACAATTAATTTCGTACAATAGTTTCTGGCTAAGAAAGCTGTAAGAAATATTTCACACAAAATATCATATTATAAATGTCAAATCAACGTTAAGGTATATTTCCAACTGTTTTTTAATATTTTGCTTATTAACTACAAAAAATGTTTTAGGTCGTTTTGGTAAGTATGTAGGAGATAGTGTACAAATAATGCAAAATAATAAATGAAAACATAAAACAATGCAGTTTAATTTCCTTATTTTTTTTTGCGTTTTGCACAGGTTGGTGAAGGAATAATACCTGCACTTGCATTACATTAAAAATATGCAAAACCCTAGCTATGTAATAATTTAGGAAAAAACTATTAATTCAAAATTCATTCGAAAAAATAATGTTGGTCTTGGTCGGATTAACCAGTTAATAATTCTTATTGAATATTCCATTAGAATTTCGTGCATCGCGAGGGAAAGACTTCTCTTTGGAATTTCAATTACTGCAAATAATTCAGCATTGTAAGATGTAAATCTCCCATATTTATTTTCTTACTTAATAATGCTTACAATTACATTTTTATGAATTAGTAGCACACAAAGATCGATCTATTGGACATTTCACAATATTTATCAATTAAGTTTTATAAAGAACTGGCATTTAAAAATCTATCCAAGTGTAACTGTAATCATACCATAATCTCCACTCGATTATAAACGTTTAATGAGTAGGAGATCTTACAAATTTTCAAGAGGTTTAACTTTTAAAGATTTCAAACTTATAATGAGTCTCAGAGGACATCTGAAAGTAGGACGAAAGGTTATTTATTTTTAAAAGCAGCCTCCATGAAAAATTATGTGGCTTTAATGTTTTATTTTTACTGTTATACATTTCCACTTAAAAAATCACGATGTTTTGAAGATATAAGATATTTTTATATATAAGATCAGCGGGTCTTAGAAACATTTTCTATGGTTTATATTTCGTAAAACCATAGACAACAATCATGGCTTTTTACATTCTCCCTCTATACCATAGTATATGGAAAAAAGTATTGTTTTCGTAAAATTTTTCCAATTCTTTTGATTATGTATACATCCATTTTGGAGCCCCCTTTCCCCTATAAATGTGTATATAGAGAAAGTGTTAGTTTCACAAAAACTTTGTAATTTGAGTTGTTCTTAAATTTATCCATTTTGGTGCCGCCTGAGTCCAGAAAAGTGTTTTTAGAGTGATATCTGTCTGTGTGTGTGTCCGTGTGTTTGGATGTAAACAGAGCTAGAGAATGCCCTATTGGTCCGAGTTTAATGAAATTCGGTATATAGGTCCAAACCACGATAATTTCAGGCGGTTTGCTTTCTTTTTTTTTATTTTGGATTTTTAAGGGTAGTTTACCCCTAGAAACCTTCAAAAAACGTGAAAAATCCAAATTTCTCAAAAACGGCTCTATTGATTTTGATTAAAATTTTGTAGTTTATTTAGATTAAAATGATAAATAAAATGACACCACCCGCATTTCCGAGAAAATGCGCTTTCAAAAGTTATAGAGCAAAATGTGTTAAGAAACTCAATTTTTTGGATTTGCAAAATAGTAGTTAGCTTGAAATAAATTTTACTTATCACCATTAAATCTACAAAAAAAACTAAACAATCCAATATTTTGAATTATTGGTTACCGTCAAGTGGTTATGAAGAAAATTCAAATTATAGTTTAGTGGTAAACGCAGTACGTTGTTTAAAGTCATAGCCTCGCGTAGAGTCAAACTCGTGCTGCTCAGCTGATAGCTATCCGACTGAGCCATGAAGACATTAATGTTTTGAGGCTTTTAACACCCTTTTATATTTTTGGAGGAAGTATGTCTCAGTTATCTGACACCGTTTATTTATCAAGAGAAACTTGATAAAAAATACTTTTTACTTTATTTTTTTCAGTTTGTTAAATATATACAAAAAATGTATCTTCATATTAAATACATATTCCATATAATAACTATCATGAATCATATAGTAAATCAATATTGCAATGGTGAAACATAAAGCGATAATCTTTATCAAATCCGCCCACAGAAATATAACAAAATCAGTAATGAAACGTTTGATACTCTTTCTTCAATGAAGGATGCAATAAAAGTTGGCCATACATGTCTACCAATAATTTTATATCAATCTGCTAATTAATTTTCTACTATTCAATTTTTTTTTTTTTTCAATCTAAATAACGGGATTTGTTCTTTTTTTGTAGCTTAACTTGTTATAAAATTTCCTTCTAAGCATTTGGTTTATTAACTAAAAAGGACTTACATGTTTGTCCTGATAAAGATGTCTGATAAGGTCGTATTTATTAGAGAGTATATTATATAATAATAATAATAATAATTCGAATACTTTAATTCCAGGTTTTGCGTGATATCATGTTATAATAAAATTTATATTCGTAAAAATAGTTGTAATAATATTTAAAATAAGTGAATTAGTTTTTTATACCGAATTGCATTGCCTACTGTGTTAATTTTTATACTATCAATTATTTAAAATCTAAATTTACACGATAACGTGGATAACTAGACATTCCGAGGTTTTAATTTTTAATATCATAAAACCACAAAAATATCAGGCTGTGCATTCCATGTTAGTTCGTTAAGGTGATTGACCAACTATAGTTAATTTAATTACACTTTTAAATCCCGATTTGTTATTTCCATTTCGATGAAAAGGTTTTATCTTTATTTTCCATCCTTTGTTGAAAATATCCTCACTTAGGCCTAATAAACGATTTATATTTCAAATAATTAGTTTCATTTTGTCATCCAATCATCGTTTCAAATCTCAGTAAATGCTTAGATGATAGTACAAAATTACACTTTGATTAGTTTTACATATTGAAATACTTAAGACTCATTGTAATGATCTTGAGAATTATTTAAATCAAACAATTAAACTATGGGTCAGCATCAGATTTGAATTTATTCAATTATTATAATTTACACATTGAAATTTTATAAACCAAGTTGCTAATAGGCCTAATATGTAAATAAAAACATTGTTGCTGGTTTAAATTCATTCCAATACTACGAAACAAGGTATTTATTATACGACTTTTTCATGACATGAATATTTATTCGTGTCATTTACAATAGTTATTTTTATTTTATAGTGTTAACATCACTTTTTATATCGATAATTTCATTCGGATTCATTTCAACCTACTTGATACGAGAAAAAAATACAGGTTGTGTAAAAGTTGCACCAAGAATATAATTCATATCCATATCGATCGCCATTTTTTAATATTGTCATATTCATATAGTAGGAGTAAAGTCATTAAAGTCGACTCTTAATTTCATGTATTAAATAGTATCGAATGTACGAAAATTAATGTATAGACTGATTTATTTGTGTTTTAAGTGAGGTGTTTAATATTATGATGTAGGCTACGTGATTTTACTTGATTCTCCCAATAAATCAGTTTATACTTATGAGGAAAAGTCGTTTATTTCTCTAAAGACATAAGATCTCTATCAATTAATTTGTATAGTCTACTCAAAAGTTTTCCGGGTTTACGCCTGCCTTTTACTATTGATTACACAGATAAAACTTCTGTATAAATAAATTTCCAGAAGTAATTTCACTACAAATTACTGAAGAAAGGATTTTATGGTTAAAAGGAGACTTCATCGAGTCCAGAAACTAAAAATAAGACTCGCTTCAGCAATAAAATAGTTATATATCATCGGAACTCTCCAACAAGAAAACCTTGTGCCCCACTCCCACCGTCCGACTGATAAGAACTGATAATAACTCTCACTTCACATTCACCTATATGCTTCTACAGTGGAACTCCCGCTTCCCGATTGTCAATGCAGAGTGCGCCATCTGTGGCGAGGAAGTAGGCCGGAACCGGAACTCCGGCAACAATGAGTGTCAGTGTTGCCAACACGTGCTAATCAGCTGATTATAAACAGTGCAGCCAGTCAGCTGGGCCATGTGGCTGTGGCCGGTGGTTCTGTTTTTCCTGTTGGACTCTTTCGTATTTGCTGATCAACGTAAGTTTTAATTGTTCTAGTTTGTTGCACTTTTATCATAAGTGATCAAAACTTTTTACTCAAGATTCTGAGAGTCAGTAAATTTTTTATGACGCCTTTTTAGAGTTTATACAACAATTTATTTATTTATTTTTGCAAGGTAGTATAGTTCTTTTAAATTATAATATTTTTATTATTTTTGCTTACATCCATCAAGAATCAGCTTAAAGATCTGGATTACACAAAACATTCAGAGTTTGCAAATTCACTTTGGTTTACTTTTTGTCAGTGACATTCAGTAAAAAGTACTTAATTTTTAAGTTTAAGAACCTGTATTGCTTTTCTTAGACTTTAGTAGAGACTTCAGAGTTCAACAGATTGGAGATAAGACAGATTTATAAGAGAGAAACTTTTTTGTTCATCTAAAATCGTGAGGTAAAGGCTGGTACTAAAATAGCTCTTCAGATAAAAATATTATCAGATGTCACAAATCTTAGTTACTCACATGTAGAATAAACTCATTAATAATGTCATTCACGACGATAGATATTGGTTATCAAATTCGTTTTTGTGATGCATTTTTGTCCATAAATTTATCTGCGCCTTGAATTTTTTTTATGTACAATCTTTTTTCAAACCGTCTTAAGAATAAATAAATAAAACCATTAGCCAAATTCTAGATCGACGTTGGCTGAATATTAAAATGTTTATAAAAAATATAAATATTTTAACAAAGGTCTTTCAACTCGGGCTTGTATTGGAATCAAGTTAATGATATTGATGACTTTCTTCATCAAATTATGACAGAATAACCATTTCAAATTCACAATAACTGGGGACTCAAAATGCGCTGGTAAATGTTTAAATCATTTCAAAGGATGGCGTTAGATGGTAATCCATATTAATGAAACACGGCTTTTCTCATTTTTGTTAGTTAATTTTTCATCAATCTATATTTTAAGAATCTGAAAATGAAAAAATCTAAAAATTTGAACTGATGTCATAATGAAAATGTGATAATTTATAATTTACCATACGGGTGTCTTGTCCGCAATCTGATGAATTGGGGAATTGTCTTTATGAACAATAATACCCAGATAAGGCTCGAACAACAAATATAAAGTAAAAATATTATTTTGATTACAAAACATTTAAATTTGCAATAGTTAGGCAGTTCAAATTGACTTGTTCATGAGAAAAGTGGCATTTACTCAATTATTTTTTGTTCGATCGATATTATTTTTATTTATTTATTTATTACAACGACAAAACCATTACATAACAATAATCTTTATATAATAATAACAACCATAACAACAAGATAATATACAATAACAGGACGTATAATACTTATTGATGTTTGCGCAATAATTTTGATGCTGCAGTTCAAGTATACAATATAAAGCAATAAATCACCAATAATTATTATCTCGTATCAATGTTTAGATGGTTAAACTAATTTCTTTTTCTTTCTAAAGCTTTGTAAATTTTACTGTTTTTGAGATATTTGTCCTTGAAAATTTCAATGTCCACCATTTTAAAAATATACTTCGTGAAAAAAAAACTTTTGACCTGAAAAATAACATCGTTGAGTTAAAGGTCCACGCCAAGTATGAACTCAATATAATAATCCACTAAGTAAATATAAATTATTATGTTTAAAAAAACAAAATAGAGGCTTAACAATGCATTTTTTTTTTTTTTTTTTACTTGACTCGAAGTTAGGAACAAACACACAAATTTCTTCCTGGTGATCAGTATACACCCGGTATATCTAAAATTTTCTAGGAAATTAAAAAACTTGGAGATAGAATTCTAATATTGCATTAAAATAGTCTAGCAGTATGAATATGTATGTGGCGTTGTATTTATTTTTTAATGGGTTGTTGAGGTTTTCTTTCCCTTGTTGCCTTTGCTTCGACTTAAAACAAAAATTTGGATTTAATTTAGGATGTTAATTCCAGTGCTATGAAATTGAGTGGCTTAAGTAGGATATACTTATTTTTCTAGGAACTAATTTTAAAAGGCATTTTATAATTTCCTCAAACTTCAAAAACCCGTTAAAGGAAGTTTTAATGATTCTTAGAATACCATAAATATAGAAAGCCTAAAATCTTATTTGAATATCTTTTTGTGCAAAATGTTATACTAATTGGTATTTCTTAGAAAGGATGACTTTCCCTAAATTATTAATAAATCAAGAAAGTTTTGTAATAAAAAGAAAATTGTTTCTAAAAATATTATCCTCATTTTATCAGAAAATCTATACATATTAATACGCTAAGAACTTCTCCTAAAATTTTCAACCAATTTTTAAGTTTTTTATGTTGTTGGATAGGGTTTAGTCTGTAGTTGTTTCGGCCAAAAAATTATAAAAATCTGTCTTAAAATAAGGGTGCTATACACAAATTAAATTTGAAATTTTCTCTATATAATAACATGGAGATTTGGTTGAATATTTAAAACATCTGTTAATTTACAGCTGTAAATACTTGTAGTTTTTTGGGATTACTGATATTCACAATATTAGATTGGTCGGATGTCGTAGATTTAGAACTAAATGTAACTTTTGTACTGTATCAAAATAAATTGCTCGATTTCGAGAAACTCGTAGACTAGTTATATAAAGTGTTATACATTATATAAAGTTATATAAAGTTATACATTTATTCATTTCACTTAATTTAAAACTAACACTCTTAAGAAAGGGTTAAAACCTCTTGTCAGACGTTTTGTAACAAATTTAAGAATATCACTGCTTTCGTTCTGTATTAATTATTATGACTCGAACATATGATAGAGATTTTTACATGGGTGATTAGTCAAGGACTAACTTAGTATTTGTCGATAAAAGGCAAGACTGATAAAAATAACTGTTGTTAAAGATTACAACTACACTAAACGCCGTGTAGATTTTCACGGTAGTAAAACATGATAATGTTTTCTAAATCCGCTACGTGCAAAAAAGAGCTAAGTTTTTCCCTATTGCATTAAAAGCTTAGAAAGTTACCTTTTGTTGTTACTGAACGGTTTATTATTCGCGGTTGGTATCTTATCTGTCTCGAACAGATAATGGTTTACTGCCATCCACCCACTATATCACGGTTAACTGCAGTAGGCTGTCCGCAACAGTTAATTTTGTTGAGTACTTTAACAATAACGATCAGTTAATCATATCCCTAATCCAAACCAACTAACATTTCCAATCCAATCTCACGTACACCGTAAACCTACCAGTTTTCATACTTAAATTATATACTTTAATATAACTTTTCTGGTCAGTAATTATTTGGTTAGGTTAGTCTTATAGGGCTAGTTAGGTTTAGTATGCTATTTATCTTATGTTACTTCGTGATTTTAAAAACACATTGACTAGTTCACTAGCAACTTTATTGGAAAAAACTATTTGAAGGCACATAACACATTTTGATTTTAAGTTTATATACATAAATCAATAACTAAGACCTTAGAACAAACACAAAACAAATAATATATCTAGAAAATATGTTAACGATGGCTCTAAACAAATAGTAATGTATGAAAAATCTTAAAAAAACGTAAACCATTTAAATTTGAAAACATCATTTGAACAATAATAATACCTTGACGAAATTGAAACTTCTCTAGCAATAATAAAAAGAGTTAGTGAAAATTAATTATAAATAAAATGTTCACTCGAAGGATATTTTACCATTCTAAAGAAATAGTTGTGTCCTAAATTTTCAAAGAAAAATTACGTTTCAACCTAGTTATACGGAATTGAAAAATAATGGAATGACATTGGAAATCACTTTATGATTATACTACTTACTCTAACATTTATACAACACGCAATTTTCATTTCAGAACACATTAAATCGTGTTTTTAAGTAGGTTAAAATTATTTACTGCAAAATAGATACGTATAAATGGCCTACTTCAACCAATTTTCGGTTGAAAAATTTCAGATTGCATAGTTATTCCAATCGAGTTTCTAATCTTAAAATTAAAGTAATGTTCTTATAAACTCTCTCCCTTTTAAAACATTGTAAGTTGGATGCAAGATTATATTTTTAACGTAATTTAAAACCATGGCTCCTCTTTCTTAGTAATATTCGCGAAACGGGAATAAGTTCGCCGAGTTATTCAGATTCAAATATATTCAAATCAAGAAAGTTTACCCACGTCTCGCTATAATCTTGAGCGAACTTGTGATTAATAACGTAAATTAGTTCGGCCCTTCTAATAAATGTTTTGTCATGCTAATCTCAAACTTCCAACCACTGTAAGGGCAAATCAAACAATTAAACATCTATTGAATTGTAAACACATCTCTTAGTTCAAATATTAACCGTATTCTTCGTAAGGTTAATAATCTTTTGTTATATTTCAACGTTAATATTTTGTAAGTGATTTTCCATTGATTTTTATACAGTGTGATACAAGAGTTCTGGTACAACTTGACACATTTTAGACAGATTTAGTCTCCGTAGTGAAACTTCGAACATTCACAAGAACCTTTAAAGCTACTTTTTAAAACACGTTCGCTACCAGCCGCCGCATATATGCGGTGGTCAGGCCAATCCCACAGCCCACCAAAATAATCATGGACTTCCCTGTAGACCGGCCCTAGTAGTTGTGACTTATGCCACAGACCACGAACAGAAACCGTCCAAAACTAGTTTTCACACTTCAAAATATCTTAATTTCATTAAATAAAATATATATACAATTTTCTCTTCATTTTTGGTAATTTTTTGAGCGCCGCACATTTGCGGCGCATGGTCAGAGACTAAGTGACGCATGTTAGCGTCGGCACTAATATAACCTTATTTTTAGTCATAACCTTTGAAAAGCAAAAAATAAAATACGGCTTATACATAAAAACATTGTATTGAAATATTTAGTTTACAAAAAGAGTTGTTTACTATTCATTTACGTAGTATAATTATGATGTTTTACAAGTTTACAAAATGCAAATGTTTATACATTTTTCTTACACAATAAACTTTTTTAATGTGTCATATAAGATATGTAATGAATATTTGTGTAAAGATATATCAAATACGTAAAAGATTTTACTTTCAAAAATACATTAAATAAAAATGTACGTAAAACATTTTAGTGACGTCAGTGATCTTTTAACCACAGACCAAGCGCCGCACATATGCGGCGGACTATCCCGTAGACCACGCCTAAACTGTCTGACCATTAAAATAGATCGCGATGAAGAAATTTCGTATTTAGTATCATGGAACCATCGTCGCAGATATGCGGCGGCAGTCTATTTTAATGAGCCCAGCCGCCGCAGATATGCGGCGGTGGGCTCTTAGTAGAACTCGCCCGCTGCAAAATTGCGGCGGCGGGCTGTGGTTACGATTTTTTTTAACATTGTGGTAGCGAACGTGTTAAATTTGTGGACGGTTTTTACCTTTCTACGGACTTAGGAAGTATTAAGAATAATTTAAACAAAAGCAAATGTCGATAATTACCTAATATTAATAACCTTTATTGTTATAAAACAATCGTACAAACTCGACCTTCAAAAAAGACGTTCAAATATAAAAAAATGGTAGAAGGACATAAACATTTCATTAAAATCATATTTAATCATATTAAAACATGTCTAACCGAATTCGAATAGAACTCTATAATCTCAGTTTGAACTTAGTCAATTAGCCTCAATAATTTAATTATGATTTAAAAGAAAATCTATGTTTCAAAACTATCAATCGCTTTATAACATATCAAAATTTCGCAGAAAAATATGTACTTTTTTGTACAAAAGAAAGGGTAATTAGTAATTTTTATTTTGTCTAAAAATAAATTACAGCACTGATATACTTGTGGAAAATCATTGGTTCTTGTTAATATCAATTACAAATATGGTGCATTGACATATAATATTATCAAAACTCCTTGCCTTGCATGTTCGCAAGGACAAGCATTTATTATTGGCTCTAATATTAATTTTTTCTCTCTTGTGATAATCAATTCAAGATGGTAATATTTTGAAAATTTATTTCAATTTATTTTATAAGGCTGGTGCATTTGTATGGTGATGTTTTAGTTTTATACATTCTACTGATTAAAGAAAAATTATTATCACCTAAGAAAACATATTTTACTTTATCCGACCGACCTTCTTTAAATTTTTTATTTAACTGTACACCTTCAGTGTTTGTTACTATTAGGTTGTAATTGTGAGAGCCAATATGTTAAGCTAGCCAGATATCTTTTTGAAACCCAGTCAAAATTCCTAGAAATAGTTGTTGCGCTTTTAAATTCGTAATGAACTTATCCACCTTAGTAAAAGGCACGTGTCAAGTGTTTTATGCTGAGGGACTAAGAAATGTCTTTAAAAAGTTGTGAAGTGGAATATTTAAATTATTAATGAACTTATACAGCAAAGTAAAATCACTGAATAAAGAGTCTTTTGAGAAGAACGGGTCAAATGTTAAGTATTCTGCCGTTTTTTTAATTGGGCAAGCCACCACGAGTGGTAGCGTCGAGCGCTGGTTGTTTCTTTCTCGATTACACAACCCTCCGTTTCTTGAATTGGGCCAATAACCACCGATAGCTTCGAGCAGTGGCTGTTCCAACCAGTGAATACAGCGAATCGCTGGCTGTTCGAATTGTACTTCACTCACCTCATCCCTTTCTAGCCACCACCGTGCGAATGGCAATTTTTATTAACACCAAAAAAATAATAGTTAGAATTTGAAAAATTGGAATTTTCTGTAACGGTAATTATCAGCAAATAAAGATGACTAAATAATAAAACAAGTTAGGAACTTTTATATGTCAGACAAAATGAACAATAAAACCTCCAACTTTTGAAATTACACATATTGGTGGTGTGTAGGAACTTTTATATGTCAGACAAAATGAACAATAAAAACTCCAACTTTTGAAATTACACATATTGTACAGCATAAAAGATATTCATTTTGTTGAATTCTGTATTCAATACATACACTTAAATATACAGATTTTACACCACTTTGATAAATTCGCTGTGATGGAGGAGAGTATAAATGGTGGCGCACACTATTCTTGGAACATAATAATTCCTCCACAATGCTGCAGACAGCTGTCGGGATTTAAGGGAGGGAGTAAACATTATGAAACAGCATGATAGTACAGCTAGCGCTGTCTCGTAGTGACTTGCCCAATAATGGAATCTGGCAGAATAAAAGCTAAAGACGTGACCTTTTCAAAAGATTCTGTATTCGTTGGTAAAAGGCACGTGTCAAGTGATTTACGATTAAGGACTAACGAATGTCGTTAAAAAGTTGTGAAGTAGAATATTTCCTGGAAACGGAACCAAAACTAATTTATAATCTAAGGACCTCCATATGTAGCGAGTTCCGCTCCATAAAAGGTTTAGCATATATTACAGATCTATATTATTTAAGCGGAATTTCCTTAAAGTAATTATTAAACTAAAAAACAAAGAAACATAAATTCAGAAAATCTTTTTTTTAACCTCTTTTTAACCATGAAGCCAAGGAATATTTAAACTAATATATTTTATTACATTTTATTATTATTAGCCTTAATACTTCTAAGTTGATATTTTTTAGTTTTCATTCCTTTCAATTAATATCAACCATCAAGTTCATGAGAAGGACAAACTTTGTAGCTAACTTGCCCTACGGTTCAAAACTGTACGGACTGTATAACTAAAGTGATAAACTTGTAATTTCCTTAATTAACTTAAATGTAATCCACTCCAAGGTGACTTAAGTGAAATGTATCCCAGCAAAAAACATGTCCTCGTTTTATAATTATTATATTCGATAGCGCCAGAAGCAATCTTGGAATTCAATTACAACTTGTCCTTGCAGTTTTGCCATCCATGTTGGTATTTAATTAAAACCTTTATTATTCTTTTCCACTGACTAGAATGTTTGATCTAATTCATGTGTCTAACAACTTTCTATGTTTTGTGTTTACAGAAACTTTTTACATATATTAATTTTCTGAATACTTATTAAAATTCTATGGATATAAAGAGTGTAATGTATTTTTCAATATGAATTTATACAAATAGTATTTTTAAAGCGTCATTAAACATTTTTGTCTCAATGTATTACAAAACAGACTACGATTTAGTATGTGACCAGCTGATCTTTTTTTCAAACATAAAAGGTTTATTAAATAATTTTGAAATTTTTCGTTATAATAGTGCAAATCCTCCCATCAACTGGAACACCATAACAAGTTTTTCTCATTTTAATGTAAATTTACAAATGTATACAAAAGTGTTAAGTATCAAGCATATGAAGCTAAACGATAATGCCTTACTAAGTTCTTAGTAAATTTTTATCGTTGTTTTTAATAAAGAATCGCGTAAAATACTACTGAATGTTACAATTGTAAATTATTCATTAGATGAACATCTGCAATTGACCAAAATATGGCAATAATGATCAAAATTGTGTTATGATGAAAAAAGTGTTTGTATTACTCAAAACTACATAAATCCTGTTCAGGTGTAGGCCTACGTCAGTCACAGTTAATATATTCTTACAGGACTATAATAAATCAGGCACGATGTTATGTGAGTTTAATGATAGCGGTCAGCAAGGCCTATGGAGGGGCAAATGGTTTGGATAGGAAAAAACCGATAGTCAACACCTATTGAATTGTTTAGCAAGCATCTAGCACATTTACTCTTTATGGATTTTTCAGATATAGTTTATATGGTTTTAAATGCACAATAATTAATTACAAATTCATTTTAAAATAAATATTTAGTTCTTTGTTTCCTATTTAGTTATTCACATTTTCTACTACGTTAAAGGCCTATGGCAGTTTCGAATGTTCATGAATACTTAACTAAAGCGTATCAAACTTAAGGTAACAAACCGAGGCAAACTTGTTATTCCGTGTGGCTTGATTGAAATTCCGCATCTCTGAAAAAGTCACTTACCACCATAATTAAATATGCCATACCCTATCAGCTCGTAATGGCTTCGTACACTCAATTTTCATCATGATTGTTTTCTGATTCTTTTGATTTATTTGTCGTTCACATAATTCATTTATGAGTTTATAACATCCTTATATTTTACCCTAGAACGTACAAGAGAACCCCTTTATTAACTTTGTAAAAACACAATTTATAAAAATGTAAAAATCAAATTAATCAGTATGCTTGGATGTTGATCCAATAGGCAGTGATTTGTGCATAATTTTCCAAGGACTCGCGACTTGTCTGTTTTGAAGCCTTGCCTTCTACAAATATACATTGTTAATGTTCAGGACTCCAATTCGTAGGCTAATAGTTAGAGCCTACTTATCTCTGACATTCTTATAAATTTTAAAATAAAATAAATTGCAAAACACTATTTCAATGTACATTAAAAGTATATTTAGAGCTTTATATCACTCAGAACTTTCCCTTGCAACTGTAAACTGCCAAAGGCTGATTTTAATGGCTTGTCACAAAAGTGATGCGGGATCGAATCAGGAGGGAATTGACAAGTTGGAAGGAGTAATAAGTTAGGATTGGTGGCGACATTTTACATTACTTGTGAAAACTCGATCTTCCAACTTATACCAAGATTTGGTTTCTACTTTAACGACTCTCGATCTCTCCTTTTAGTGAGGAAAGTTTCTTGATAAAAAATATATTTTATAAAATCATAAACTAAATGCACGATGTCATTAGAGTGTTTGTTAGTTTTTAGAATTTTTTGTACCTGGCCTAAGTTAATTTTAAAGCTGTAAATGCATAAACGATACAATCGTTTAATAAAAATCCAACAAACGTAAATATACAAAAAAATGTTTATATATAGTCCTAATTGAAAAAAACAATGTTTCAATTTATTTTTATATATTTAATTTTGTACAAGATATTTGACCTCTTTAACATCTACGTAATTGGAATATTTATTCTTACATGCGTTTTAAAAAATAGCGAGAAAAAATACATGATCTGAAAATGGTCTATATTTGTTTTCTTGAAATACTTTTATTCCTGATCAAGGAATTATGTACTCGATATGTACCTTTTAAAATAACAATTGACGCTTTCTTGTAAGATGAAATATTATTTATCATACTTTGCACATAAGGACTAATTAAATGTTGGATATTTTTCCTTTAAGGTTTATCAGTTTCAAATTAATTTTCGTTAGGTATTGTACTCTGCATGAAGTTATATTTTAATCTACAATATACATATTAACTTTTGTTATAACTAGTCTTCTTGTTACTTGGAATAGGGCAATTTATTTTGATACAATATAAAAGTAACATTTAGTTATAAATCAACGACATAGAACCAATCCAATATTGTGAATATCAGTAATCACAAAAAACTACAAGTACTTACAGCTGTTCATTAACAGATGATTAAAATGTTCAACCGAAACCTAATGTTATTCTAATGGGAAAATTTTTAATTAAATTTGTTTATAGCGCCCATTTTTATGGACGATTTTTATTAATTTTTGGCGGAAATAACTACAGACCAAGCCCTATCCAATGACACCAAAAACTTGAATATCGGTTGAAAATTGTAGAAGCAGTTCTCAACACAAAAAAAAAACTTTGCGTATTAAATAAGAATAAATATTTCTGATATTCTGAAATGAGCAGCTACGATTGTTTTAAAAAGCGCATTCCTCGCTTAGGATTAACCGAAGAAAAAATTTTGGAGTAATTAATTTGGGCTATGAGCTTCAAAGCTTTCATTTCATTGCAACGTTAACATCCATAAAAGTTTATTTGTAGTCTCTCTTGAAAAATTTCTAAAACAAATTTATAAAAAATCGGGATTTTATTGTTATTTAATGTTATGACTGCTATGTACGGCGGCAATGTAAAATGATGTAACAGATTGGGAGTAATACCGGTTACTAATTTTTTATTTTATCACTGTGCTTGAATTTAAATTTGATTAGTACACAATTCTGGAAAGGTGAATATTCCTCTCCCACTGATTTAGTTTTTGAATAATTCAAACAATCTAAGTTTGTGTGAGACATGAAGGAACCAAAATTCTAAATGGTTTTTTTTTTTATTGTTTTATTCGTCTTCTTGATTGACCTTTTATTTTCATTACAATACATGCTTTATATATATATATATATATATATATATATATATATATATATATATATATATATATATATATATATATATATATATAGATATAAAACAGGGGTTTGTAAAAAAATGTTTTTGAAAAAAAATATGGATGATCTTTTTTAACTAAAGGGAAATTCATAAGAGAAAAGTCTAAATGTCCTAGATTAATCGTAATATGTTATAGATAATGTAATAATAACCTATTAATCTTCAATTCAATTGAACAAAGCATAATTTTTCGTCCAAAAACTTATCCCTACTTCTGTTCTATTCAAAACTATTGACTACATAACAAATTAAATAAAAAATGCTATACCATTCTTTCATTGGAGTTTGATAAACTACAAAATATCAAAAATTTCAAATAGCAGTTTTTTTAATTTCTTATTTAATAATTAAATTCCTTGTTAGGGTGAATACGTTAATGTGACACAAAGTCATGAGCGGTTTAATATCCATTGAGAACTTATCGTTACAACTGTCTATAAATGAAACATAATTTAATTTCTAGTTGTTTTTTGTCACAAAATACAATTACTGCAAATCATAGCTGGACGGTTTCAGTGACATTACCAAACTAAACTGTAATAAACAGCTAGCGCATTTGTCATGTTACAGCGGCGCGGCTTGGCGTCGGTGAATGTTTGTGCCATTAACCTACTTGCCGCAACGCTAGTTTGCGACAGTATAATTCAGCCTGCATCTCACCAAGCTGTATTGACAGCGTTCAACAAAACCTTCCAACACTGGAATGGCAATTTAGTTTGCAAAATTCACTATAGCGAAATCCGGATTTAAAACACAGCTATAGATACATCCGACCCAGATACTTTGATTCCTATTGTAATGTAATACTGTATGGATTTCAAATTGTTTTAATATAGGTATCGTTTAAAAAGGTTGCTTTAGTTGTCACAGTGAATTTACTAACACCTATTTTTTTTCTGAATCGAAAATTTTACAGCAATTGAATTTAGAGAAGGGAAATCCCTAACATCCCTAAGTAATAAGTCCTAATATAGTTCTTGCACGGAAAAATGTTTCCAAGTATAATTAGGTCTATCAGTTTGAGGTGTGCTGGACAGCGTATTTTTTGTGTGAGAACGAAAGTAATGGTTTTACCAGCTTAAGCTCGTCCCCCCTAGTACTATCTATTTTAATCTAGTATTTTTTTATAAAGATGACTTAAGTTAATGCGAGAATCGGTTTCGTCCGTTGATTGTACACGCATCTGAGGTTTTTTCTCTCTTTACATCCTCCTTCGGAGCTATCTACTTCCTGGTGCTGTCCTAAACCCTGTAGTCCTACTGCCAGGAAACTACGTCACTCTCTACCTTACTGCAATGTCTTATGTCCCAAGATGGACGCGCCGCCGCCCCGTCGTGGAGGAGCTGGTCTCCCCTCTGGAGACCCCCTCCACCCTCCGCTCCCTGGTGCTGTCCTGGACCCTGGAGTCGGTCCTGCCAGGAGACTTTGTCAACCTCTACCTCACTGTAATATCCTCTGCCCCAGGATGGACGTGCCGCCGCTCCGTCGTGGAGGTGCTGGTCTCCCCTCTGGTGACTCCCTCCACCCTCCGCTCCCTGGTGCTGTCCTGGACCCTGGAGTCGGTCCTGCCAGAAGACTACATTCCCCTCTACCTCACTGTAATGTCTTCTACCCCAGGATGGACGTGCCGCCGCTCCGTCGTGGAGGTGCTGGTCTCCCCTCTGGTGACTCCCTCCACCCTTCACTCCCTGGTGCTGTCCTGGACCCTGGAGTTGGTCCTACCAGAAGACTACGTCACCCTCTACCTCACTGTAATGTCTTCTACCCCAGGATGGACGTGCCACCGCCCCGTCGTAGAGGTTCTGGTCTCCCCTCTGGTGACTCCCTCCACCCTCCGCACCCTGGTGCTGTCCTGGACCCTGGAGTCGGTCCTACCAGAAGACTACGTTCCCCTCTACCTCACTGTAATGTCTTCTGCTCCAGGATGGACGTGCCGCCGCCCCGTCGTGGAGGTGCTGGTCTCCCCTATGATAACTCCCACCACCCTCCGCTCCCTGGTGCTGTCCTGGACCCTGGAGTCGGTCCTGCCAGAAGACTACATTCCCCTCTACCTCACTGTAATGTCTTCTACCCCAGGATGGACGTGCCACCGCCCCGTCGTGGAGGTGCTGGTCTCCCCTCTGGTGACTCCCCCCACCCTCCGCTCCCTGGTGCTGTCCTGGACCCTGGAGTCGGTCCTGCCAGAAGACTACATTCCCCTCTACCTCACTGTAATGTCTTCTACCCCAGGATGGACGTGCCACCGCCCCGTCGTAGAGGTGCTGGTCTCCCCTCTGGTGACTCCCTCCACCCTCCGCACCCTGGTGCTGTCCTGGACCCTGGAGTCGGTCCTACCAGAAGACTACGTTCCCCTCTACCTCACTGTTATGTCTTCTACCCCAGGATGGACGTGCCACCGCCCCGTCGTAGAGGTGCTGGTCTCCCCTCTGGTGACTCCCTCCACCCTCCGCACCCTGGTGCTGTCCTGGACCCTGGAGTCGGTCCTGCCAGGAGACTACGTCACCCTCTAACTAACTGTAATGTCTTCTGATCCAGGATGGACGTGCCGCCGCCCCGTCGTGGAGGTGCTGGTCTCCCCCTCTGGTAACTCCCTCCACCCTACGCTCCCTGGTGCTTTCCTTTAGAGTAGGTCCAGCCAGGAGACTACGTTCCCTGTACCTCATTGTAATGTCTTCTGCCCCAGGATGGACTTGCCGCCGCCCCATCGTGGAGGTGCTCGTCTCCCCTCTGGTAACTCCCACCACCCTCCGCTCCCTGGTGCTGTCCTGGACCGTGGAGATGGTCCTGCCAGGAGACTACGTTGCTCTCTACCTCACCGACACCACGTCGCAGCCTCTTTACTCTATGTCCATTAATACAACCCAGGGATGGGTCGACACTGGGGTCCAGGAAAACCGAAGTGCCTGGGAGTCATTGGGATTCATGGAGCAGTGTCTCGGGTACTGGGCGGCGATCAAGAACACCAATAGCTCGCAAGGTAAAAATATTTAAATATTTACGTAACTTTGTTTATACATATTATAGGTATCAGTGAATTTCGATGTACTTTTTCTTAAACAATATGCCTGCTTCGAGTTTTGGTAGTACATTTTACTTTCTAACGACTTTGTTTATTGCACTGATTATTTTTTTGATTTTTTTAGACTTTGATAGGTTAGGTATTTTCATTTTCAAAATATGTATTTTGATAATTATTTAAATTTTTTGAACAAATGTGGTGTTTTTTTTTTTTTTTTTTTTTTTTTTTTTTTTTTTTGTTAAATACTATGTAGTTTACTATAGTTTTTATTAAAACAACAAAACCCGTTTTTAGTTATCCTTAAAAGTAGTGTGTTTTGGTTACACCTAGACCGGAAGTCGTGACATCCGCCCGATCAGCTGCTCGCGAGCAGTTGACCGGGCAGCTGGCGCCAGCTGCCATGCCATATAGCTTCCGGTGGGGGTTAGAGGGTATATATGAGATGCTGTAGTTATATGTTATGCCATATAGGTTGGGGTGGAGATGGCGATAGTGTTGGCGTTAGGGTGAAGTGAATTTGCGCATAAAGTGGGGTTGAACTAAAAGTGAGCATAAATTAAAAGTTAGTTCAAAATTGAAATTTGTCGGTGTTAACGAAACTCTAACAGTTGAACAAAAATTAAGAGTTAGTTCAAAATTGAAATTCAAACTTATAACTGGGATCTGGAAAATATGCCAAGGTCATCCAGAGTAAGTTTTTAAAAAGCCTATCCAACTACCACCAGAAATAGTTCAAAGTTGAACTAGTTGGTGATAGTGGGATAATTCATCCGTGCCATGGGAGAGGTGTTTATCGTTTGAAAGTTGGCGATCGAATGAGAAGCACCGCCTAGGGAGAGGGCTTATAAAATGGCAACCTTCCCCCCACCACCCCTTCCCCCACTCCTTTAGACCAATAACCGGTCGCCGACTCTATGTGGTGAAACTGAACTAAACATGGCGGCCGCCATGGATAATTCTAACCTCAAACCCTAGCTTAGCTGAAGAGAATAGAGGATAATGAAGTAGGAATTGCGGTGAGCGCATTTATATAAGGAATGGTGGGAGTAAAATAGGAAAACCTGTTGAACACAGTCGATAGGAGTAATAAGTTCAAAGTTGTGGAAGCATAACATAGAACGTAAAATGTCGTGAATAACACTATCATCAACGTTAACCTGCGAAGTTGTAGAAGAATATAACGGGTTAAAACTGTATTTCTTCCTAACTCTATTTAAATTAGTTCCACACTTTGAAATTGAAGATTTAGAAGTACTTCGTAATATGTTTTGTGTTCGCAAAAGTTTTAACCTTAAACATTGTGCAACCGTCATAACTAATGTGTTACATTCAGAAGTTAAAAGAAGACTGAGGTATAAAATGAAGTGTAAAGGAAATTGAAACAGAACACCATAGTAGCAATATTTGAGGTTAGAATTAACTCGACTCATTTAATGAAGTGGCTAGGAAGCCACATGCTGATGAATGCTAAATTGCATGTTAGAAGTAACGAAGTAGTCATAAAGTAAAACTAATGAGAGGTGATCACTGCGAGGATGCAAGGTAATGAATGTCAGCGCGAATGCGAGGTAATGAATGTTTGCGGTGCAATAAACTACCTGGTTTTATAGAGGTGGGTCTACTGCTCGCGACGGGCGCAAATTTTAATTTGCCGCGTTTCATTAACACTGTGAAAAAATATAGTTATCGTCAAGATAAAATTCTGATATTTTAGTATGATGAACACTACTATATAACGGTGCCTATGGTAATGTTTTATGCCGAAATTAAAATAATAAGACGAAGAAAAAATACAAAACCATAGCAAAGCACTTTTGTTTGAAATTCATGACATCAAAAAGTTAGTAAGCGAGGAAGTTTTTTATTTATTGGTCAGGTGAATTTTGTCAGCGGGAAAGTTGTTGGAAAAGACTTAAATCGCAACTTTGTAATTTACAATTTTTTTGTAGAACGCTTTGTTTTGGTTTTATTCTAATTCAAAGTTAATAGTTTATTTCCCAATGGGCCGGCTGCCGCGGCGCGTGCCGACGCTAGGAGCTCTTGTCGCATGTATACAACTTTGATAGTTATAATAATTATGTTTTTATTATTATTGTTTTGTTAATTTATTATTTTAAAAAAGGTGATTGTATCCAAAATAATTACTGTGTAATTACTGCTTAATAAGACACTAGATATTATAAAAAATACATTGATATATACGACGTATTTTTTTATTGAAGTTTTAGTTGAGTTTTGATATTGTAAATTTTACTAAGATATTTGTTATAAATAAAACGGTTTGTTTTTAAAACACAGAAAAAGTAGCTTCCCTTATTGACTGTATAAAATATGGCTGTTAAACATGCCTATGAATGTTTTTACAAAAAAATTATTTCCACAAAAAAAGGTAATATCCAGCAATTTTATGATATAAAAAGTTCTCAACTAAAAATAATAAAAATAAAATGACAGTAAAGGTCTAATTTTGTCACCTTCTCTTAAAAAGTAACCACACTTATCGTAACAACAAATGATCTGGTAAATATCAAATGAAGTTGCCATGCGCCAACAAGTGGACCAATTAATTCCGACACTGCCTTGCTTTCCCTACTCCTTCCAGGCCAATGACCGGTCACCACCGGTTGCTGACTCTATGTGGTGAAACCGAACTAAACATGGCAGCTGCCATAGATAATTCTAACCTCAAACCTGCTGCGCATGCAACGAGTTCTTCGGATCGGAATCACTCCATGCTATTGCGCATGCGCCTAGTCCTGTATTACTCACTTTAGCGCTACTGCGCATGGATAATTCTAACCTCAAACCTTGGTTTTGCGTCGCTGAGCATGTGCCGCTCCCCACTCCTTCGCCTTCCTTTTACACTGCTGCGAACTGGACTGGATTGAACACTGTACTGGAGTGAAACAACTTCCCCCACCACTTGAGAACCCGAGGAGCAATACGAGCCTGATCTTAGCGTCAGTCGTCAACAAACTTTCATAGCGAAAGGTTGTTGGCGACTCAGCAAGAGGTTTCAAATATATAGTAGGCCTATATATATTTGAACTTCTTATACTACGTGCGTTTTTTAATGCAATGTGGTATGTGTGTGTGTGTGTATGTTTAGTTGTAAGTTGTATTTAATTTAAGAAATAATTTGCGCATTGCGATGTTAGTTATAAGTTGGGTTTAGCATTAAGGTGTATTAATTTTAAGAGGTGTTTAGCATTAAGGTGTATTAATTTTAAGAATAATGATGGTATTTGGTTGTGTTGAATTATTTTGGTTTTTAATAATGATGTGTTGTTAGTTTTAAGTGTTGGTATTAATAATTAATGTTGTTGTTTTGCCTTTCAGCTAGATGATAGGGGGTAGATTAAATGTAAATTCAGAAGTTCGGTTGAACTTCACTTAGAAGGGGTGGGACATCCGCAAATTGTAGGTAGCGGACTAGGTTTTTTGCATTTTGTTTAGGAATATGATGGGTGGGATTAGTTTGGGTGGGGTTAGAGTTGCGTTTCTGCATTAGCTGTTCCAGTTTCCCTATTTAGCGTTACGCTTTGATGCGGACAGGGACGTTACGCTTTGATGCGGACGGACCAGGGCCTCCCTTGCAGAACGTAACTAGTGGGTTGGGAGTGGGAACCGCTAGGCAAACAGGGTGGTGGGAACAGTATTACTGTTCCCATCACCTTGGTTTTTTATAAGTCTTGAGTGACCTTGACCTACTTTTTGAAAGGTCAATGACCCCCCCCCTCCCCCTCCCCCTCCCCCCCCCCGCCGAAAAAATGGAGTCGATTTCCCCCCCTCCCCCCCCCTTCCCCCACTACTCCGGGTGAATGACCGGTCATGACCTGAAAAATTAAAATGGCTATAACTTGATAACGGATTGACGGATTTGGACAAGCGATACATCATTGAAAAGGTCTATGTAAGACAAACATTTTGGTAAAAGAAGAATTTGGTTATCTTATTTTAGTCAAAAGTTATGCGAATTATTAGAAATAAATACCTTCTCTTTCCCCTTTTCCCCCACCTCCCAGGTCAATAATCAGTCTCGGCCAGCTGCTACCCCTCTCATTTGCATATTGTTATAAAAGACGCACTCACTGCGGCTAACATTTCATTCTGATTCCAGACGTTACGCTGCGAACTTGGAGCCACAACCATGTCATCTCTGCCAACTACAACTTCTACTTCAACTTCTACTTCTACTACGGCTGTTACTGCACCTAAGAAAACTCTTCGTCTGAAAAATCCTCCTGACTGGTACAAGAAGCAACTTGGATCCCAACCTTCAACTTCTGGCACTATTCTTCCGCCTACCAAGACTTCTAAACTTCGAAGCATTTTTTCACCGCCTTCGCCTTCTACTTCGCTTTCAAACGACTCCACACCACCATCAACCATCATGCCGCCACCACAGAAGCCAGCTCCCCGTTCTAATACCCCTTCATTTGAAACTTTGCTTCATCGTCTTAGTACACCTGTCATTCCACTGTCACCATTGCCTCCTACCCCACCACTTTACTATGCCTGAAGACCACACCTATCATAAAACTAAATCCACTAAGCCTACTCCCAAACCTGCTCCTAAGCCTGCTCTTCAGAGCAATTTCCAATTATTACAAGAAGAGCGCTCGTAGGGCATTTAGCCGTCCCACTACTTGCCCTGAAGTGCTCACTAGGGGAATTAAGAAAGGATCAGCTTGTGGGAGGAAATGTGTTAAAAACGAAAGTTTTTGCCGTGTACATGTCGTGAAACACCTTTCTGAACCACAACTGACAGAAACCCCCACTATTGAATACCAATCCAAAATTATTGGTGTGAAAGGAAATAGGCTTAAGAGAGGTTGTATTTATTTTTTTGAAAGTGTTATTGACAACGAACACATTTTGGCAAGTTGTAACGGCGAAAAATATAATATTAAAGTAATTGAATCCTTGCGCAAAGAGAAATCCATTGATGAGTTAGACTCTAAAGACTATCTCCTCAGACACAAAGTGGATGGTATTACAAGGTGGGGGCGTAGAAAGTAAATTCACGTAGTTTTTTTCCAAATTGTTGCTTAAAAAATAATGGGGGAGAAACACAATGCGTTATAGCGTTGTGTTTCTCCCCCATTATTTTTTAACACTCTAAGTCTTGTGACCTACTAACCTACTTCCATCGAGTAGTAAGAAAAGTACTTCCCCCCACTCCTTTGGGTCGATGACTGGTCACGGTCAGCTCCTACCCCTCATTTGCATACTATTATAAAGCGGAGCAAGCGTTGGTCACTCCTTCATTTTTCTTCTACACGCCGCTCTTGTCGTTTCGTCTCTCCTGTTTACAATATTTCTTGCTTCAAAATGCTTCCTCATCTGAATGAAAATTTCAATTCTTCCGAAATTTCTGATGTTTTTGAACAATCTGAAGACACTTTAAGTAACAACAGTGAAAGTGAAGATGATGAGGACGATGATGATTATACTGTTGAACTTAGTGAAGAACGTAGTCATAGCAATTGATCCACAATTTCCATTTGATACAATAGAAAAGTTTATGGCTGAAGCTAATAAATGGTTGGACTCAGGATGTTATGTACGAATTGACTCTTTTATATTGTATGGTGATAGTCATTCTTTCCTTGTCACACCAAATGACAGAGACCGCATGTTGCAGTGGGCACAATCTATGATGGAGTGCTATGAACAAGGTGTGGACACTGGCGGCTATTTTCTTGCACAACTAGTGTAATAACAAAATTACCCTTCCCCCACCCTACACCCTATCCCTTTCAATCCTATAAAGAAGGGGGAAAGGAGTGGGGATTATAAAATGGTGGGGAATGTGTATAAATGCAGGTTGTTTGAAGAGACTTTTATTATTGTGGCTTTAGCAGAAACAACATGGAGTTTAAATCTTCAGCAAAAATAAGGAACAACATAATAAAGAGAGAAATTCGCAAGAAAGAAAAGATCGAACTTATAAAATTACAACTTATAATACCTTCTATTGAAATTGGATGTAGCAAAATAAAGACTTTGGTGAAAACTAACGAATATTTGTTACAATTGCTAAAAACAATCAAAGAGTTGAAGAGCAAGAATGGACATTCTACATAGTAAAATTTGAACATTTTATTATAAATAAGTAAACCCAAAAAAGTAGATGTAGAATAGAGAGCGAGGAATAGATCACTTTGTGGTAATGGACTAACATGCCACTTAGTGCTCTATTCCTCGTTCTCGCGTTTAAATTGGATTACCTTGACCTATTTGTTCGACTGTTAGAATTTGGTTAACACTGTTGAATTTCAGTTTTGAACTAACGTTTATTTTGTTCAACTGTTAGAGTTTTTTTAATACTGTCGAATTTTAGTTTTGAACTAACTTTTAATTTATGCGAATTTTTAGTTCAACTCTAGTTAATTTATGCACAAATTTAGTTTAACCAAGTGTCTGTGCTGTAGCCATTTCCACCTAAAAGTAACTAGAATTAGTTGGGTGGGGGAAAGTTTGTTAAAGCTTGAATATAAAGAAGTATATACTAAAACTCCAATGGGAATAAAGAACACGAATGAACAATTAGTTTGTAGAAGGTTAATATTTTTGTTCAAAACGTTTGATTTCCTTGGATAGTGAAGAAGATGAAATAGTGGTGGGGGAACCGTTATAAAAGGAGGAACATGAGAGCCCATTTCATTTCTTGGCGAAATTTCGAAGAGTAAACATCTCAACATGTATTGTTGCGATAAATGTTCGGAATCGTTTCACGATGAAATTCTATTAGACTGTCATAAAGAAACTAATTCACAACAACCCAGAAGAAAAACAAGAACAAGAACAAGAACAAGAACAAGAACAAGAACAAGAACAACAAGAACAACAAGAAGAACAAGAAGAACAAGATGAACAAGATGAAATAACTGCAACATCTTCAACTACTTTACCGAATCTACAAGTATTTGCATTACCCGTAAAGTAGTAATGCATCATAAGATTCAAAATGAAAACTTGAAGCTAGAAGAATTTATTAGAGAAGCAAAACCAATCGTAAGTAAAACTTTAAAAGAAGAATTGAAAAGATTGAACTTCTTAAATTTGGTTTACTACTAGAAGCTATGTTTATAAATGTACAAGAAGAATTATCACCAAGAGGATTCATAACAAAAAACCGAACCATTATGGAAAGTTCAAACATTGATCAATAGTAGAAAACTGTATAGAAGAAATATTAACAAAAATTCAGGAACACGAAGGAAGAGGATCCGGATGGAGTCTTAACAAGTATTGAAGTATTAGATATAAGAGTTCATAAACATGGATATGGACTAATGGGATCTAGTTACATTCCTTTACCAAAAATAATTGAAAATACAAAATCTTGTGTTAATGTTAAAAATTAAGACAATGAATGTTTTCGTTATGCAATGACAGCTAAATTTGTACCACATCATGCGAATAGACCTGACCAAGAATATGAAAATCAAAGATTTAGATACAATTTTCAAGGAATCACTTATCCTGTATCACTGAAAGATATATCAAAATTTGAGAAGAAAAATCCCGGTACGTCTATCAATGTTTTTGCATTAGATAGTTCAAACAAAGTGTATCCTTTACGTATTGCGAAAGAAGAGCTACCAGATCATACGGATTTACTACTACTTACGCGAGGAGATGTGTCTCACTATGTGTACATAAAGAAATTTGACTCTCTTGTTAACAAGCAACTTTCAAAAAATAGAAACAAAAAGTTGATTTGTAAGAGATGTTTTAATTTTCAACGAGAAGGAAGACAAGAAGAGAATGGCTACAAGAGCACAAAAGACTATGTAACAATAATTATGAAGCAAAGATTAATTTACCTTCGGAAAGCAAAGCATTTGTTACATTTCAAAAGGTTCATCATCAATACCGTATCCCTCTAGTTGTGTATGCAGACTTTGAATCAACACTTGTTCCTGTTGAAGATGAAAATTGTGAAGCTCGAAAAAGTGTCAAGTATCAAATGCACAAACCAAACAGTTTTTGTTTAATGGTCAAATCAACATTATCAGAAGAACATTTAAACAGATATGGATTAACTCAGAACCTTTAGTATATCGTGGTGAAAATGCGGAAAAAATATTTCTTGATCACTTATATTCAATAGCTGGAAATATGCAAAGATTATATACAAATATTGTACCAATAAAACCGATGGACGAAGAAGAAGAAATTCAACAATGAAAATGCAACTCGATGTTTCTTGTGCAAAAATGATTTTACTATTGAGAATTATAAAGTTAAAGATCATGACCACCTCACAGGTTATTATAGGGGTGCTGCTTGTAATAAATGCAACTTGAGCTATCGTTTACCACTATTTATTCTGTGGTTCTGCATAACCTCAAGCGGGTATGATGCTCATTTTATAATACCCGAATTAGGAAGAGATGATGGTAAAATTGATGTATTAGCTGAAACTTCAGAGAAGTTCATCAGTTTTTCCAAAGAAGTTGGAAACGTGAAATTAAGATTCTTAGACTCTACAGATTTGAAGGGTGCAGGGGAAGAACGATCAAAGTCCAAAAATACAAAAAATTGAAATACCTGTATATTTTGATTCGTCTAAGCGTGTTTTAAAACCACGTGCACTTTATAAACGTGAGTAACGAACAGACTCCGCACTAGAATACAAAACATTTTGAGTATGCAGGGGAATATCGGTCAAGCTCCACTGCGTTCATGGGAAGAACGGACAAAGTCCGTTAAAAATCACTTTAAAGTCCTTAAAAATCCGTTAAAGTCACCATTAAAAAAACAAATTTTTGTTGTTTGAAACATAAATAACAAACAATAACATAAAATATTAAGCGAATTAACATTACTATTGAATATGTTATCATACTTATAAGACTCTTTAAAGTTTAAAAACGCTCTCCTGAAAACTTTACATTTTGTGAGGTTGATCGTTCTTCCCCCTGCACCCTTCATTTATGCCGTCGAGTTTGTCGAAACTTTCTGAAAATTTAAGGAAACAAGATTTTGTCGAAACAAAGAAGATTGTAAATAGCGACAAACTGGATCTGGTACTTCGGAAAGGTGTTTTCCCATATGATTACATAGACAGTTTAGAAAAATTTAATGAAACATCACTTCCAGCAAAAGAAGAATTCAAAAGTAAACTTTACGACATGGATACATCTCAAGAGGACTATGATCATGCATGTAGAGTATGGAACGAATTAGGATTTAGAACATTGGGAGAATATTCAGATTTTTATGTTAAATTAGATGTAACTTTACTATGTGATATAATGGAAGAATTTAGAAATACGTGTTTTGCAGCACATGGATTGGACCCTCTTCATTCATACACTTCACCTGGACTAGCATGGCAAGCCATGTTGAAAGAAACAAATTGTAAATTACAACTTCTTACTGATATAGATATGGTTTGATGTTAGAATCAGGAGTTCGAGGGGGATTGACGCAAAGTGTAACCAGACATGTTAAGGCGAATAACAAGTATCTGCCCGATTATGATGCATCAAAACCAACAACATTCCTGGGTTATTTCGATGCAAATAACTTATACGGATGGGCAATGTCGAATCCCCTTCCATATGATAATTTCAAATGGATAGACCCAGAATCAATTGGAAACATAATGGATATACCGAAGCATGGTGAAACTGGTTACATTTTTGACGTCGATTTTGAATATCCTGAACATCTTCACGATCATCATTATGATTTACCACTTCTTCCAAAGACTGAAATTTCCCCTACTGGAAGATGGCCAAAATTATTGATGACTTTAACCAACAAGTCTCGGTATGTCGGACACTACTGGATGATACAACAGGCTTTAGACTTAGGATTGAGAATTACAAAAATTAATCGAGTACTACAATTTTCCTCAATCTTGTTGGTTAAAACCGTACATCGAAAACAACACAAGAAGAAGTTTTCAATGAGAAGAAGTTTTCCGCTACATCAAGTTTTCAAAAAGATTTTTTTAAACTAATGAACAACGCAATATTTGGCAAGACTTTGGAAAACAAAAGGAAACATAAGGATATCAAATTGGTAACTGATCCAGTAAAATTACAGAAATTGGTGCAACAACCAAACTTTGGTTCATCTATAATATTAATGAAAATCTAGTTGTTATTTCCATGAACAAGAAGTCAGTTACAATGGATCGTCCTTTGTATCTTGGAATGTCATTCTTGGATATTTCAAAAACACATATGTACGAGTTTTCATTATAAGAAGATGGTTAACTATTATGGAAGAGAGAACATTGGTATTGCATATATGGACACGGATGCACTAATTTACTGGATTAAAACAAATTATATGTATGAAGATCTACGCACCTTTATATATAAAGATGATTTCGACTTTTCCGATTATCCTAAGGATCATCCAAATTACGACTATGACAGAAATAAGAAAGTATTGGGAAAATTTAAAGATGAAACAAATGGTGTGCCGATGATGGAAATTGTAGCATTAATGTCCAAACTGTATTCATTTCAACTGTACATAAACGAGAGGAACGAACATCAAGTCACGAAGAAGGCCAAAGGAATAAAAACTTCTTTTCCTGAAGAAGAACGTACAGTTTGAACATTATAAAAGATGTTTGTTTGAAAATGTTGAAACAACTGCAACGTTCAACACTATTAGAAGTTATAATCATCAACTTTTTAGTTGTCAAACAAACAAAGTGGGCATTAAGCTACAAAGATGACAAGCGTCATATTTTAGAAGATAAAATTAATACTTGACCATTCGGCCACTACTCTCTAAACCCTATCGACAGTAAACCTATTCTTCGTCCTCTACCTTCTTCCTTTTTCCTTTCCGTAAAGAAGAGGGGGACATGGCAAGCCCAATGCCATGTTCCCTCTTTTTTACACTAATATGAAATGGCCTTGACCTATATTCAAACTATATAAATGAGAATAAACTATTCTATGGATCCGTATTTTTACATGCAGTGTACAATCAACATCTGAAGATGGAAAGTGTGAAGGACAAGATTGTAAATGAACTACATAAACCAGCAAGAAGAAGATTTCCAAGAAGAAGTACAATCATTAAAGGAATGAATGATCTTTATCAAGCTGATCTCATTGAAATGATACCGCACAGTAAATTAAACAAAGGATTTAAATATATTTTAACAATTATAGACTGTTTTACTAAAATAGCTGACGCTTTACCAATGAAGGATAAGACTGGTAAAAGTGTTACAAAAGCTATGGAAACCACAATACAAAGAAATAAATTTAAAATTAAACATCTACAGACCGATGATGGAAAAGAATATTTTAATAAAGACTTTGGAGCTTTGATGAAGAAATATCAAATAAATCATTATTCTACAAATTCTGAAGTTAAAGCTTCAATAATTGAAAGATTCAATAGAACATTAAAAGGTGCGATGTATAAACAATTTTCAAAAAGAGGATCATACGTGTGGTATGACATATTACCACAACTTATAAAAGAGTATAACAACAAATATCATCGTACCATTGGAATGAAACCTATCCAGGTAAATAGTGCTAATGCCAAAATTGTATTACAACGCATTAAAAATAATACAACACCGAAATTGGAAAAATTGCAACCAAAGAAGTTCAAGGTCAACGATAAAGTTCGTATAAGCAAATACAAAGGTGTATTTAGTAAAAGATATCTACCCAAATTGGACTAATGAAGTATTTACAATTTATAAAGTGCAACCAACTATACCTGAAACCTATTTATTAAAGGATAACAAGGGTGAATTACTTCAAGGTGGATTTTACGGACACGAATTGTTGAAATCAACAGTCGGTGATGTATATCTTGTCGAGAAGATTTTACAAAGGAAAAAGGATATGGTTAAAGTCCGGTGGTTAGGGTTTGATAAAAGTGAAGACTCTTGGATTCCTTCAAAAGACTTAGTATAGTTGTTTAATAGCTCATTGTGTGTTTAACCTTTATACAAGATGGAGATTGTACAACAAAAAGATCGATTTAATATCAATAACATTGATGAATTGACAGTTGACAATGATAAGTTAAATCATGGAAAACATGGTGAATTACTACCAAATACGATAAGATGTCTAATAACTGGTCCTTCAAATTGTGGAAAAACTAATGTTGTTTTTTAACCTTATAACTAATCCTAAAGGATTGCGTTTTAACAATATATACATTTTTTCAAAATCATTGCAACAACCAAAATATCAATTATTGGATAAAGTACTTGCAAGTGTACCTGAAGTAAATTTTTACAAGTTTAATGCCAGTGAAACAATTATGCAACCAAATGAAGCAAAACCATTTTCTATTTTTATATTTGACGATGTTTCTTGTGAAAATCATGACACAATAAGGAATTATTTTGCTATGGGAAGACATCATAATATTGATAGCATTTACATTGGTCAAACATACAGTAAAATTCCAAAACAACTTATAAGAGACAATGCAAATATGTTGATCATCTTCAAGCAAGATGAAACAAATTTAAAGCATATATATAATGATCATGTAAATGCGGATATACCATTTGAAAAATTTAAAGAGATGTGTGGCAAAGCATGGAATGAAAAATATAGCTTTCTCGTTATTATGAAGGAAGAAGATATTAAAAATGGTAGATATCGTATAGGGTTGGATAAATTTGTATTTATGCGTTGAACTACCGATGCTACATCTAGTTACACGTTGAACTTCACAGTGTAAACATGGTGAATCAAGAAAAACTATTAAAAGAAATAAAATCACTCAGTGATTCTATTAGGATGAAGAATCGTGCATTGAGGATGGTTTAAGTGAAAGAGAAGAATTTCTAGAGACTACATTTAAACCTATTACGGAACCTTTAAAACAGATATCAGAAACTATTGGTAAACCTCGTTATGAAGGAGATGTTTTACTACCAGTTTCTAAACAAGAAGTACAAGCATTAAAAAAAGAAGAAGATGATGATTCATATACAAGTGCTAGTGAGCAAGAAGAAACAAAAGAAGAAGAAGAACCAATTGTTGAAAAGGAAGAAGAACAGCCAATACCAGAAGCAGAACAATCTATTCCAAATTTAACTCAATTAAGTAGCGATATATTACAACATGGACCTCTTGGAAGAAAATATATAATGAAAATGCTACATGACATGAAATCAAACCCAATTTGAGTAGATCACATGTATACGGAGCAAGAATTGATGGGAATGAATTGAAGATCGGCGATTCAAAGCTTGAAATAACACAAGACGATTACATCATTATTGGTGAGCATAGATATAAAGGAAACAAAAGGATATATGAATTAATTTTTAAAAACATACCACTAAGATATTCATCCAAAGATTTAAGTGTTTTTAAGGAGATTCTACAAAAATACTAACGCTCATAAAAGAAACTACTCAAAGGATGCAATGATTAATCGTTCACGTGCAACAAAATATAACATCGTTATAAAAAAGTTGTTTCCTCCACGAAAATTGCCAACATTACGTACTGCACCAGCGGTGAGACAACCACTGAAAAGAAAATCTTTATCACTTATGGATTTATCACTTCTTGAACAACATGGTAAAAAGAGTAAAGGAGATACTTCAACCTCTGGTAAAGGATTGATGAAAAATCTATACAATACAAATGTGATTTACTACAACGACATCAATAAATTGGTTGGACCGAATGAGACTATTGCATGAAGCCATGAAAGCCGGTCATACGGGTTTGAATAATGAATGGGTGGCTCTAGTTGATGAACTTAGGAATCGTGGTATAGTTGTATAATTGTCCGCGGATATAAAAGAGTTGCAAGCGTAAGACGTATCAGTTCTAACATGAGCGTCGACAAGTTCGGACGGTACTCCGCGTTAGGAGTGCAAGTGGAGAAGACAGAAAAAAGAAGTGGATTACCGCAAACACCTGAAGGTGACTATAGCATAAGTAATAAACGTTTAAAACTAGTTAAAGATCCAGAAGAAGATACTGATGGAGCAAATTTGAAGACAGTAAAAGAAGCTACTTCAACATCATTGAAATTACATAAGAATACTTACGATGTTAAATCACATAGAATAATTAATGTTGGTAAACCAACTGAAGGTTCTGATGCAATTACTAAAGAGTACTTATCATCTGAACTTTCAAATACTTTAAAATTGCAATGGGGTAATAACTTAAAGATGGACAAACTTATGATGCTGGAAATTATAGAATAACCAACGGTGGGAAATCCCAAAAATGATAAAGATTCAGTTAATAAAGAATATTTACATTCTATAATACCGGAAAAAACTGAACATGGATTTTCTTTTTATAAATTTATTATAAATGACATTGGATACCCAAAGGAAGACGGTGATGCTGTAAACCTAAAATACATCAAGGGACAACTGTATTTTACAAGATGGTGATGAAATCGATTGTCATGGGAAAGTGTTGTCAAATGTAAAGTTCGGTTCTCAACCAAAAGATGCTGTTACTATGGAAACAAATTATCTAAAGAATTAAAAAGGAAACATCCAATTTTTGTAAAACATGAAGATGCCGTGTTAAAGCGGGGAGATAAATTTATACATGAAATGAAAAGTTTAATTTAATGCAAGGAAATAATGATGAATGGGATGCAGGACATAAAACAATAACAAATGGAAGATTGGTATAAAAGATACAGATGTACCTCTAATGTGCAAACATTAATTGCGAGTGGTGGTACATTAGGTACATACAATGGTCGTAATAGAAGAATAAAAGATATTTATCCTGGTTACGAAGAAAATGATTGTGTTACAATGAAACAAACAATAACTTGGGATAAACACTTTTGGGACCCAATATGATGCAAAGATGAAGAAAATAATTAATATTTTACCAGGTGAAGATTCAAATGATGCTGCTACTATTGGACAAGTCATAAAAACATCAAAAAGTGATTCAACAGCTTACACATGTAATGATAAACGTATTATGCAATACATGATCCTCAACATCCAAAAGATGCTGTAAATTTAGATTGTTTAATAAGAATAGTGGGCAATTTACTTATTGATACCCACAATCATATAGCTAGTACAACGAGTCATGTGATGATTCAACCCGATGAACGAGAAGCTTGGATTAAAAATAGAATTATAAATCAGTATATAATTAATTTGAATAACTAAGTCTTTAAATATAAAAGATTTTGCACAAGTTATTCATTTGTGTAAAGTATCTCATGGAGTAAACACGCCAGTTATATAAGACAACATATGAAGACCGTATCGCTCAGTCATCGTCAAGACAGCGGCAAGAGAGGACGTGGTATAACATCAGCTGCATTATCCCTGCTTAGACGGATTCCAGTTGGTGCTGTTGTAAATCGAACGATAGACGCTTTACCATACGAATTACATCTGCCCGGAGGTTATCAATATTGTGGACCTGGAACTAAGTTGGCAAAGCGTTTAGCAAGAGGAGATCCTGGAATTAATAAATTAGATCAAGCTTGCAAGGAACACGATATAGCATATTCAAAGTATAAAGATTCAACAAATAGATCAATAGCAGATAAAATTCTAGCGGAAAAAGCTTGGCAAAGAGTAAAATCAAGTGACGCAAGTATTGCAGAAAAAGCATCGGCTTGGGCAGTAACTACAGCCATGAAGACGAAGCAAAGTTAGGTGGTGGAAAACGTCGCAGAGGAAGACCTGCAAAGAAAGGTGCTCCCAAAAGAGGTGGAAACTTTAAAAAAGGACGTCGTAGAACTCATAAGGCAAATGTAAAGAAGACTTCTGTTTGGCAAATGGTAAAAAAACGGAGCAGGTTTATACCTAAGACCATACCGTGTGTACTAAATAAGAAGAGTCAATTGATAATTCCAAATAAAGCCTTAACAAATCATCAGTTAAATGATTATGTGAAATGTTTGAAAATACCATTCTTTCGAGGAGTTTTTATGAAAGATGCATTACCAACTAAAATATGGAAAAATGAAACTGGAATAGTAAATTAGGATTCCACCTATGGTCCAGGCACTCATTGGGTATGCTATAAAAAACTCGGACAAACCATTTACTACTTTGACAGTTTTGGCAATCTACCACCGCCAAAAGAACTGCAACATTATTTTCAAAACTCCAAAAACATTTTTACAATTACAAAAGAGAACAACCTAACAATACTGAAAATATGTGGGCATTTATGTTTGGAGTTTCTAGCGAAAAGTGTCAGTCAGCTTTAAGATGTCATCGTATACAGTGTCATTGAGTGGAAATTTCATCCACATTGAAAAGTACGCTGTTCCCAGCATTGCGTCTATCCAAGGAACGATTATGGGAAGCGGCATTACTTGATTTGACTACCTACAACTCAATTCCCAATGTTACGGAAGGGAAGAACAATTACTACATTATTATGAAACTAAGGATGCTGCAGGAAAATACTCAGAATTGAAAATAATTACATTTCCTACTGGAGCTTATGAAATTGATGATATAAACCCAATTATTACAGAAACAACTCGGAGAAGACAATATCACCGTTAAAGGAAAACAATAATACTTTAAAAGCAGAAATAACTTCAAATATTATATTGATGTCAGCTTGGAACAGTCGATTGGCAGTTTACTTGGATTTACAGATACAAAAAAAGAAAATCTTAACTCCCTGGAACTACTCATTCAGGTGATTCAACTGTAACAATATTGAAAGTAAATAGTATCGATGTCACGTGCAACATTATACACGGATCGTATAGAGATGGGAGTTAATCAACATATTTTACATACATTTTATCCAACAGTGGCTCCCGGTTTTAAAATTGTTGAGAAGCACAAAACTTGATATACCTACCGTTAAAACACCAGTTTCATTTCAGACATCGTACTGAACATATTGGATCAAGACGGTCATAGTGTTGACTTTAGAGGAGAAACAATTACTATACGGATACACATCATATCAGCAACATAAAAGTCAACATGGGATTATCATTTAAACCGCAACGGAAGAGTCGGGAGCTCAGTAGCTCCTCGACATTGGAAGAGTTAACATCGACATTCGTTTTCTACAGAAGATTGGATTGAAACTGAACAGCGATGGATATCCTGGATATATCTCAAGGACCAACGTTCGACGAAACACTATGGGAGAAGGAATATCACACGCACAACCCTTACACTTCATCAAAATTAAACAATAACGATGAAATAAGGATCCCCATTCAACAACAAGATATTTACACTTTACCGTGTGAAAGTTACTTGTACATCGAAGAACGGGTATTAAAATTGGATGGAAAAACTGCTTCAACAGTTCCTTTTATACCCGATGGCATATCTGTTTGATGAAATAAGATATGAAATATCAGGGGTGACGGTTGATTCAACAAAAAAGGTTGGTTTAACAACGACATTGAAAGGATTAACATCATTAACACCGCATGAGAAGAATTCAATAGTCACCGCCGGATGGGTTGCCCCCGATAAAGACACTATAACACCAGCTTCCAACGGTCACTTTGATTTTCATGTACCTTTACGATTGCTTTTGGGATTCGCTGAAGATTACAAACGGGTAATAATAAATGTCAAACAAGAATTAGTATTACTCAGATCTTCAACTAATAAGGACTTGATACTTGCAGACCCTGCAACTACGGAAGATAAACTGGAATGGCAACTACAGTTGGATAAAGTTGTTTGGAGAGTACCTCATGTAAGATTGGCTGATGAACATAGAATCCTATTATTGAGAAAGTTGAAATCTGACCGTGATATTGTGATGCCATTCCGAAGTTGGGAATTTCATGAATACCCTACACTACCTCAGACAGAACGACAAACATGGACCGTCAAGACATCAACTTACTTGGAACCAGCAAGGTACATAATACTCGGTTTTCAAACTAAGCGAAAAGATGTTATCACTGCAAATGCTGGTCAATTTGATCACTGTAAAATGAAGAATTGTAAAGTTTTCCTAAACTCTCAATTCTTTCCCTATGACAATTTGAATGTCATGTTCAGCAAAAAACGTTTTTCCATTTTATACGATACTAGCTGAGTACCCGTTCTTCGCACGGGGTGTGTGTACAGTTTATTAAACGAATGATATTAATGATTTCACAAATTCATAACCTTCAGTTGGTTCATTCTAACGTATCTAGATATCAAGTTTTATGCTTAATAGCTACCAGGCAAATTTGTCAAAATCTTGTTAAATCCATTTCTCATTTAGTCTAGAAGTTATTTCTATTAATGGTTTTGTTGCAGTTTGATTAAACATTTATATTCGTATGGTGATTTACTTTATAGTTCTATGAGTTTAAACTTATAGAAGATTTAAGAAAACTCAGACTTGTAAAAAATATTATAGATTCTTATGAAATCTAATATTGAATCCTTGATTGGGTGTGACGATAGCTATATGTCAAATCCAATGTATTGAACCCCTGCATCTTGTTCTACCCATGAAAGATATGTACAGACATGTACAATATTAAATCTAAACTCAAAATTAGTTAACATTTTAATTCCCAAACCAAGTAAAACCACGCAACATCTGTCAGTAACGTATAGCCACCGCACCGCAGTGTAGATATTAGGTTTACTTAATTCAATTTTTTTGTCTTTAGACTTTACCTATTTACCTAAAACCTCATGTGTTGCCAATGTATACAAAACCGAATAAATAGTGACATCCCATGTTAAAAAGTTATGTCGAAAAACGGAGAAAAATTAAGCATTGATGGTGGGATTACTTTTCCTTATTGCCACGGGAAGCGTTCTTTTTACCTTCTAAATGTCAAAATAAGTATATTTGTTTGTTTACACAAAATAAAAAACAATAACAAACTTCTGCAAATATGTTCTTAAACCATCTGATTCCATTCAACCAATCAGCATGATCCTTGAATGAAAATTACAGTGGTACTATGAGTGTTTTTTGAGCGACTTTCTCACTTCTTCATAAGAACCTACTCATTAAGCTTTTACACATTAATATTGCCCCGTCTATACCCGAACTACTTGAAAAATTGAGCAATTTATAAACCTCATTGGTTTTAACTACATGTTGTGTTTGATAAAATACACCTCTTTTTGTCAGAAAGTGCAATGAAAGCTAAATTGGGAACTAAAATTAGTTTGTAATGATAATAAGAAACATTTTAAGATTTTAGGGTCAAAACTCGTTTTGTAATAATTTCCATAAATTATTTTAATATTCATATTTAGAACCAAGAATTAGTTGACTTTATTCACTGTATTTAGGCCAGTGAAAAGTTAAAGGGTTAGATATGAAAGAGTCTGTATTTAAAATTTTAAGTGTTGCCATCTGTGGTGAAAATGACAAACTGTCTAATCCAGCTGATTAAAGAGCATAGATAAAAAGGTAGAATTAAATATTCCCATAAGATTAACATTGAATATTTCTTTTACTATGAGGGAGAGCCTTTTTGACGAACGATGCTTTAGAGCAGCTAAAATCGTTCTAATTTCAACATTTAACAATAATAAAAATTTTCATATCATTTACTAAAGCCCTTGTCGTGTGAAAAGAGATTAAAGATTGGTATTTTAGCACAACTTGGCTACTTTGACATACTATGGGGCAAAGCCCTAAGGTCGCTAAGTCAATTAAAGTTGTAATGAACCTTCACACCACTCTAGTCTATGACATGAAAAAAATTTAGACCCCTAGGTAAAGTCGTTATCCAGTGAAAAGAGGACAAAATAGGACCCATGAGCGTTACAGACAGAATGACAGAGAGAGAGACAGACAGACAGAGGGAAAGAAATTTAGATGACACCGATTTTGGATTCTGTTATGCATAAAAAGTAAAAATAACCAAAAATTTCAAAATTCTAAGCAACGTACAGACAAAACTCTAATTTTATTAATATAGATGTATGCAAGATTTCAATCGTCATATTATGGAAAAACTAATACACCACTATTATCACCTGACCAGTATTATTCCAAGGCTCCAATAATTGTAATCGATTGTTCAAAACAAAATGAATCGGTAAAATCATCAAGTGTGGATATAAAAATTGAAATGGAATTTGAAGAACCAGTAGCGGATGGAACTTCGGCATACTGTCTAATTCTACATGATAAAATAGTTACTTACACACCGCTGACCGGAATTGTGAAGAATGTACTTTAAGAAGAATTGTACAACGACTGCAAATTTTTGAGGTTAGAATTATCTGCTTCAATTTTTGAGGTTAGAATTTCATTTGTGAAAGACAAGTTGAAAACAAACAATTATGTAATTGTATAAATTTCAAGGATTTTACGAAAAATATAAAAGCGAGAAAATAATTAGTGGAAACTTCATTCTATCTTCAACCGTCGTATGGGAAACATCATTCGCAAGATGAATTCTACTAACGGAGAAGAAAATACACCTCTAATGGATGATAATAGTTCAGATATAGAAAAACAAGTTGAACGAGAAATGGACGAGTTCCTAAAGTTTAACAAACATAAGAAGAGAGAAGAAGAAGAAGCTGAAAAAGAAGTAAAAAGGAAGAAGGTTGAAGTTAACATTACAACCAATATTTTAACAGAAGTATTTCTTCGGATTATCTACCCAATTTCTTCATGCATGACAAAAAGTATATCAGTTGGAATTTTAAAATCAATGGATTATTCACCAATTGTTATTTTAAATCATGGAAACAAAATGGTTACTTTCAGTGAATCTACTTGGGAATCTCTCATGAAACATTTACATCTTTTGGAGTGCTATTTAAGTAACAACACATTTGGAAGAAGAACAAGATTAAGTTTATTGGAATCAAATATTGAAGTTGATATAGTAAAACATCGTGGAGGACAAATTGTTCGCTTCAGAGATTTAACTACCCACAATGTTAAATTATATTTTACTAAAGAAGAATTTTACACTTTAAGTTGTACTACCGGTCCCGTCACCAGATATTTGAAACAACTAATATTTTCAAGTGCAATAATTAAAGACTATCTAATTGATACATTGGACAAACAACCTTTTGTTCCAATTTTATACGGTCCCGTGGATACTTCAATCTTTAATAGAATACCTCAAGAAGTTGAAATGTGGAGACAATTAAACAACTATCACACCAATTTTAATATCGATGAAGTGACACAAGAAGTGAAAGAAGAAGAACAATCCTGTCTGTTATAAACGTCGGCTCATTCAATTTTTAAGTCAGTTGTTAATAAGACTTCATCATGAATAAACGGGTTTCGTTTTCGAATGCACCACACATAATGGAAGTTAAAAGAGGTATAATTGAATTTCAAGCTTTCCGAGGAAATGATGGTAATTTTATTATTAAAGAATTAGTAATCTTGGACATGAACACATCAGTAGTTTATCATTATTTGTTCAAACCTCCAGTACCATTTAATAGACTAACAACTAAAGCGAAAGTTACAAACAAATGGTTGAACAAACATTTTCACAACTTAAGATGGGATGAAGGTTTCATTAATTATAACATGATGCCGCACATTATGAATCACTATTGCAAAGAGTTTAAAATTATCTACACAAGAGGATTGGAAAAAGCAAATTGGATACAATCATTTACAAGCAACGAAGTGATTAATGCAATAATTGATAAAGATTTCCAATGCTACTTCAACGAACTTTGTATTTCATCAAAAAGTTTTAAACATCGAAGGTCGCAGTGCGCTTTAAAGAATGCCTACCGCTTGAATAGTTTCCTTAAAAAAAGTGGTGGGGGTAGTGTCGATTATAAAAGTGAGAGCGCTACCATGACGCAGCATGAGTATTACTCGAACCTCCGAAGAGACAACATCTCCAACGGACATTCTTATTTACAAGAAAATTAACAATAACATCAAGATGGCATCGCAGAACTTACTTCAAAATTCGGTCGATCAGTTCAACGCTCATTCTAAATCATCAATTCTACCTACGAAGAAATGTTCTGAACTAAAAGAAGAAAAACATTACATCATTCATACGATCAAGAAAATGGAAACTTCAGTAGGTGATGCTATTAATTGCACATTGAGCGAGGCACCGTATACAGTTGGTGACGAACCGAAGTTTCAAATCTTCCTACCTACACGTTTTGTACAACTTCTTCAAAATGAAGATCTTCGTGTAGTTCAACCCGGCGCACTCTATTTGGTTTCGCACGGACCAAGTGGAAATAACTCTACTGAACTTACAATTCATGTAACACCTACTATTGATTAGTTTGTACATAACATTGTAAATATTTGTTTGTAATTGTTTCTCAATAAATATGATATAAAACAAAAAAATAAAAAGCAACATATTGTAATGTCTTTGTACATTACAATATGTTGCTTTTTTAAAAATTCCACGGAATGACCTTGACCCAATTTTGTGTGATGATAAAAGCAGAAATCTACTTGTCAAGTTCATCAGTCTACGACTACCTTTCGTACCGTACACATCTCGCTCACTCTATTGCTTAATATAAAAAACTAAATATGTCTCTCAAAGTCAAGTGTGCATCTTACGATACCAACACCATTACAACTTTTGAACAACTCGAAGATTTAACCAACGAAATGCGAGTTTTACTTACCGGTGGTTATCACTTAACTGTTGATGTTAGTGCTACTAATACAAGGATGTTCACTAAAACAAAATATTGCGATGATGAAATATTTATTTCTACACAACCTACAACTTCTTCATCGCCTACTGGTCAACATAACATCAAGTTCCAAAAATATTACCAATGTTGAATAACTTTTGACAAACAAAACTACAACTAAAGAATCACGTGTTGAATGTGAGTTAATAAAAAGGATGTGATACTTGAATAAATAATCATTTGCTTCTCAGCTCTCACCACGACAAGACCTATTTAAGAAAATGTTGTACAGAATGATGATTCAACTTGATGGAAAAATCTATGGAAAAGATTACAACACTGTTGAACAAATGACTAAAGATATAGATGTATTAGCTAAAGAAGGACACCAAGCTAAATTAATTTTGAAATTTCCTGAAGTACATCCGCTATCAATAGAAGAACTAGTTGCTATGGCTAAAGCTGAGAAAGATAAAAAGTCTGAAGAAAACAAAGAGAAACAAACTTCTTAAGTATCAACATTCCTTACATTAGTAAGGTATAATTTTTTAAAACTCCATTTGGATGACCTTGAAATTACCCCCACCACTTTTCACAGTACATAAAACTCGCTATTCAACACTATACACTCTTATTCTTTCACTGGACTCCGCAGCATCAACATGGAAGAGCAAAAATACAAGTACAAACCTCGTTACTGTTGTGAACAACAATGTACAGATTTAGGACCAATGATGGTGGATGGGTTAGCTTGTACTAAATGTGAATTCTTCGGATCTTGTTATTGCAAATGCAAAACAAAACAACTACCGCCACCGGAATTGCGAACTTTCAAATTTTACAAATCAAGATATTTTCATACATGTAGTCCTCAAAGATGTTTCAAATTTCACCCTCTAGATCTTGCTCATTGTCAACGCACCAAGTCTCATCAAGATGATTTTTGTACACATATGATAAAAAGATGTAAATACAGATCAGATTGGTATTCCGATCCTGTAGAACCATCAAATGTGTAATTTCAGTTTTACATTCTTTTTTAAAACTTCAATTGGATGACCTTGAGATTTCCCCCACTACCGGTTGTAATTTTTATATAATATTAAATTCAACTTTAAATCATTTCACTTCCAACATTCTAACCAACAACATGGAAGCAAAATTTATCAAGTTTGAACATATAATAACTGAGAGGGAGGAGATGGAAGAATTGTTTCAAAACTTACTTTCTGTCATTGACGAATATCCTATAAGATGGTTCAGAATTGTAGTTCAATATTTAAATCCTGGTGAATTGTTTTCTTCATCAAGTGAAAAAGATGAAACAACTACTTCGGTTCAAATAATTGAATTAAAAGACGGAGAAGAAGAACTAAACGTTTTATTCAATCATAAGCCCAAGGTTCCCTATATAAAAGCCCCCTCCCTAGACAGCCCCCCTCCCTAGACGCCTGCTCAAGGTCACCATTATATAAGCCCCCTCCCTATGCGCCGATCCTCAGTCCATCACCGACTCTCCAACAATGAACAACTCTCCATTGGCCCGAATGAATTCTAGTTTTGAAATAAACTCTAAAGAAGAGTTACAAGACATTTTTAATATTTTACAAGAACTTGTAGATAATTTTACAACCATCAAAATGAATTTGGAAATAACATACGATCGTCCTATTTGTGATAAGGTTGAAAGTTCGGACGAAGACAGTTTACTAAATCTAACTCCTGCACCATCTGACTCTACTGATGGTAATAATTAAGAGCAACGTCTTTCCCCCACCACTTCTTTGTAATTCATCCTTCCCCCCACCACTTCTTTATTTAACTAACATTTCTCCCTTTCACTTCTCATTCCGTCTTCGACTTCTGAACTATCAACATCACTTGTTTTAAAATTTCAAACACTAACACAATCATGATGGATGAAGTTCCCTTCGTAACTAGAATGGAAGAGGATAAATTGAAATTGGAAATTAAACGATTGGAAATGGAACGGGAAAACCAACTCGAAATGTTACATTTGTTCAAGCTTTTCAAATACATCATCTGGGGACTCTGCATTTACCTTCTCATCGTCGTCGGTGTTTGCATTTACAACTCTGTAATTCATCACAAAAGTTCAACTTGTTTAAACTCTGCTGTTGCACATTAATTGTATGTTCACTAATAAAATTCAAAAGTTACTTCAACCTATCCTACTATCACCAACTAGTTGAACTTAGAACTATTTCTGGTGGTAGTTGGGTAGGCTTTTTTAAAACTTACTCTGGATGACCTTGACATACTTTCCAGATCCCATTTATAAATTTGAATTTCAGTTTTAAACTAACTTTTAGTTTTGTTTAACTATTAAGAGTTTTGTTAACACCGTCAAATTTCAGTTTTCAACTAACTTTTAATTTATGTGCACTTTTAGTTCAACCCTAGTTACTTTATTCGCAAATTCAGTTCAACCGACCGCCAACGCTATCGCCATCTCCACCCCAATATTTCAACATCTCTGCCCCCAACACCTGCCCGTAGGGGCAGCTGCCCGGACATCTGTTCGGTTTTAAAAATATAAAAGAAAGTTAAAGGAGTGGGGGTGGCGCATGCTCACCAATGCAAAACTAAGGTTTGAGGTTAGAATTATCCATGGCGGCCGCCATGTTTAGTTCAGTTTCACCACATAGAGTCGGCGACCGGTTATTGGTCTAAAGGAGTGGGGGAAGGGGTGGTGGGGGGAAGGTTGCCATTTTATAAGCCCTCTCCCTAGGCGGCGCTTCTCATTCGATCGCCAACTTTCAAACGATAAACACCTCTCCCATGGCACGGATGAATTATCCCACTATCACCAACTAGTTCAACTTTGAACTATTTCTGGTGGTAGTTGGATAGGCTTTTTAAAAACTTACTCTGGATGACCTTGGCATATTTTCCAGATCCCAGTTATAAGTTTGAATTTCAATTTTGAACTAACTCTTAATTTTTGTTCAACTGTTAGAGTTTCGTTAACACCGACAAATTTCAATTTTGAACTAACTTTTAATTTATGCTCACTTTTAGTTCAACCCCACTTTATGCGCAAATTCACTTCACCCTAACGCCAACACTATCGCCATCTCCACCCCAACCTATATGGCATAACATATAACTACAGCATCTCATATATACCCTCTAACCCCCACCGGAAGCTATATGGCATGGCAGCTGGCGCCAGCTGCCCGGTCAACTGCTCGCGAGCAGCTGATCGGGCGGATGTCACGACTTCCGGTCTAGGTGTAACCAAAACACACTACTCTTAAAGTGATTTTTCTTTTAATTTTACTCTTTTTAATTATTTAAAAAACATATGTATTACTTATTCTTCAAGAGATTGTATTGTTTACTATAAATAATTTAGTTATTTCCACCTTAAAACAGAAATTTATTGAAGATCGCACACTGTCATCTCTACCCCTCAGTTTCAACTACATCATATCAAAGACCTCCAAAATTAGTGAAATTGCAATTTGATTTCATCCCACTATGTCCTATCTTTTTGTATGAGTGATAAATAGCAATAACACATATTGGAAGACTAAATAATTACGCTTCACACAAAAATAATTAGTTATAATAAAAATCTACTTTTTCACAATCATATGCCAATCTTTGCCTTCTTAAAGACACAACCTACGAAACGAACGTAGTAAATCTCAAATGTAAGCATATTAATATTAAAATTAAATTGAATGCCATAGTTATTAGACAAAAGGCTTCATACTCGATCTTCCAAAGATTACGGGCTGAAAGTAATAAGCGGTCAAAATTTACATTAAATTCAAATTTGAAAGTTTAAAAATACAATAACATACGACGTACTCTAACTATCGAGATAGAGTTTGCGAGAATCTGAGTGTACAAAGACGTAGAATAATGTTTAAGGTTGTATAGGCCGTTCAATAATTAATTCTAGAACCTCTGTTGTGTGTCTTTGCTTGATGGAAATTTTTTTCTAATAAGCCTTAGTTATAACATACCAAAGTATTCGTATTCCAAGTAATGTATTGAAACCCAACTTTCAATAGGTTAAATAAGTCAATCATTCTGGTTACCAAGTTCAATTGGTATTGCCAATTTGTAAGCTGTGTTTACATTATTTTAAGATGAGTTTTATAAGAATACAAATGTGAGTATAGGCAACTGTAACTAAATGCATGCATTAAGGTCTCCTTAAATTGCAACTAATGTGTTACAGAAACTAAAACAAATTACCATATGGAGATCAGTTCCATGGTTGTTATCGTTACATGAGTCGTTAAAACAAAACAAAAAAATATCTTAAACACAATAACAATCGTGCTGCATTGCTTCTATAAATACGTATTGTCTCAAAATCTGCGGAAAGGAAACCTATAATCAATGAGCCACGACTGCAGTGTGAATAACAATGTCAAACAAGCATCACGGAGGTTTGAGAAGAGCATTAAACTAAATGCATGCATTAAGGTTTCCTTAACTTGCAACTAATGTTTTACAGAAACTAAAACAATTTACCATAGGGAGTTTAGTTTCATGGATGTTAGTTTATGATTCGTTAAAACAATATAACAAATATCTTAAAACAAAATAACAATCGTGATGCGTTGCTTCTATGAATACGTATTGTCTCAAAATCTGCGGAATGCAAACCTAATCATTGAGCTACGACTGACTAAGTGTGAATAACAATGTCAAACAAGCATCACGGAGTTTTAAAAGGAGCACTTGACGTTTTTCGCCATTAAGTATTATTGTAATCATGATTTGAAATATAAAGCATCACAATAATACATGTGAAAAATATTAGTAATAAAATATGGCTGCTCATAAAAATGAGTTTTTGAAATAACGTACTCCCTGTTTTTCATAACTAATGACAAACATTTTAAATTAGGTCATACAGGATGGTTTTGTGAGGATGGTTAATTCAAATTCGACCAATAAAAATATATCAAGACAAAACAGAAAAACATTAGATCCTTTCGACTTTTTCTAAAATGTTCTGCAATAAGATATAGTATGTGTATTGTACTGACTTAAAGATGTACAGGGTGTTTGGGAACTCTCTTCCAAAACTCCGTGTGGCGATTATTGGAGTCAAAATAAACAAAAAATATAAGCGGACATATGTCCTATAATGCTTCATTAGAACGCTAGCCGCCATTTTGTTTTTTACACGTAATAATTTTTATTCCGTAACGGATGGTTGCATTAAGTTCATATTTGGTATGAACCTTTATCACACCAATGTTCATTTTCAGGAAAAAAATTATTTTTTTCCGATGTGTATTTTCAAAATGACGGAAATTTTAAAATCTTTAACACAATTATCTCAAAATCGGTTAATGTGATAAAAGTACTATAAACAGCAACAAAAATTAAGAATTAAGTTATCTAACCAATGATGCCAAGTTTGTAGGGATCTGACAATAAATATATGAGTAATTGCCATTTTCCTGCATACAACATTTATTTTCCATTAAAATGCATGCAAGTTTAGGTTATTTTAGAAGAAAGATCTCAGTAACTCCGTTATTTGTTCGAAGATCCTTACAAACTTGGTATCATTGGTTAAATAATTACATTTGTCATCTTTTTTGCTGTTTATAATAGTTTGATAACATTTACCGATTTTAAGATATTTGAGTTTAAAATTTTAAAATGGCCGCCATTTTGAAAATACACATCGGAAAAATTACTTTTTCCCTGAAAATGAACATTTTTCTGATAACGGTTCGTGCCAAATATGTACTTACTGCAACCATCCGTTATGGAAATAAAAATTATTAAATGTAAAAAGCAAAATGGCGTCTAGCGGCCTGACTGATGTAATTGTGACAATGCCTATTTCATGTACACAAACTGATCAATGTGTGTACATTACTATGTGATCATTACATTACTAAATAAACTAACAAATTATGGAATTAAATATACTGCTCTAGAATGGATAAGGTCGTACTTAAAAGGACGCAAACAGTGTGTTTCTATAACACATATGAACAAGAAAACGAATACTTTGGAAACAATTTCATCAGATTTAAAGTCAATTCAATATTCTGTACCTCAAGGATCAATATTAGGCCCGTTTTTATTTATATGTTACATAACTGGAATTACCAAATCTTGCAATATGTTTACCCATAAAAATTTTCCAAAATTTTGTTTATACGCAGATGATATAAGTATTTTAATCAGTGGAGAATCAAGTGATAATTTTAATACCATTTCAACAAATTTAATGTCGCATATTGATAATTACCTAGCGAATAAGAATCTTCTCTTGAATTACGTTAAAACAAACGTAATGGAATTTCACTTTATCCAAAATAAACAAGATAATTTAAATATGGAAATTATGAACAAAAACTACAATCTTCAACAAAATGTTAAGTTTCTCGGGCTAAGTTTGAACTGCAATTTAAAATGGGACATCCATATCAACGGGATTTGCAAAAAAATGACTTCTGGAATATTTGTATTAAAGAGGATGAAATATTACTGCAGTCTGGAAGTTTTGAAAATAATTTATTTTGGATTGGTACACTCACATTTAAATTATGGTATACATTTGTATGGTGCAACTAGCAAAAACAATTTATTAAAAATACTAAAACTTCAAAAACATGCTATTAGAACTATTAAAAATATCAAATTATACAAAGAATATAAGAAAAGTTCATGAAGGACTCATTATATTGATCTTAACATATTAACTGGTTTTGGGCAGTATATTTATGAAACAATATGTCTGTCAAAAATTGAAAAATCCGAATTGGAAGAGAGTTGTACGTTTTATTTAACAAGGCATAAAGATAGCAAACAGGAGTACCATAGAACTGAAATATTCAAGAAAAGTCCTTATTATATTGGCAAAAAATTTCTCAAATTCATTCCTAGTAATATTACCAACATTGGTAATTTCAAGAAATTTAAGAAGGAATTAAAATTATATCTAGTGCAAAAAGTGATATATTCTTTTGAAGACTTCTTTGAAGATGATTAGAGACTTGATTCAAAATTCTTGTTGTGTTTAGCTATAATTGTATGACAACTTAAAACACGTACTTAATGTATGTTGTTGTCTGTAAATAAATAAAAAAAAAATAATAATAAAAAAATGACAATTAATGATTTGATTTGATTTGATTTGATTTGATTTGATTTGAAGCATTTTAGGACATATGGTCATATGATATTTTTTTGTTTGTTTTGATCCAAGGAATTGTCATACGGAGTTTCTGAAGAGAGTTTCCGAACACCCTGTTACAGTATATATGAATTGATTTTATATCATAAATTTACCAAAACCCTCAAGCCAATTTGCATTTTTAAGTAATAGCAAAATACATGTGATACAGCTATTTCTTATTGTATAAGTATCTTAACTTAAAATACGTATTTTTTAAATATCCTCTACGAAACTATTTAAATAAATATTATATGGTACATTGAATATGATTACACTTACTACTTGTTGGCGATGATTGCTGATCTCGTTACATTAATTTTGCTTCCTTATTATCTTTATTACTTGAATTTTTCCATCACTTCAGATTTGGTTGATTCGATTGTTGGTTAATTTCGTTACTTTAATTTGGACATCCTCTCATGGGTATTACTTGAATTTTTCTTTCACTTCAGATTTGGTTGATTCGATTGTTGGTTAATTTCGTTACTTTAATTTGGACATCCTCTCATGGGTATTACTTGAATTTTTCTTTCACTTCAGATTTGGTTGGTTCGATTGTTGGTTAATTTCGTTACTTTAATTTGGACATCTTCTCGTGGGTATTACTTCAATTTTTCCTTCACTTCAGATTTGGTTGGTTCGATTGTTGGTTAATTTCGTTACTTTAATTTGGACATCTTCTCGTGGGTATTACTTCAATTTTTCCTTCACTTCAGATTTGGTTGGTTCGATTGTTGATTCATTTCGTTACTTTAATTTGGACATCTTCTCGTGGGTATTACTTCAATTTTTCCTTCACTTCAGATTTGGTTGGTTCGATTGTTGATTCATTTCGTTACTTTAATTTGGACATCTTCTCATGGGTATTACTTCAATTTTTTCTTCACTTCAGATTTGGTTGGTTCGATTGTTAGTTAATTTCGTTACTTTAATTTGGACATCTTCTCATGGGTATTACTTGAATTTTTTCTTCACTTCAGATTTGGTTGGTTCGATTGTTGGTTAATTTCGTTACTATAATTTTGACCACTTCTTATCGTTGTTACTTGAATTTTGTTATTACTCTAGATTTTGATGCTTGATTATACTTGTTGATTTCATTACTTTAATTTGGCATTCTTCTGATCGATATTACTCTGGAATTTCTTTCTAGAAATAAAATTAAAAAAAACTTACCGATACTTTTCTGCTTAACAAATTGATTTGTTGTAATTACATACATAAAAACAGGACAAAATGCAAATTGGCTTTTAGAGGGCTTGATTATTGGTTTACAAACTGATAATCTGTAATTTTAATGTGGTTAACATAATCTTATCATTAAAACCTTATCATCAGCAAAATTCTAATATTACATATTATTAACTTTACTCAATTAAAATAATGACATGCAAATAGATAATTTAATAAGAAATAATATTCTTACCTTTCATAAGTTAATTTCATTTCCTACAGTATAGCTATGGTCCCATAACATAAAGATTTGTTATTTTATCAGACAAGTTATTAGAACAAGGGATAACACAATAATGCAAAGTTGAGACTCCCGCATACGACCACAGCTGACCTGGTGATGCAACGCTTAAGGGTTAGCCGATCAGTGGCAACGTTGTTGGGAGGGTCCACATTAAATTTATTTATTTTATTTAAAATAATCTGTGCATGCTAGTGTGGAAGTTGACGTGATCAGTCGATTCTGTGGGAATTGCACCTCGGTCAACACGGATTATGATGCTAATTAAGTGTGTTTACTGTGTGTATGCCACTACTGCTTTGAATAAAACTGTTTCTATCGTTCCAAAACTGGATACAAAAATTACGACGTCCCTGTGTTGAGAAATGACTAGATCATAACGGATTAAAGTACTGTTAACTGAGTTTTTATTTCATTAAATATTTTTTAATAAAGCGAAAGCTGTTCATAGTACCAAACGTCAATAGGTGTAACAAAAGCTACAGATATTATTTGATTACTTTAAATTAAACATGATTTTGTTCCTACCTATTTGTAAGCAAAGAAAAGTACTCTTTGTAGATAAATTACATAATTTTTCAAATGAGAAAAGGGTTGAGGAAGGTCCAGTTTAGAAGATGATGAGGTAATGGGATAAGGTTGAGAAATGCTATGAACAAGGCAGTACCTAGTACATACGAGATCACATTCTCGTGCGGATTCATGGAACTATCATTAGACGACCAAGCTGATGACAGTTCGCTGGTTTATGTCAATAGACATATTTTTGTTGTGGGATTAAAATGTTACCAAAACAACAATATTATTTTCCAATAGTTACACTTTTCTGGTGATAATTTAACCCTCACCTTAAAATTAAATTATCAGCTTTCATTTTAATTTCAGGCCTTATCAATAAAAAAAAATTATAATAATACTACTTACCTTAAATTAATTTTCTATTCTAAAATGTGATAATAGTATTCAAAAGACATAAATATCGAATATTAGTAGTCAATAGGATTTTTAATGTTTTAGTGGGTTGGGAAATTGCACTAAAATCCCAGACTATTGCGAGTTGTTCGACGAAAACTTATGAAAATAATGACAAATCATTAATGTCCTCGGGCAGTTGAAATAGATCATGCATAAGTTACATTTTAACAATCATACAAAGTATATGAAACCAAGCATCAGCAACATACTACATACAACATAACAATTTAGGGTACATACCGTGGTAGCAGCTCAGTGGGCAGGCCGATGATCTGGTTATGTTACACCACAAGCTTGATGGACTATCAGCCAGTCACTACACAAGCTTGACTGTGTGACTGGTTCCGATGAAGCTACTAACTAGTTTTGTACTGCCCCAACGGACAACTAACAATTTTGTCTTCTAATTTTAAAAAGTTCTTAAGCTATTCAACATCGTCTAAAACTGTGTGGTTAGCATGATTACCAAATTTCATGCATTTCTATTCCTATATAATTAAAATCTGAAAATATGTTGTCTAAGCATTTTATATAGCATTGAAAAATCTTATTTTTGAAGATACTTTGAGTTTAAATACAATATTTTGAAAAATCTGAATGCAGTAATGTAATATTTAATCTATTAAAATCTTTATTATTAATGTAAATTCAAGACTCCGATTTGTGAACATACACCCACATCCTTTTAAAGATATATTTACCACATCCTTAGACAACAAAATACATTAAAAAACTGAGGTTGTTGAGAGTGGGAGCTCAAGTAAACATTTAACTTTCAAAACATGGTCCAAAAGTGTTTCTCAAAAGGTGTTATGTGTGATAAATTTTGGTGGTACGTGAGGGACAAAGAAAAAAAAAAAAACTAAGTACTGTACATGAAAAAAAAAGTTTCTGATCAACATGTCACCGACGGCTATTATAGTCAGCTCAGTTCTGCCTTACAACGCATTTCCACTTATTTTCAAACACTCCAATATGTGTAAACCTTTAAATAGCTAAAGCAAGTTCGAACCAACTAGGCTAGGTAAATTGTTGTTCCCGGGTTCCAAGCACTTTTTATTATTTTATTTATTAATTATAATGTGTTCAAAGATCTTCTAAACTTGATTTATATTACGTTAAAGATTTACCTTGAACTATTTCAAGTTACGAGACACGCTCCGCAGATAACATAAAACATGAAGAAGTGTTATTTTGGAATATTTCCCAGAAAATTTAAATTTTATTAATCACGATCATCATTCAATTGGTTATTTGGACACAAAATCATTCTCAGAAACATAAAGGCCTTGTATAAATGTATTAAAAAAAGACTATGTACCTTTCTTTATAGACTGTAGTAAACTTTTGTTATGTGCGTGACACTATTAGACTCTGGAATCATTGGATCACTGGTTTGTTGTTTTATTTTCTTTTACCCATGTGAAATGCAAATCTATCTTAGGTCCTGCGGACCACTTCCCGTATTAGCTATATATTTTGTACTTAGCTTTTTTAAGTACTTGTAGTATAAATTTAAAAATCATTGTAACGTGATCCAGAAGCTTTCATTGGTTTATTCAACAGTATAGTGGCCTAAGAAAAAAGTGTTGAACTTATTAAGTCAATCAATAATAAATGATTTTGAAAGACTTATCATTAATGCTCTAAAAAGAATAAAAAGCACAAAAATGTGTTTTAGGCACCTTTTTGGAAGAAAACCACACTTAGGTTAAACGTTTAAGAGTCACTTTAAGAAAAACATGGGTGGATACACAAACATAAAATGACGAAAATACAAAATGATAGTTTACAGGTAACTGTATACAAGGTTTAATTCGAATGAAAGACTACTATATTAATTTTCATATTAAGTAAGACACATACTATATTTGCACAAGAGAAGACTGAAGACCAATTTACTCTATTCTTTAAGAATATATTTTATATAAGTCAAGGGTGCTGTATTTTTTTCAAAGGCTTTTAGGGAAAGCGGTTCAAAAAAAAAAAATTTTTCGCAGTCCTCCGGGGATCAAACCCGTGACCTCTTGAACCAGGCTAACCGTTATAGGATAAAGATATGCCCAAACTGTAAGTGTGAATCTGTAAACTATTTTACTAATCTTTAAGCGTTAATGTTTTTGTAAGAATATGTGTTTGCTTATGTTCACTTTATTTAGTTATAGTTATGTAAGTCCCTTTATAATTCTTTTTATTTATTTATTTGTTAACTAGCTGTTGCCCTTCACGGCTTCGCCCGTGATTGCCTTTATTTTATAGGGAATAAAATATTTTTTAAGAGGAACAAAATATATCTCCTTAAAAATGACATTGAAACAATGAAGTAGTGTTAGTGGATCTCTGAAAGAATTTTGCAAAACATTTTCTTAATGAGAACTTATTAGCAAACAGGAATAACCATGTCAAATTTCAACTTCGTGGGCCCTACATTCATTTTGAAGTCATGTGCGGCGTAGCCCTAAAGAACTTCAAAAACTATGTTTACAAAATCATTTCTTATTGAGCAAGTATTAGCAAAACGGAACATCCCGTTTTAAACCGTTTTAAACGGAACATCCGAAATTTAAACCCCTTAGGATCTGGTAATTTTGAGGTTTGGTGGGGAGGAGCCATAAAGGACATTTGCAAAATTGTTTCTTAGTGAGCACTTATGAGGAAAGAGGATCGTCTATGTCAAATTTCAACCCCGTGGGCCCTAGAGTAATTTTCAAGACCTGTGAGGCGGAACCCTAAAGAACTTCGAAAACTATAGTTGCAAAACCTTTTTTTAGTGAGTACTTATGAGCAAGGAGGAACGTCGATGTCAAATTTCAACCCCGGAGGCCCTAAAGTAATTTTGATATCCAGTGGAGTGGAGAACTAAAGTACTTCAAAGACTCTAAGAACCGTTTCTTAGTGAGTAGGCTACCCATGACCAAAGAGAATCGTCCATGTAAAATTTAAACCCCGGAGGCAATAAATTAATTTTGGAGTCCAGACGGGAGGAGCCCTGAAGTTCTTCGAAAAATATATTCGCAAAACTGTTCCTCAGTGATCAGCCATGAGCAAAGAGATTCGTCTATGTCAAATTTCAACCCCTGGGGCCTTAAGGTAATTTTGAAGTCCAGTGGGGGGAAGCCTTAAAGAACTTCGAAAACTATATTTGCAACCCCGCAAGCACTATATATGTTTTTTGTACATTTGTTTCTTAATTTGTATTTAAATTTTGCAATACGGATAACATTATTTTTAAATTTCTAAGGCCTGTGGAGCGGAGCCCTGAAGGAAATTTTGCAAAATCGTTTCTTAGTTAGCACCTAAGAAGCAAGACGAACCTGTGTTCAAAGTTTCAATTAAAACCGTTCGGTAGTTCCTGAGATTTAGTGATGAGTCAGTAAGTGGAATTTGCTTTTATGTATATGGATAGTGGCTTTCATACTTGTTTATTTTAGTTAAAGTACCTACATATAACAATAAGTTACACAGTAGAAAACTTTTAACTTCTCTGTAGCCTATAAAACATTCGTGCACAGAAAAAAATTAACATTGTAGAGGAAACATAGTCCATAATTAATACAATTAATTCTTTAAATTATAAACATTTTTATATGAATAAGGCTCAAACGTTGAGTAAGCATCTAACTGGCAAAAGTGTAACAATAAACATATCGTATAAGACAACGGTAGTTGAGGGAAGCTTCCAAGAGTTAATATGGACATCCATAAATTAGATATGTTTTCAAGTGGCTAGAAATAGTAGATGGAATATAAGCCACAACTTATGAATAGATGATTAGATATGGCTTCTATTATATATTATTAATTTAAAACAAATTTAATTTAAAACCTACAGCTTTTATTAAGCCATAATTGCACTTGTTTAATCATCTGACCATTTCCCCTAAGTTTTTTCAATATTTTCTGAATATTACAATGATTCCATTTCAATTGCTGAAAACCTTTAGTAAGCAATATTTATATTAAAAACTTAATTCGCTGTTGTAGTCCCACACTCACTTCTTCCTTAAGTGATTGATTGAGGAAAATTGTTAAATTAAATGCCATTAATGTCTGGTTCATCTTTAACATAATACTTTCATAGTTGAGCTTCTCACAACCTCAGTTGAATAAAACATTAAAATATAGATTTGTAGATGTCACCTGGTTACCAAGAGGTTGGGAAGAGGAAGAGGAACACTTGGAGAGACATTTCCCTGCAACCCGATGACATCACAGAAGTCAGTGACTGCTGCTGGTTATCCATGGGACTAAACATGGCTATTCTGTTGCATTTCTGAAAGAATAACAAACATAATTAGGTTTTTTTAAATATTTAATTCCTATTAGTTTAAAGGCGTGTGTTTTACACTACATGCACCAATTGACTAAAGCAAATACTTGATATAGGCTTCACCAGGTACTTTCCAATGGTAACTGACAACATACTAATGTGTTTTAAATAACTGTCAATCAATATCTAGAAAACTAATAATATATTTATGCTAATTCCAATATTTTTCTATTAGTAATACAGGAGTTAGTTTTTACTTATTTGCATAGTGTATTTTTTTTAATAAATGTTTTTACAAATGCAATTTTAATTCATGTTTATAAAATCCATTATTAATTTAATGAAAATGACAAATATATTCCATTTAACTAAACATTTTTAACTCTAAGACAGTATGTCATTAAGTAATTGTTCAAATTAATTTATTTAACTTACCTATATTCCTCAGAATCATTACACTAAGATTTTCAAAATTTTAAATATAGTTTTAAAGTTGTTGTCGCCTAGCAACATTCATTCATACAATACAAGGTCGCCTAGCTTTTCTATTTTAATCCATCGGTCATTTGGTCACTCAGTAAGAGGTATTTGCATGCTGAATGTAAAGATTTCCCAAAGCTAGCATCGATATGGATGTAATGCTTTTAATGATAATTAATTAAAAAATAAATATTAATTTCGTAAATTTGAAGAATGAAGTTAAAATTTATATTATTCTTTAAAAATCTGATCTATTTCACTCTACCACAAATTTATGCCATAACATATGAGAAAGTATTGAGTTTATGACCGATATCAATTATTATTGTCCTTTCGCTATCCATAAAGTTTAAAGAGTTCTCTTGGTACAGTTTAATCAAAACTGTACCTTATGTATGTTTTATAAAGATAATAAATTCATTAGGCTCTGTTTGTTTCTAGATTCTAATTAATTAGAAAGAGTACGTTTAAAATCGGTTTCAGTGATAAGTTGTTTCTTTCGTGGTTCTAACAAAATTTTGATGGGCAAAAACATTTTGTCACGTGAAAGATTGAATCTTAAAGACAGTATAAAATTAGTTTTTTACATGTTGAACGCAGATTTATCCTTAAGCTACTTATCACTCCACAGTATCATACATTTGTAGTATTTTCTTAGTTAAAACCCTTTATAAACTACATCAACGCAGCTGATGCGTTAAACTAATAAACACTAAAGAGATTACTTAACAGCTCAGCCCCTGATTGAAACAAGCATCAAACCTTTAAGAGGGAAATTGAGAAGTTGCAGCGAGGCTCAAATTGAGATTGAGGGAGACATTTTACATCACTTGTGTAAACTCGATCAACCAATTTGTACAACCTCCCTCCCCCTCTTAACCATTCCCCATCACCCCCAAGTACCCCCCCCCCCCCACAGGCACTCGTGTCACCCCACAACTGCCAACTCCGCCGCCGAGGTACAAGTTTAATCTTTTCACGAATCCTCCCTCATCTCGGATCCCAAATTGCGTTGCTTGTAATGTCGTATCTCCACGACGTTTGGGAGCTTAAACTGTTTTATTGAGAGATTGATTTGGTTTAAGTTAAAGTGATTCGTTGCAATTGAATGGATTATAAAGTAAGGGGGTTAGTTAGAGACACTTGATTAAAATCTACTATGCAATCACCAGGAAAAACATCAAAAAGGTAGAATGTTTCAAAAAAGGTAGTTTTGAAATCTCTATAATAATATACAGTAAATTAATTACATTATTAAATAGGTTTGTTTACTACAAGTTAAAAAGAGAAATTATTTTTTATTTATTTCCAGAACTTGGGAATTGAAAATATCAGTCTATTAAGACAAGCATTTAGAATTAAAAGACAAAAGTGTCCACTACTGGTGCAGTTACCTTTTTGGCTCGAGAAACTTACTTTTTTGTCGAATTTCGACGAGTGGATTCTGTTGAAGTTATTGTACTTTCATACCTTGCTTTGGTTCTCATTCATATAGGTCTGAATTGTAACATGTGTTAATTATGATATGTCAAATATTTGTTTACATTCATGACCATGTGCCTTTGTTTATTAGTTCTGTTCTGTTGTTGATTATAAAAAAATTGCTTCTACCAAAAACTTGGTGTGCTGTGTCTTTCCTTATTTCCACTAAACTCTGCTAATTCACCATCAGGTCATGGGCCCAGAGAGCCCAATTTTGATTGAATATTAGTTTTTTCCCTGTCCAAGTTCATTTTGACTTTGTATCATGTTCCAACATCCTTCTATTGAGAAGCTTAAAGGCCGTGAGAACTATGATACCTGGAAAGTCGCTGTGCAAGCATATCTTGAAGATTGTGAACTCTGGGACTGCATTTTGGGAACCGAGTTAGACAAAAAGAAGATAACTAAATGCAAATCAAAAATAATTTTACTTGTTGAAAGTATAAATTATGTACATATTCAATCAGCAGAGACAGCAAAAGAAGCCTGGGATAATTTGGAGCAAGCATTTTCAGATCGAGGTTTAACAAGAAGAGTTAGTTTATTGCGATCTTTAATTACCACGAGATTGGAGAACTGCAATTCTGTTGAAGACTATGTCAACAGAATACTGACAACAGCATTCAAACTCACAAATATTGGATTGAAGGTTGATGACGAATGGGTGGGTACTTTCCTCCTAGCTGGCCTCCCGGATAAATTCCAACCCATGATTATGGGAATTGAAAGCTCTGGTGTCAAAATTACAGCTGATTCAATCAAAACCAAGCTACTACAAGATGTATCCGTGAAAAATGACCCTTCCAAATGCATTGCCATGTATGGTTGTGGTAAAGGACAAAAAGAAAGTTCAAGTTTTAAAAATAGCAGCGCAAACAACTCAATAAATAAGAAATCATCAAGTGACAAGAAACCTCAAGACAAAAACAGCTTCAAGGGACCAAGAGGTTTTCAATGTAATGGTTATGGTCATATTTCCCGAAACTGTGACAAGCCTCGGAAGAAAAACAACAGTGATGGGAGGAACACAAATAAGTCTCCTACTTCGCTCTTTGCTGCTCTCACAGTTCAGTCAAATGTGAGAAATGACTGGTACTTAGACTCAGGAGCTAGCGCTCACTTATGTGTGGACAGAAAAGTACTGAACAATGTAAGAAAATCTCCGGAATTGAGTATTACCACGGCGAACAAAAGCAATATGGTAATCGACACAATTGGAGACGTTGAGCTTACTTTAAATATTTCTGGTACATCTTCGAACGCCCAAGTAAGTAATGTTTATCATGTTCCTCAATTAAATGTAAATTTATTATCAGTGAGTCAAATTGTTAGCAAAGGACACACAGTAACGTTTAATAACAAAGGAGCTCCGATTTACAATGACAAAAATGAAGTTATTGCAACAGCTTCTCTGGTTAATAATTTGTTTAAACTAGATGTTTCACCACCAACTGAATCAGCTATGAACGTCAAGTGCAATGATCACATTCTCTGGCACAGACGAATGGCTCATCTTAATTACGATAGTCTTAAGAAACTAGGGAATGGCTTAGTGCATGGTGTCAATCTTTCTGACAAGGTTCCTGATACTCCTTGTGAAATATGCATGCTAGGCAAAAGCCACCGTTTACCTTTCCAGCTGAGCAACAGTAAGAGCACTGAATTGTTGGAACTAGTGCACTCCGACTTAGCTGGACCGATGGAAGTAAATTCCTTAGCAAATTCCAAGTACATTCTAAATTTCTTAGACGATTTCAGCCACAAAACATTTGTTTATTTTCTTAAGTCAAAGGATCAGGTTGTAGATACTTTTGAAACCTTTAAGAATATGGTGGAAAATCAGACAGGAAAGACAATCAAGAAGCTGAGATCCGATGGCGGAGGAGAATACTGTAATAAAAGGTTTACAGATATATGTAAGAAAGCAGGTATTGTGCATCAGACAAGCTGTAGTTACACGCCGCAGCAAAACGGGAAAGCTGAGCGACTAAATCGTTCTCTTTTGGATCGCGCCCGTTGTTTATTGATAGAGTCCAATTTACCAAAATCTTTTTGGGCTGAGGCAGTTAACACCGTTGCCTACCTGTTAAATCGCTCACCCAGTAAGACTGACTCCTGAAGAATTATGGTCTGGCCAAAAGCCAACTCTCTCACATGTTAAGACATTCGGATGCAAAGCTTATGCACATGTTCCAGCTCAGAAGCGAAAAAAGCTGGATGCTAGATCAACTCCTTGTATCCTAGTAGGTTACTGTTCTACGACCAAAGGGTACCGTCTCTATGACCCTTCGACTAAGATTGTGTTTATTTCCAGAGATTTGAAATTCTCAGAATTTGAAAAAGGTAGTAGTATGCTGACGAAGGACCACAATCAGGAGGACCGCACATTCTATATTCCTCCAGATGATTTACAACAGGACCTTGCTGCAGCAGAACCCGACCTTGAAAGAGATCCGAACATATCATCTGGGAATGACAGTGATGATCTTGACTCGAACTGCTCTAATGATTCTTATCAAAGTGTGGAACAGGATCCTCCAGTTACCAACACTAGACCTCAAAGGGACTGTAAGCCTCCAACCGCTTTGAGGGATTTCGTAACTTACTACGCCGATAGTGTTGAATCGACCGATCCACTAACTGTTAAGGAAGCAATGGAAAGCTCAGACAGGGAATTTTGGCGTCAAGCAATGGACGAAGAACTTACTTCACAGATGGAAAACAAAAGCTGGGAACTTGTAGATCTCCCACCTGGTAAAAAACCGTTAAACTCAAAATGGGTATTCCGAACAAAAAAGGATGCAGATGGGAAAATTGTTCGTCATAAAGCTAGACTTGTAGTGAAAGGCTGTGCACAACGAAAAGGTGTGGATTTTGATGAAATATATTCACCAGTAGTGCGGTACAGCTCTGTGCGTTACTTACTAGCTTTGGCTGCTGAGAAAGATCTAGAGATCGACCAGATGGACGCTGTATCGGCATTTCTTCATGGTGACCTCTCTGAAAAGATATACATGAATCAACCAGAAGGAACAAAGCATGAACCAAATAAAGTGTGCAGACTCCGAAAAAGTATATACGGTCTCAAACAGGCAAGCCGCATCTGGAATCACAAGCTGCATGCATGTCTAACAAAAATAGGGTTGAGACAATCAAACTTTGACTCCTGTGTTTATCACACAATGAAAAATGGGAGGATACTAATCGTCGCTGTCTGGGTGGACGATCTGTTGATTTTTCATAATGATAAACAACTCAAACAAATCTTGAAAACACAACTGATGAAAGAATTCCAAATGAAAGATATGGGTGAAGCTAAATATGCTCTCGGATTTCAAATAACAAGAGATAGGAAAAACAAGAAGTTGCATGTTAGCCAGCAAACTTATATCGACCAAGTAATGAAACGCTTCAATATGGACGAATGTAAACCTGTTTCAACTCCTATGTCTCCGAATGACAAACTTTCTAAGGAAGAATCACCGAAGAGTATAGAGGACACAGAGAAGATGAAAAACGTTCCCTATCAGGAAGCTGTAGGAAGTCTTTTGTTTGCCGCCCAAGTGACGAGACCTGATATTTCATATGCTGTTAGCTGTGTAAGCCGCTTTAACAACAACCCTGGTACAGCTCATTGGGCAGCAGTGAAAAGAATATTCAGGTACTTAAAAGGTACACAGGATAAAGGTCTAACCTTTGATGGAACCAAGTCTCCAGATATAATTGGCTATAGTGACTCGGACTGGGCAAGTGATGTAGATGATAGAAGATCTATGACAGGCTACATCTTCATCAAATGTAATGGTGCTATATCTTTGTGTACAAAGAAGCAACCTACAGTGGCCTTGTCAACAACTGAGGCAGAATACATGGCTATGTCTGCAGCAACTCAAGAAGCTCTCTGGCTTAAAGGATTAGCAAGTGAGATCACTTCAAACTCAGATCCACTAGTCATATTTGTTGACAACCAAGGTGCTAAACATCTTGCTCAGAACGGTGTGTACCAGGCTAGAACCAAACACATTGATGTACGACACCACTTCATAAGAGAAAAGGTTAAGAACAATGTCATCCAGTTCCAGTACACTCCGACGGCAAGAATGGTCGCAGATTCTTTGACAAAACCACTGGATAAAGACAAATTAATTAAGTGCATCCAAGAGCAAGGAGTATGCAAGTTGGGAGGATGTTGAAGTTATTGTACTTTCATACCTTGCTTTGGTTCTCATTCATATAGGTCTGAATTGTAACATGTGTTAATTATGATATGTCAAATGTTTGTTTACATTCATGACCATGTGCCTTTGTTTATTAGTTTTTTGTTCTGTTGTTCATTATATAAAAATTGCTTCTACCAAAAACTTGGTGTGCTGTCTCTTTCCTTATTTCCACTAAACTCTGCTAATTCACCATCAGATTCAAGTAGGCTAGTAATAAATTCTCCAAAATCAGCACGCACCAAAAGAGAACAGGGGCATCAGGAAAACTATGTTAATCAAGTTAAACATTTCAGACATTTAACATTTGTCATTTGTGTAATTTGTCAAGTTAAGTAAGTTGATAAATTCTACATCAATACTAAATCGGGTTAGTAAAAAAAAACCAAACATATTATGTTAAATATTTTATATTAAACACTGATATTAACCAACGTTAAAGCTTTCATTCCTAATTACATTTTAGACACTATAATTAATACAAACTGGCTTTCTTTTATTAATACCATTTAAATTATAAAGCTAAGTGTAAACTTGACGTTCTTAAGTAGTTTGTCATATTAAATTAATAAAATTTAATTATAAAATATTTAAGGTTTAATTAAAAATATTTTTGAAATTTCGAGGTCTAATTAGTTTAGTATAGTTGGTTAATAAACAATTATCTTATACATTTAACATATAGGAATTAGATTTTTTACAATAAATATAAAGAAATTCAAACTAATTTTAGAACCAAACAAGCTCTATTTTCTACCAATAATAAAATTTTAAGTGTCTAACTACGCAATAAACAATTTATTTTGGTAGACATAATTATGTTTTTAAGTTCAATTGAAAATCCACGAATCTACGATTGACTACAAAACTAACTGGTTAGTCCTAAGCATTTTTATTTATAACATCGATAGAGAGTTTTCTTGATTGTAAGAAAGATCAACAAAATGAATTCCCTTTCAAATTTGAACTCGGCATATAAACATTCGAGTGAATACATTTCAGATCAACGTAACGTGAAAGGAGTATTATTGTTTTGTAAAATATGGAACTCGCGAGGCAAGAAGTCTTATTGATCGAACTTCCATAACCCCAAACTGACTGTAATAAAAAGCCAAACTTACAGCTTACTGCTCAACATTTATTTTTCGTTTGCATGAAGTTTGCCAATAAATCTTCGAGAAGAAACATTTCATATTGGGAACTAAACGTATTTATATCTCAAGATGTTGTTGAGATTCTGAACTGATTTACTCTGTGGTATGAGTATTTTATCTTCAGCTTTGGTGGAAATTTGCTTTAGATTGAGTTGCCAGTGGTGTATAACTCGGTTGATTTAGTGACATTGGCAAAAACTCCGGTATTGCTCACATACTGGATGAAATGTCTGATTCAGATATATTATAAATTTGTTTATTACTTTCATTAAATCTATGTTGAAAGCTTAGAGGTGATTTAATATTTGAAATAATACATCTAATTGAAGTAGGCAAATTTAATGATTATCTGATTATCTGCACAGACAAACCTATAATTTGTTGTTCGGTTTAGATGTTACTTTTTCGGATTAAAAAAATGTAAAAAAACACCTTTTTTATTTAAAAACAAACTACAAAAAATACTAACTTTTCAAAGTAAAAGTCTTTCACATTCTATTAAAATTACTTGTACATTTTTTTGTTTTCAAATATTTATTTATTAAAATTAATTTACTTTGTTATCTCCAGCAACTAGTTTTATTTTCGTTCGAAAATGCTACTATAACGAAAATGAAATAGTTATGGAAACCAAAATTAATAAAACAGACAAACATATTTTTTTCAATCCTAAATAATTAATTATGACAATTAACGATAATAGTAATTGAGATAATAAGTTTAGATCATATAAACACCTTTATAAATCCTTATCTAAAATAATATATTATAATTATTAACAATCGTACTATAATTGAATTGATAAGTATGAATAGTACAAATACCTTTACCTATCCCTCAAAAATGGTTAACTATAACGATCGACAATAATCATAATAATGGAAGTTTGTAATCGAAAATAACTTGATAGTTGTTAAAATTTATAGTTTTATATAATTTTATCAACTAACAAACTAATTTGGAATGCAGGCAGAGGGTACACAGCCTCTTATGGTCTTAGTAAAATCCAAATCAATTTAAATGAAGATGATATTATATTACAGTTTATCTTCATAAGGAAGGTATTCCCATTTAGCTTTGCCTGGCTATTTAAGGGGTATTTTAAAATTCTATTTGGCAGCAATGTACGAGTAGATACAGCATTGGAGGACCAATTTCAACGAAATTCCTCATTAAGGCTGCGGTCTACCCCTGGCGCGCACCCAAATGTAAGGGTTTTTTAGAATCGTGTTATCTTCTGCCAAATGAAGCCTAGAGCTATAAATAAGGCGTCATATTAAAGAAGAATAACGGTACTATTTTTCGTCTGTTACAATTTTGTAATTAGTTCATTAAAACCAATAGAAAACTTCAGTTAAAAATCGAGAAAAACAGATGATTTTAGACAATTATAGCTGAAATTGGAAATTTTATATTAAAATTCTGAAAAGATAGCCGACTAGATTCTTTTTTCTACTTTTAGAAAAAGTTAATAGCCAATCTTTATCTTAATTGGTTATTTTTAAAACACGATCCCCGTAAACCTCTGCATCTATAAAACTCAAAAACAGATAATTTTACTCAATTATAACTGAAATTAGAAATTTTATTTAAAAATTCTAAAAAGATAGCCGACTAGATCCTTTTTTGTACTTTTAGAAAAAGTTAAGAGCCAATCTCTATCTTAATTGGTTAATTCTGAAACACGATCCCCGTAAACCTCTGCAGCCATCAAACTCGCCTAGCGCTACGGCCGCTAGGCGGCATATTCGGCATTGTTGTTGTTTTTGTTTTGGTTGGGGTAGACCGCAGCCTTAAAGTCAGCAAGAGACTATTATGGTTGGAGTGTTATAATCCTGCTATTGTGATTCTGAAGCTCAGGCTTCATTGTCTTACACTGCAAAGCTGTAGACAAAACTGGAATTCGTCCTCAACATTTATTTTTTATTTTAAGTGCGAGTTAAGTTTTTTCCCCGAGACCAATGGGACTACAGAGGAAGTTTATTCAAATAGACAGAAAGATTTTACATATTTACAGAGGTCGAAATACCATTTACACATTCCAGTGAAGCCTTTTTCTCAGGAGTGAGGAATAATTCGAATTTTGACTTTTATACAGGGTAAATATACATACAGGGTAATTTAAAGGTCACCAGTTTTTTTTCTACTGATTTAAAATAATTGTTTGGAGAAATAAAATGGAAGCAATATTTTAAAACCACACGCGGGTCTTAACAATGAATTAGCTTGTCTTGTTTTGTACCCTTTACAAATTTTTATGTTATATATTACTTAATTTGTCGGTGAAATACACTACAAAAGAGTTTCCATCATCAAATTTATGAAAGAGAAATATATGGAGTATAAACTTCAAAGGCACTAAACAAACATATAGAATTAATAAGCAAATCGAAATGCATAAACTGCGAGGAAATTATGTTGGTTTAAGCCTATTACCTGGTACTCTCTTTGTTGTTTTCATAAACAGCTTATAACATTCCATGTTCACATTACATTACCTTTCGTATCCACCCTGAAACCATATTCAGAATATAATGTTCTCATAAAACCCACATACTAGCGCTGTAACCTACTTGTAAACTTTATGAATACTTAAATTGTGACGTTTTGTTTTTAAACTGGGTAGAATTTATTTCACAACTTTATTTTATTCATGTTAAAGCAAACTGTCTAAGTTGATTTGCCCTCTATGGTTTTTGGTAGATCGTATAAGATTGGATATTTTTCATCAAAGTTTAAATTACATCCATGGTAATGATCGAATAAATATAGTATCAAAGTTTTGTGATGGTATTTTTAAGAAATTTTATATACTAGTATAGTGTTGCTCGAAATCGAGCAATTTATTTTAATACAATACAAATGTTACTCTGAGCTCTAAATCAATGACATCCGACCAATCCAATATTGTGAGTATCTGTAATAACCAAAACAACACGTATTTACAGCTGATTATTAACACATGTTTAAAATGCTTTATTCAATCCCAATGTTATTTAAATGGGAAATTTTTAGATATCAATGGTGGGTAGCGCCTTTATTTTCTGTCCGATTCTCATCAGTTTAGACCAAGCCCTATCCAACGACACCAAAAACTTGAAAATCGGTTGAAAATTGTAGGAGGAGTTATCAAGACATAAAAACCCTTAGCGTATTAAATAAGTATAGATTTTATGTCAAAAGAATTAGTTTGAACCTTTTTTAAATGATCTGGGATTAAACTTGAATTAAACTGAAATTAAATCAAACTTTGTCACAATTATTTTTATTTTTTTATGTTGGTTAGTATTTGTCATGCATGACGCATAACAATGAAGCTGTTATACTAATTTGAAAAATTGTATTAACATTCTTAAAATCCTTTGGATATTTATGAATCATGTAGTTGCATTCATTCTTATAATAAGATGAAACCATGATCATCTAGGATTATAGAATAAAAGCCTAAAGCAAAATCCAGTCGACAGCACAATATATAAGTTCCTTTCAGGAAATAAGACCTTTCATTAGTTTTTGTAGTTTGTTGTCTCATGTCCTAACCATCGTTAGTTTTATGTAGTGTGTCCGGAATAATATTATATTTCAATTTTAACACAGGTGATAAATATTTAATACAACTAATTAAATTCATAGACTACTAAGACTAGTTCTATTACGTCTCGAATTGAAATTCGTTAGGAAATTACTCATCAAAACTTAGGATTGCTTTACGTATCGTTAGAGAAAAATCAGCATCATTGACTACGTACACTAACGTGATTAGACTTCTCATCCAATAATAATAATAATAATAATAATAATAATAATAATAATAATAATAATATTTATTGCAGTAGGTGATACAATTGTACACATAGCAATGAGTAAACGTTACATTAATTTAGAAAGCTTATAGTGTCCAAAAAGTTCGCACTAAACATTCTTCCACTTTATAAGGAGATTTTTCAATTAAAATTTCTTCTATTGTCTTCTTAAATTTTTTTCAGGTAAATTGCTAAAACTTTTCGGTAAATTATTAAATATTTTGATTTCCATTTGATTAATGTTTTTTTGACTTTTAGAAAATGTACATAGTTCAGTTTTTAATTTGGAATTATTTCTTGTAAAATGAGAATGACAGTCTGAATTTTTTGAGAAATATTGAATTTCTTTTTTCACATTCAAAATCGTTTGTAATATATATATATAGCAGGTAATGTTAAAATTTGAAGTTTACGAAATAAAGGTTTACAATGATGTCTTTTATTTACTCCACTTAGAATTCTTATGGCCTGTTTTTGTTTAATGGAAACTTGTTTTGCAATTGGCGCATTTCCCAAACAGAAGTTCCAAATGTGAGGTGGGAGTGAAAATAGCCATAGTATGCCATTAACAGAATTTCTTCTTTTACATTCCCTCGAAGACGGCGAATGATGTATATACCTTTTGAAATTTTTCTTAATACATATGTGATCTTGCCAATTTAATTGTGGATAATGCTTTTTGTTTGACACCAAAATTTGGAAAGTTCGTGTATGCAGTGCCAGTTTCGCTGCATTCTATGTTGTTATTATTCAGCTGGATTTACCGTGCTGCAAAACACTTTACCACAACATAAACATAACCCTCGGTTATAAATTTTTCATCCTTGTTTGAGAAGAGTGGTAATACTGATTTATCTATCATATGTCACTCGTACTTCATGTACGCCGCAGAAGATCGCACCACCGTCAATAGGTTTCAAACACGCCTATGCTATGAGAAGTATATTCACGTTATTGTACATAGTCAAAGGTAGTTTTACGCGCATTGCGATTCTTACTTACACTCCCACCCCCTCCCCCCCAATAAAAGAAATTATCCCAAATTAGTGACTACAGCTTTCCCCTACAGACCAGTAGTCAATTAATTATCTTCAACATCACGGTAATTGTCACAACCTCCACTCTGCTCCCAGTGATCACCTCGTCGTGCCTGGGGACCGCGCCCCGGTGGATGGAGCAGCAGCGGGAGTCCCTCAACAACCTTACCCTCGGGACCATGTTCCTGCCGGGCACTCACAACAGTGCCGCCTACCTGGAGAGCTTCAAACCCTTCAGGGAGACCACCGTGCAGAAATACCTGTTCACCCAGGTTAGAAGGAGGTAGAAAATACCGCTTAGCCGAGTATAACTTAAGAACTTTTACCAGTACATTGGGTAGTGATCTTAGTTGGCAAACATGTAGTACGTCTTTTGGATGCCCACTATAGGAAACCTTCCCTTCTCTCATGATCAATTTATGTTCAGTACTCTAAGGGGTTGATGCCAACCTCGCATATACCTTGTTGAGCAACTTGAATGAACAGTCAGTTGATTGGCCTGTTAGAGACGGACCGCCTAATAGTCACGTGATCACATTTGGTTCTAAGCTCTCCAATTCATAATTTTTTGTGTGTGTCTATTTAAGCCCGTGGCATTTTTTAACTTTTTTACGGGGAACGGTTCAAAACCCAATCTTGGTACTATTTAACATCGACCAGTTGTTTGAAAGCATCATTAATTAATAGTCCAATGACAAATGGCAACTGGGTCCGGAATCGAACATTTAAAAAACTACCAACTTTTCTCAGGATCGAACCGGCAACCTTTGAAATCACTATGGCCACTCAGCTACCCAGCTAGTTATAATAATTTCCTTCTTCAATATCTCGATCTTTTGGGCACTTATGCAAAATGCTCATTAGAGGCAGACCTGCTTAGCGGTTTGGCGGGATTTTCTTATCTTATTAACAACACAAGCAGTAACGTACCGCTCCCCAAATTCGTTAACTAACGTCCGTGTGACCAATAATTAAACCCCTGTACGGTTAATTCCCAATCCACAAAATAAACCTAATCTTGACAGCTAATGTTTATTCACAGAAAGATTATATTTATGAATACCCCCCGTCGCAGCAGACCTGCGTACTCAGCGAATTTCCAAATTAGTAATATTAATTTTGACCAGCTAAACTTGTAAACAAAATTTCATCACGTGCAAAATAAATAGGGAAATAAATGTCTATTCTCCTTAAGATATAGGGAAAGAGTATGCAGGTATGCTGCCATGGGGGACACTAAAAGTAGGTTTTTAGCATAGAAAAAATTTATTTCAACCATATAAAGCCATATAGTAAGTTTCATCAATATCTGTCCATAAATAAAAGAGTTTGCCTATTCTCCATATGATTAACATGGGAAAAGAGTATGCAGGTTTGCTGCCATGATAAGTAAAAAAAACCAAGATTTTTACCTTAAATGGATGAATTTCAACCAAATGAAGCTAAATACTAAGTTTCATCCAAAAATATTGGTTAATAAGTGAAATATTAACACATCCTTATTCTCCATAAGATTAACATTGGAGCCCCAAAAGACAATGTACTGTCTTTAGACTTTGTAATATCTCGGTAACCAATGGAGATAGAGCAAAGCTTCAAAATACTAAATTGTGTGTTTTTTTGAGCTAAATCCAATGGTCAAAATAAAAATTAAAAATTTTTTAAATTTACATATAAAAAATGCAAAAAACCCATTTTTGGGGTACAAAACCCCCCAAAACTACCCCTTCCGGTAGGTCGATATGTCTGGTTTTCGAACTCATCCAAATAAACGTAGGATTACACATCTCTACCAAATTTGGTGTCGATCGGACCATTTTTACGAGAGTTATCGTGTCTAGGGACACATACATATATATATATATATATATATATATACATATATATATATATATACATATATATATATATATACATATATATATATATATACATATATATATATATAAAATTTTTAATGACTATTATTTTTGGTCTCTGGGCACCTCAAAACGAAAAAGTAACATGGTCCCGGGCTTAGGTCTTTCCATGAGACCTACGGTAATAGCTTATTCCCTATGGGAAATTCGCTAATAAAGGGAAGAACATTTTAGCTTTACCAAACATGACGAGTATGTTCAATTTCTGGCCCCACTTGCCACTCGACACACACCAATTCAATTTCCATCCGAACTCTTCAAAAGGTTCTCCACGCAAAAGTAACATTTTCTTTCGCATATGTAAATATTGTCATTCAACGAGTTATTCATTTTATATTTCATCGTATATCATTGAAAAGTGAGGGCACATTTTTTTAAAGACTATAGGTCTATATGCTTTTTTAAAATAATTTTAGAAGACTTTACAATCATTAAATATTGGCACTAGAAACTGACTGTCTCGCAATTAATGAACTTCATCAAAATTTTATTTTCTGTGTAAAACACTTATAGTGTCAACGGTTGGTTACCACAAATAAATATAGGTTAGTAAAATTTTTGTTTTTATTAAGATTTTTCCGTTTTTAGTTGCCCTATATTTTTTAACCATTAATCATCATCTTCTTTAAATTATGTATTACCAATTAACTACATATATTTACGTATTCAAGCGTTTTTTGTGTTTTTACCAGGACGAGAGAGTGTTGAACCAGTTGATCTACGGTGCTCGAGTTCTAGACCTGAGGGTCGGCCACTATCCCAACACCCCAGAAATTTGGTGGGCCAACCACAATGTGGTCCGGGTCCGTCCCTTCCACCAGGTCCTAGACGACGTCAAGCTCTTCCTCAACATGACCCAGGAGATCGTCGTGCTGGACATACATCGGTTCCCTGTAGGTAAGGTTCCCCATAGATTTGAGGGTCGGTTACTACCCCAACACCCCAGAAATGTGGTGGGTCAACACAACGTGGTCCGGGTCCGTCCCTTCCACCAGGTCCTAGACGACGTCAAGCTCTTCGTCAACATGACCCAGGAGATCGTCGTGCTGGACGTACATCGGTTCCCTGTAGGTAAGGTTCCGCACTAGACCTGAGGGTCGGTCACTATCCCAACACCCCAGAAATGTGGTGGGCCCACCACAATGTGGTCCGGGTCCGACCCTTCCACCAGGTCCTAGAAGACGTCAAGCTCTTCGTCAACATGACCCAGGAGATCGTCGTGCTGGACGTACATCGGTTCCCTGTAGGTAAGGTTCCACACTAGACCTGAGGGTCGGGCACTATCCCAACACCCCAGAAATGTGGAGGGCCAACCACAATATGGTCCGAGTCCGTCCCTTCCACCAGGTCCTAGACGACGTCAAGCTCTTCGTCAACATGACCCAGGAGATCGTCGTGCTGGACGTACATCGGTTCCCTGTAGGTAAGGTTCCGCACTAGACCTGAGGGTCGGTCACTATCCCAACACCCCAGAAATGTGGTGGGCCAACCACAATATGGTCCGAGTCTGTCCCTTCCACCAGGTCCTAGACGACGTCAAGCTCTTCGTCAACATGACCCAGGAGATCGTCGTGCTGGACGTACATCGGTTCCCTGTAGGTAAGGTTCCGCACTAGACCTGAGGGTCGATCACTATCCCAACACCCCGGAAATGTGGTGGGTCAACACAACGTGGTCCGGGTCCGTCCCTTCCACCAGGTCCTAGACGACGTCAAGCTCTTCGTCAACATGACCCAGGAGATCGTCGTGCTGGACGTACATCGGTTCCCTGTAGGTAAGGTTCCGCACTAGACCTGAGGGTCGGTCACTATCCCAACACCCCAGAAATGTGGTGGGCCAACACAATGTGGTCCGAGTCCGTACTTCCACCAGGTCCTAGACGACGTCAAGCTCTTCGTCAACATGACCCAGGAGGTCGTCGTGCTGGACGTATATTGGTTCCCTGTAGGTAAGGTTCCGCACTAGACCTGAGGGTCGGTCACTATCCCAACACCCCAGAAATGTGGTGGGCCAACCACAATATGGTCCGAGTCCGTCCCTTCCACCAGGTCCTAGACGACGTCAAGCTCTTCGTCAACATGACCCAGGAGATCGTCGTGCTGGACGTACATCGGTTCCCTGTAGGTAAGGTTCCCCACTAGACCTGAGGGTCGGTCACTATCCCAACACCCCAGAAATGTGGTGGGCTAACCACAATGTGGTCCGAGTCCGTCCCTTCCACCAGGTCCTAGACGACGTCAAGCTCTTCGTCAACATGACCCAGGAGATCGTCGTGCTGGACTTCCATCGGTTCCCTGTAGGTAAGGTTCCCCACTAGACCTGAGGGTCGGTCACTATCCCAACACCCCAGAAATGTGGTGGGCCAACACAATGTGGTCCGGGTCCGTCCCTTCCACCAGGTCCTAGATGATGTCAAGCTCTTCGTCAACATGACCCAGGAGATCGTCGTGCTGGACTTGCACCGGTTCCCTGTAGGTAAGCCCGGTTCTGCTTCTGGGTGTGCACGAGAGAAACTGAGAGAGAAGAGTAAACATATGGCACTAAAAACAGTGTGTGACAATCTCCAACTTCGTCGCTCTACTCAAATTTTTTGAACTGTAAACGGTCATCACAAGCCAAGATGTTCCGCGATTTCTGTATGTTGAGTTCCATAACTTCCAATGATGGTGGTGCTAACCAGTCAAATTTTGGGTTGCTTCTGACGATATCGTTCTGAATAATTCGATTCATATATTTTCCAATTTAATGAATCAATTTTTTCATATTTTTTTCTTTTTTTTAATTTGAATACTCGAGTAAAGATTTTCTCCGTGTTCCATACATTCAGCCTTACATTGTTCAATGTACATTCATTGCATGACGCGTGTTTCCATCAGTAAAAAATATGTAGTATAAAAGAATTGTATTTTTAATAACAAAAAATGTACATGATAGGATAAATTATGGTAAAAAAGATTGTAGTAAAACATATTTTTATATTATATTATAAAAAAACAAAATAAAATACAAATATTAAATAAATTTGTGAGTCTCTTCAATCATAGTGTAGTGTTTCACAATATAGCCTTTTGTCTCGCCATATAATACTAAATTAAGCTGCTGCTCCAACATTTGGAAAGGCAAATCACTTTCTGGAACATAAAAATACACGTTATTTTATTTATAACTTTAGTGTGTTTTTAAGAGTCACAATTATGAAAGGTTAAGATTGAGTCAACTAAAATGGTAACTTACACCAGGTGTCTTTGTTTGGTTTTGTTATTCTGTTGAAGTATTTCATATTGATATGAGAATAATTGTGAGTTTTTGCACCAACGGTAAATTGATACTGTAAATGGTAAATGTTATTGAAATAATGGTCGATTTAGCTATTTTTATTGCTTTAAGTTACAAAAACTCGTTGAAACATATTAAATAGTTAGCATTATACATTATTCATATTGTTTCACATGCTGCATAACACATTTCTCTTGAATTTTTAAATTATAAAGTAGTGTTTAGCGTCTACCGTAAGATTTACCATGTGCTCCAAAACTCTCTATACCATCTCAAAATTAATTTTTTGAATGTTTATTGCCATAAATGATAGTTTGGTTTGATTTAATTCCATTTGGTTGGAGAGATCTTATTTGTTCTTATAGTACGAGTAGACTTTATTCCTCCAAAATCTGTCCCATGGACCATTGAGGTATGAGAGACCCCTCTTCTTACAACTATAATCTTCATGATCCAATAATGCTTTCAGGTTAGGTAAAGGTTGAGTTAGGTAATGAGTAATGACTTTATCCATCTGTACATCCATTCTACAAGAATCACTTATATTCTCCTCCAAATCCTTAAATTAAGTTAGTGCCTTATCGAATTCAACAAGTTGTCAATCAGATACTCACTGCCGTTGTAGTTGCCGGCGTACGCGATGTCTATTCTGTTGCCATGGAAACGCGCCCACGGCAGTTTGGTCGAGGACCTGTAGAACCATCCACGACCCTCGTACACCTTCTCGTTCCCTCCGATTATGAAACTGTGACGAGAAAACAGTTGAATGTAGGATTTGGAAGATATGGAGGTACAACAAGCCAAGTAGGTGACACGTGACACAATAAATCACTACGAATTATTAATTACCTAGGATAAAGTGTTCTACAGAGTTGGAAATCCTGGGAAGGAAACGGTGTGAGTCACACTGAGAGTGGGAGTAAATAAAATAGCCATTTACCTCCGACAAAATGTTTAAAAATTCAGCTGCCAGGATTAATATGTTTTTCAAGTTTATGATGAAACGTCTACACTCACTATGACCCGGTAAGAAAGGCATACAACCATGATGTTTCTGTTTTGAAACCCTTTTTTTCGGTGAATAGCTAGGCCTACCAGTCATTGCACTAGAGGTCGTATCTACGGTTCGATGCACTGGGAAATTTCATAATAATTTGCTTCAACTTTAAATGAAACTTGATAAGAAAAATTATTACCAAAATTAATGTTTCCAAATTCGTTTTGAATTTTTTTGGAAAACTATACTTCTAAACCAAGGGTTCTCTAATAAATGTTTTATAAAGGTGTCTTAAAATAAATGTTTTATAAAGGCGGCGACAGGGACATAAATTTACTACGAACATTTTGCCGAACAAGACATCTTACCGAACAAAGTACCGGACAAATCCACCGAATGAGGTGAGGGAAGTTTAGGGAGAGAGGGAGAGCGTGAGTGAGTGAGAGAAGTAAAGGAGCTTTCCATCGCGAGTATTCGGAGAAACATACACCCTGACACTCTACCATACATCGGACCGTACATCTTCATTGATTTTCGCGAGAAACCCACCTCCAGAGCGCCGGACCATACTTGGTCCGGAGAAACGTCCAGTAGTGTGTTGCCACAGTAAGCTGATAATAGCAGTAGATCAAACTTGCACCTACTTGTACCAGATGTCGTCATCGTCTTCCATGTGTCTCCGCTGGGTGTCCATCATGGCTCTGACGCAATGATCGTCACTCAAGCACTCGGGCATGTCTGTGCGGTAGTACACGCAGATGCACTTGACGGGGTGGCTCTGAATCACGTAGTTCTTGGGTGGCTGGGCATGCCACTCGTGACGCGGGACCAGAGTCACCGGCATGTTTTCGTGACCTAGAACAAGAAAACTGATTGGCTCGCTTAAGCAACAGGGTGATTAGAAAAAGGGAATTGGAGAAGTTATGAAGGGGGAGGATATTGTCAGAATAGTAAAAGTGGTGAGTTTGAGATGGCTCGGTCACGTGGTGAGGATGGAAAACTGCAGGAGTCCTTTGGTACTATCGGTTGTAAAAATACATGGTCAAAAACGAGAGGTCGTCCTCTGAGAAAATCGTGTAGTGAAACTTGAGTAAAATGAGGATTGAGAGGCAAATACTGATTAATAGGAAAAAAGGATACAAATTGTGACTGAGGACAAAGCTAATCATGGGCTGCAGAGCAAGAACGTAAGGTAAGGTAGTTGACTAACTAAAGGAAGAAAATTTTAGACTTATTTTGGCAAGTTGGGTAAATGAAAGGTTAGGAAGTGCTGAATCAACCGTCGAACTATTGAATCAGCTGACGAATTTCGCTTGTATTTGTTATATTTTGATATTGAGACTTTGACGCAAATTAGCAGGACTAGGGAAAACTGATGTAATGTAATCTTTATTTTATTAAATAAAAGATTATATAAATTAAACACAATATACTTAAAAGTTGCCAGCTAGACGTTTGATAATTCTTTTGTGTACACGTTTCAATTTTGAAGTACAATACATCTGCCAGGCCACTAGCGCAAAGCCCAGAAGCTTTATGAATAACAGGAACAGGCAAATCTTAATCTTTCTCCTAAATAAATGAAGTACCTACCTGAGATTTTACAAAATCTCAGGTCAATCGGCCCAGTAGTCTTAGCGCCTATTCAAGACGCACAAAACTTTAGTTTTAGATATATTTATATATTTTCGTTTTTATAAATAGAGATTGAAAATGTTTTAGAGAAAACTGCTACTCAAAAACGTGTATCGCAAGTTAAAACTCTTTGGTTACAGTTTCAATACGTCTCACTCCCGATATTCTCGAGCATAACCGAGTTAAAAAAAAAGACAAAACTACCTTTATAAAAAAACAAGACTGGCGGGATCTACGTCTCACCCTCACATAATTATCTTAAATGCAACTTTAAACATTTTGTAACAATTTAAAACATATTTATAGAGCAAAGGTTGGCTCCCCAGTACTATGGACTAAACCATCATTAATACAATGTTTAATTATACAGTGAAGAACATAAACAATGAATACACTATAATTTGAAATGTTAAATTAGTGATGAATAATTAGTATTACACTTAATACCATCATCTTTGTCTAAGACAAAGTTTGTCTAGTATACAAGTTTCCAGCCGCAAGTTGTTGAGTGCAACAACTTGATTAAATATAATCAATGGATTTTGTCCTTTCAAATATAACTGAAAGATAGTTATCCATTTAAAACATATTGTTTTAAAAATATAAAAATAAAATTATATGCCACTTAGTTTAATACTCAGAATGATTTTTTATGACGTTCCACTTTTTTGTGTTGAGGGTTATCAAAGGAAAACTCTACCAATGCAAGGTTTCTATCACTCTCAGAAATTGAAACTGGGCCGGTCTGCCCCCAATATCTCTCCCTCAAACGAAACTTTTCAAGCAATATTCAATGGACCAATCATTTTTATTCACGATCAATTGGTAATATTTGGAATACTTCTTTGAACAAATTTCAAGGTTTCTTAACCAAACATTTTTACTTGGTTTTATATTTTATGCATGATAATATATAATTATTGTGGTAAACGACTAAAACACTATGGTAACCGAATTTTTATAATACACAATAATACTTTTATACACTAATAAAAATATAAATGTTAAAAATTAATGGTATAGTTTACCTAAAAGTTTGGTAACTAATTTGTCCACCCGCTTGTAAAACTTCTTGTAACTGAACCTCTTCCTTTTAGGCTCCTTGGCCTCACTTCCACTCATTTCCAATGCGGGAATTTGCTAACGTACTTCTATTTACATTCATTATGTTCGAATTAAAACTAATTTTCCCCCCTTTATAAACTTATTATGTTAAGAGAGTTACACGTTTATAATTACCAAAAACTAAGTTTGGTGTGGACTGAGAAAATGAAATAGCACCACATTATCTAAGAATTATCTTCTATTGACAAACTACAGCATCAACAATAAACATTCGTAGATTACAAATTTACTAATATTCTGAGAGATTTTTCTGAAATATAGTTGTCGTAAAACAATAAAAATTTTTAAAGTTTAGTCTTAAAAATATAAACAAATTAGTTTTAGTGTTTTTTATAACTCTTTTATTATATACCAATTAATTACTTGTTGGTTTTATTCTATTAGCTACGCAGGTGAAAGGAAAATAAAAAAGTCAGAAATGGATCTATGTTATTGTGCGTTATTAAGGTCAAATCGACCAAAATTTCGTCTCTACCTCTGATGTATATAATTTCTATTGGTGATTAACATTTGCTCTGAAAATAATTTACAAAATCTTAATTCTTAATAAAATAAATTAAATTGCTAATATTGCTCTACAGGATGGGCAAAAATTTCTTCAAAAATCTAAATTTTTATTTTTATTTATACATGTACAAGCAATCGGCATCCATCACAAACTTAAGACTAACTTACATGAAAACCAATCAAATTGGCAAACCATGCATAAGGCAAAAAAAAAAAAAAAAAAAAAAAAAAAAAAATACATTCACAAATATAACTACAAAACTTGTCAAAAAAAGTACTTACAGTCTCCCTTAGAATACTGAAGAAGTCGATGACAGAAAAAAGAAAAAGCCAATAAGCCAGGGCCCAAAGATTGGTTTGTAGTTTGTTGTAATGAATAACAAACAGTGTTTCAAACAATTTTAATTTTGTATTTAGTGTGAATGAAGTTTGAGCTGTGATTGTTTGAAGTGATAGAAAATGCCAACTATATACCTACTTTTACTTTATCATGGGGTAGATCGTGAAGCTATTATTGAAGCTGTTTTCTAATAAAACACAAAAAGACTCTAATACTTTAACTATTTACTTTATTTTTAAATCAGTCTGTTTTAGGCCCTACTGCTTAAGAGAAGCTCAAATAAAATTAAGAATCTCAACCTTACAAAAACAGTAATCTTTTTTTATATAAAAACAGTAATGGTTTTGAGAAATTCATAAGAGATTAGGAGTATTCCTGGCAATTAATTTTCCTCTACTTTACTGAGGTTAGGTTTCAATGAGATAGCTAAAATATAGTTAGTGTTAGAAAATAGTTTCAAAGTAGGCTGTCATCCCCATATCCCTTTCATCTAGGAAAATAGTACAATTTATTTTGAAAAATAATTACACCACCATTGATCGGCTATTTATACTCCACTACGTCACCCTTTCCACAAGCCCCCCCTTCCCCCCCCCCCCTAGTCAATGGCCCCTCGGAAAACTTTTCTCTGGAGCCACCACTGCTACAAAACCTCCCAGGGACCACAGTTTTTTCAACTTATGACTGATTTTAATCAATACAGCTGATCGTATTATCAAAGAAAATTCATTGTTATCGTAAATGAAAAATTTTTATTTCAGTATTTAAATTAAATTGCTCGATTTCGAGCAACTAGTACACAAGTATTTATTCAATCGAGGTTGGAAGTGGTTTCCACAGTAAGCAACAAAACATCAGTATTGAGGATTTCTTTATAATTGTAAATTAACCGTTGTAATCATCCCAAATTTTCTCACGGTCTCCTATCTCTTCAAATAAGCTCTTCGGTTTCTCCACAGGCACGGGGTTTCCGGGATACCAGTCCTCTATCCTGAACGCATATTCGGGGAATTCTTCTTTCTTCTTGGGTTCGTAACCAAACCCTATAAATTCCTCGGTTTCTATAAGTCTGTACCTCTTCTCCAAATACTGTTGTTTCACTCCGTAGTGAGCTAGCTCTACGGCCATAGTGCACATACCAATGTCAATTTCTTGTCCTGCAACAAAAATTCTGTATTACATAAAAATTTGTTTTCACTTTCTATTGATTTGAATATGGGATAAGGAATAAATTTTTACAAAAGATAAAAAATTTTGTATAACAATTCTGAAAATCTATTTTTTAATTTTTTTATTGGTTGATAAGAAACGAATTCAACGAAAATTCCAATTTGAGGTAATTCAGCAATTATATAGGGTGAGCGTAACGGCGAGTGATCGTAGCGAACGAGTGAAACCTGACAGCAAGTAACGCCAGCGAAGCCGTGGGAAAAGCTAGTACTTTATAAAATATCAACATTATTTTTTCGAGAATTTTTTAATTGGGAAGAAATGTTGGGTAGGAGGTGCTACGATCGTTTTATAAATAAAAAAGTCAAGCTTTTTCTCTTAAGACTCTTTTCAAAGTAAAAACAACTCCTTAACTTTTTCATTTTGACCAAATACTATACCTAAAAAATATTTTCATACTGGCCAAAATGTTTTGAAACTTTTTCATTACCTTCTCCCTATTACAATCAACACTGCACAGAGCGAAAGACAAGCAAACAAGTGTTTTAGAGAATGAAGAGAGAAAGCAACTAAAAGTGGTTTTGAAGAGTTTGCTTTGTTGCGAAGGGTTTACTCAGTTAAACAAACACCTCCTCCTCTTATGGCTGCTGCTCTCTTCTATTTTTCTTGGGGTTTTATGTGTTCCTTATAGTTAAAAAGAAAGAAACGCCTAGGTCTCTGTTGATTAAAACCTCCAAGTAAACGGTTTCATGCTGGAGTGAATGGTGATAAAATATATGAACTGCTGAAATAAAATGTTTATTTTTTTGTAAAGTAATCGTTTCCGAGATTTCAAAATAAAACATTATATTTTTCGATTATTTTTTATATTTAGTACCAGGGAGACCAAGCTTATGCTTGGTATAATTATTACTTTTGTTTCTAAAACAAAGCTCGTTCGCTCCGCTCACTCGCCCTCTTCCTTTTTGAGACGAGCTCGTTCTCTTGGCTCACTCGCCAGACAAGAGGGTGCTGCAGCTGCATTCGGTTATTTTGCCTAAACCACAGGTTTAAGATGTAACACATTGGTTCATTTTATCTACATTTATCAACTGATTTTTGTTCAATATAAAAATCTCTATAAGGATAACATGGGCTCTTTGAAGTGCTCTAGTGCGAAAACCGTATTTTCCCAGCTATTGGACCAGCTCCAATAGATTTCTGGTGGCCAAAACCCCCATATTCAATCAAAAAATCAAAAATCCTTGGAGCGTAAAAAAACCTTGCCCCTACAAACAGAGCTTGTTTTAGAGTATAAGATAAGATTGACATATTAATTAGTTAAAATAGGTACTTAAAATCTTGTAAAAAGATATTAAAAACAATCTTGTTGATATAGAATATTTACACACTCAATCACAATATATTTTACTTCATTTGTCTAGGTAGTAACCACTTGGTAACCAGAGACAAACATATTATAAATTTTAGAAAGGTTAAAAAATTTTTACCTATAAAACAATTAAGAATGCTAATAAAAATAAATTAAATTCGAAAAAATAACACACAGTTATGACAAATAATTCTCCAAATAGATCTTCAAGTTATTCTAAGATAATGTGCTCTACACGTTATCAAAAGACCCCTTACCGCTGTAGTCACCCAAAAACGCGATATCTAGCCTCTTCCCCCGGAGCTCGGGAAATTGGAATTTCTGCTCAGGCTGAATATTCCAACCCCTTCCTTCGTACACCCTATAGTCTCCGCCGATAAGAAAACTGAAAAGATAGCAACCATTGTTGTCAACTTTCTTTTTCAGAATATGTCAAGAATATTTTGTAATAATAATACTGTGAATAAAGTCTTACTCAAATCATATGAATTGAAAAATGTTTTAATAGAACTGTCACCATCACAGTAGAAAACATACGTCTAATTATTTTTAAAAATACACATGAGAAAATATAACTCCAAACATTTAACAATAGGCTACTGAGTTGTATTATTCTCAGTTTACTTATGATTATTTGCGTAAAAACTTGATTTCATGAATTACAATACCTTGAGTCATATTCACATTATACAAACAGTAAAAACACGCCTCTGTATTCCGCTGTTTTTGGGCAATATTTTTTATATTTATCTTTAAAAATGTGTTTTCTTTTAGATTTTAGTTGGATTTAGGGCCCTTAAAATCCAATATATCAGTAAAAATTAATTGCACTTTAAAATTTGAAACACCCTATATTTGATAGTGATTTTGAAATTTCTATGTAATTGTAAGGCCTTTTTATTCCATGCTGTTTTTTTCTAAACCTATAGGTTTGGGAGCTAGACACCATTTAAGTTCGTTTTGAGTTCAAAAACTGTTAAAATTAATGAAAGTAGTTACTTTTCAACGTCACAAGAGTTGTATTTTAGGTTTTTTTTTTTACATTTGCGGCATAAGAGCTCTAATTTTAACTAATTTAACTACATATTTACCCAGTTATAAGAAATTCTGTTGGATAACAACGTGCTAAATAGGGAATAAAATACCAATATTTTCTCTAAATCCGTATGGTTAACATATTCAAATGAGCTATTATAGAAATACTAAAGTGAAGATGTCTTACACCCTAGTCAATCCAACTAGATTTGCAATGGATATACCCAAGAAATCTAGAATGAGAAGGAGGTAGGTGACATCAACAAACACAATTATAAAGTCGATGACGTCAAAGGTGCAGCACTTAAAATATTCAAAGCAAACCAATCATGTGTCAAGAGAAACACCATGACGTCAAAGGTCATGGACCCGCTTCTTTAGCTTCAATCAGCTGTTGGTGTCACCTACCTTGGTTTGCTCTAGATACATTGGATATACCCAAAATACATAGTAAAAAAGAAAGTGATGGGAGCAGTGTTACCCATTACTTGAACGCAATGTCCGACATCCCGTCCGCCATGTGTTTTCGCTGCAGCTCCCGTATAACCGACTCGCACTCGTCCGGCCCCGCGCATCGTGGGACGCCCGTCTTGTACGTCATCACCAGGTTGGCCACGGGATGCTTCAGGGTCCTGCCTTTGGTCCTCTTCTTCGCAGCCCCCCACTCCTCCCGCCTGGTGATGTAGTCCGGGAACGGTTTGAGGCCCAGTTGCTCCAACAAATTGTACTCCCCCTCGTCCTCCACCTCCTGCTTCGGTGTATTGTCTTCTGAAGATTCGTAGTCGCCCTTGTCATAGCTGACGTCACTGTCGTCTTCGGATAGCTTGGGAATGAGACATTTAGGAATATCGATTAAAGACACATGTATTGTTAAAGTTGTGAAAACAAATTCATTTGAGCTGCCAGGTATCACACAGTAGACGTTCACATGAGCGATTCGGCCCAGGACTGGGGAGAACATATAAACAAAAGAAGGGCTATTTCATTCCTTTGATGTTGGAAATTTCGCTTTTGAGTCAGGCCGGTGACGTAATCCACCTGATGTCCATAAGAATAACATGCACCAGCTGTTTTTTTTTTTTTTTTTTTTTTTTTTTTTTTTTTTTTTTTTTTGCTATCAGGCTAGTGACGTTATGGGTAATATTTTTACATCGTTTTACCATTGACTATGTACGCTAACGTGAATAGACCTCTCATCCAATGCATTTAGTTTGAGGAAATAATTGTAAGTTCGGTGTACGCCGCACCAACTGCCATCGAGCTATTATAATTATTAAGAGTCACTGCCATCGATCTTGTTATTATTCAGCTGAATTTACAGTGCTGCAAAAACACTTTACCAAAACATAAACATGACTTTCAGTTATAAAATGTTTCATTTTTAGTTGAGAAGAGTGGTAATACTGATTTATCTATCATATGTTACGTGTACTTCCATGTACGTGGCACGAGATCGCACCACCGTCAGTATGCTTCACACACGCCTATGCTATGAGAAGTCTACTCACGTTAATGTACATAGTCAATGGTTTTACTCAATGTATCTAGAACAAACCAAGGTAGGTGACACCAACAGCTGATTGAATCTTTCCTGCAGCTTTCCTACACCTTTGACGTCATGTTGTTTATCTTGACACATGCGTGGTTTGCTTTAAATATTTTAAGTGCTCCACCTTTGACTTCATTGATTTTGTTATTGTTTTTGTTGATGTCACCTATCTCCTTCTCATTCAAGATTTCTTGGTTTTACCCGCTAATGAAACAGCCCTTGTCTATTACATTACAGCAGTTTTCCCCAGTCATGGACTCGGCCTACCACATTATGTACGATTACTTATGTTAGACGTATTTGGTTTCTGAGATAATTTGAGTTAATAACTTGATCAAAGAACAAGGCATTAGCCAAGAGGGTTACTCGGTCAACCCACCCCCCCTCAAAAAATGTTATAAATGGATATTAACAATACAAGTACTACCCCTTGGCGCTATTAGTAGGCCTACTTAGGTGAAGATGTCTTAATTTTACTAATTAAATTACTTTGGCACTAATGTGATTGTTCAGGAAACTAGCCTATAACATAATTTTAAATAAGCATGTTTAAATTGAAAAGGGCTTGATTTTAATACTTCATCCTGACCAACCCCCTTCCCCGGAAAATGTCTTGTTCCGGCAGATATTGACAGATAAAAAGGTTGTACTATGCTTTACTTTAGATGACTACACACCTTATCTTGGAATAAATTATTTTGAAAACTACCATAATTTGTAAAGTTTAAACTCAGTTTAATCAAAATCAGTTTAAATTGAGTTTAAAACTCAGTTTTGGGTTGATTTTCTTTGCAGTGCATTAAGAATTTGTTTAATATTACAATTTAAGATCCTTTTCACTGATTTTTATCCCTTATTCCACGAATTGTTTTAATATTCATTTTACTTTCCACAACAAAAAACAACCATCAAACGGAATTTAAATTTTTAATTTACCCTTGCAAACCATACTACTACTTTTAATAATAAACATCTTTTAAGCATAAATAATACAACCATTTTATGACAATTCATCGTCAGAATTCGGTTCGTTAAAACTTACAGGCCAGTATTAATTAACTCACGGGATTCCTATACCTAGGCTTCTTTATTGCAGGTTTGGCTGGCTCTGGTGGTTTCTCTACACTCATCACTCCAACATTCCAACGTACAAAAAAAAAATTAAAACGTATGTCAAACGAGATACGGTTTCAGACTTAACAGTTGTCAGCCCATTATCAACTTGTATATAACATTTAGATAAAACATGAGATAAAAAGCCTATAATGACTCACTTGAACACGTGATAGTGATTGATCATTGTTTCCGTGCCTTTAAGTTAATAAAGTGTATTTCTAATATAATCAGTTATTTTAATTTTTTTTTAGAAAACTCCACAGCTTAAGCGAAACTAACGATAAGGAACTGAAGTAGGATAGCAAAACAGTTCTAAAGGTGACAACATGTGTGCGTAAATTGGGTGGGGGAGAAACAGGGGCGATTTTAGCAAAAATTAATAAATTTTATTTTACAAGCACCTTTGATAATGAAAGTTGTGCTTTATTGGTAGTACCGGGGGACCACAACATTTTCTCGGTAAACAATCATGTTGTAATAATGTAAAACGAGCTCGTTCACTCTTCTCACTTGCCTGGCCTGATATAGCTTAAATATGGTACAAATTTGTTGATATTGAAAATGTAACAAGTTGGTTTATTTAAACAGTTCCGGCTGATCTTTGGTTACTACTAAGAAAATCCACAAGAATGTCATTTGAACTTTAAAGTACTGTATGATGAGACCCGGATGTTTCCAGTCACGGGACCAGCCATCGATTCCTAATGGCCAAAACCCCATTAAAATTTTTTTTTAAATGAATCCCGGGACGGAAAAAATTGTTTTTGCAAAGAGAGTTTGTTTTATGGGATAATAATAAGATTGTATCCATAGCAGGTTTTTAGAAAGAATTTTAAGAATGTCATTTCCACTGTACAGTGATTATAATTTCATGGCAATCATAAAAAATCTTCTTAAATACAAATATTTATAAATATAGAATTAAAAACATTTATAAGGTTGCAAATAAATACATACTAAGCTCAAGATAGTCTAAGACCCAGCAGGGAATAGAAGTTTTCAATAAGCATTTAGAAATTAAATATTTTTTGTGCAAAATCATACTTTTATAAAGAGTATTTATAAATAACTAGTGTACTAGTTGTTCAAAATCCAGCAATTTAATCTGACCTATTACATGTCACTGCTAAAAATGTTTCGTTTGGTTCTAAATCAATGACTTTCGACCAATCCAATATTGTGATTATCAGCAATCACCAAAAACTACACTTATTTACAGCTGTACGTTATCAGATGTTACAAATGCTCAATCCAATCTCAATTTTATTCTAATGTAAACATTTTAAATTTAAATTATAGATGGCAACCATATTTTAATTAAGATTCTATTAAATTTTCGCCAGAAACCACTACATCAAGCACTATCTAACTACAACTAAAACTTGAAAATAGGTTGCTACATGTAGGAGGAGTTCCAAGTACAAAAACCCCTTTGCGTACTTAATATATAAAGTACCAGGTTAACCAAGCCTTGCTCGTTTTTTTTATTAATTTATGTTATAACTTAATTGAATTTTTACTCTATGGAACATAGAGTATAAAATTCTTTACGATCGTGTTTAAATTTCTCTTAGGCGAATTGTTGACCCCCAAAAGTTTTTTTTAGTGGAGCCCCACACTACAGGCTTGCCACCTGTGTCTCACCTCTCCCTAAAAAAAAAAAAAATATGTGTTAATTTATTTTCGAATGAATCATTTTATGTTACCCACTAACATTGGATAGCCTCACTATGAGGAATATTTTGTTTTGGTTTTATTCTTTCTCTGCTTTTTCTTTACGTAGGTCGCAGTGAAACAATAAACGCCTGTTACTCCATAAAGACATGGAGCTTTTCATGTAAATTATAGTGTGCGAAAACTAACAATATCAATCAGTGTTCTACTTCAATGACGAAAAGACGAAATAGACTAAAGACAAAGTACGAGGGGCGTGGGTGGCACGGAAGTTAAGGGGTCAGCCTGTATGGGGGAGACATAGGGGAAATGGGGGGCACGGCTGGGGGCACAGGAGGGCGAGTATGTACGGGGAGGAACGGCGGGGATGGCAGCATGGGACCGTGGGGAGCACAGGGGGTTCGGGAATATGGGGGCCCGAATGGTGTTGGTGGCACTGGAGACAGGGGGCATGCGGGGCACTTTGGAGGCATTGGGAACATAGCGGCACAGGGATTAACGGTGAGCATGATCGCACGGGAGCATGGAGGGCACGGGGCGGGTGCGGGAGCATACGGAGAAGCATGCTCTGGAGAGGCACGGGGATGCACTGGGACACGTGGCGGCGTAGTGTGTGAAGGCACAAGGAGCACTAGGGGCAACGATGACATGGGGGGCACGGGGGCCACAGGGAGTTTAGTCGGGCATGGGGGCACGTGGCGGCGCGGGAGTCGGAATAAACAATGGGCACTAGGTGCTTCGGTAGCACGAGGAACGGGGTCCAGATGGGCATTGCAGCACGGGGGAGGCTTAGGGAACATAGAAGTCATGGGGACCACGGGGAAGAAGCGTAGGCATGTGGGCACGAGGGCACGAGAGTACCGTGGGTGCGGGGGCATGGGGGCACGAGGAATGTCGTGGGCACTGGGGTTGTTTCATAAGGATATAGAGAGTATGGGGAGGAATGGTGGGCATGGAGGCACGGAGGTTTGGGGACATGGGAATGGGGGCACAGTGGGTACTAGAGACGTCGGTGGCAAGGTGGTTGGGCATGGGGGGGAATTGGGGAGGAATTATGAACATAGAGGGTGTGGGGGCCACTAGGAAGAACTGCAGGCATGTGAGCATGGGAGAATGGGGGGCACAGGGGCATGAGGGGGCAAGGTAGTGCGGGGGTACTCGGGCCCCGAGGGGCATAGGGAGTATAGGAAACACGGGTCAGGAGAGGTGAAGGTGGACACTGGGAGGCATGGGGTCACGGCGAGTATGAGGGAATGGGGGCAAAGGGGTCCAGGGTGAAGGAGTGTACAGTATTAATGGGCTTATGTTGTATTGATCTTTTTATTTAATTGAGTTACAAACTCATCATGAACATGTTTAAGGTTAAAACTATTTTTACCGCGTTCGTTACTATAATAGTGCAATATTTTTTCACAAAATGGACTGCTGTATGTTATTGAAAATGAAATTTATTGGTAAATTACTGATTTGATACCGCCAAAAAGTTTTGTCAAGATTAGGAAATATATGATTAGAAAACCCAAACGTGTAAACTCACACTACAGTTTGAGAAAAATACAGTAATACTGCAAGGAGGTGATAAATTAAAGCTTATTTTTGGAGGCAACATCACAATTTTAATTTTAGGGGCCTTTGCCCCTACAAGCCACTAGTTTTATTTAAAGCCCTATTTATAGGTTGACAAAAGCGGCTACACAGGCATTTTGCCCATGTATACTCGTTTCCTGGGTTCTGCATTCTTTCATTATCTAGAAAAAAACAGTTTGAATTATATTTCTATTTAAAATATTTAGATTGTATTTTAGATTTAGTGACTTTTTCTGTTTTAATTTGTGTGTATTTTCATTTGTTGTTTCATTTTTATTATGCCTACTACACATAATGAAAGACATTGTACTGTTTGTTTTATTGGAAATAAATAATATTTGAATTTGAATATATAGGTATGTATATATATATATATATATATATATATATATATATGTACGTTTCTGCATGTAGAGGAATTCTTTGCTATACAAGTCCATGTACAAATCCACTCCAAGGAGAATGTCCACTCCGGCGTCCTAAAGCGAACTCCGGAGTTGCATACTGAGTGTGATTGTATAAGATTGTATAACTATTGGGAGCGTATAAGTTTTATAAGTAGTCTACCTTATCCATTCCCTGTGAACAGAAATCTTAAAAAGTTGGGTTATGTACGCACAGCTTGCACTTCAATTATTTAAAAAATGTGTTCGTCTTGGAATAACATCTAACCTACAGTGTAAAATGCGATTAATATTACTTTTAAATATTTTTAAATTTGCGACCTCTATGGCCTGAAAAATAATCTTTGTTTCTGGCGGGAGCGGCTGCCACCAGTTGCTTGTTTTTTTCATCGCAATCTTTATTCTTCATCCCGATGTCGTATGATGTATGATCCTTCTTTGGCAACAGTTTTTAAGGTAAGATTTATATTTTTACCATTTTAGTATTTTGTTTTTCTATTGTATGATTAATAGTTACGACGTATGCCTAGTTTAAAAAATTGTGATGAGCAGTCCAAACACCTAGAGTTTTCAGGAAAATCTACAATTCTTAAACCTTATTCTCACGGCCAGTGCATTTTCAAAGTTCTAAAAATATTACTGTATTTCGTTTTGAGACACCTGTGCTTACTATACGAAGAAATATAATGAAATATTATGCTATAAAGGAAATGATGCAATACTGTATTAAAATGAATATGTTTAGTACGGTAGGCCTCAGACAAGATTAATGCTTTTATAACAGAATGTTTTAAAGACTAGACCAAGCTAAACTCCAAAACAGATAACCCTAAGCCTATCTTCTTCAATATTATAGGCCTATCAACTTCCCATCAATTATTAATATTAGTGTTAACTTAGTAACTTCAATTATAAAGGTTTGGTTGCATAAGGCAAGCAGGCACTGAAAGTTGTCTTTACGGAAACGGTACTCTCCAATCTACAACCATATACCAATACACCATACAACCTCAATAAACTTGCAGGCTTGGATGTAATTTTGAGTATAAACATACCACCTGTCAATTGCCACATATGAATAGGCTCATATGAATGATAATTTGTCCAACGCAAATAATATTTAAAAACAACATCATAGGCCTAACAGTTACAACAATAATCTGTGTTTGGTAATCTGAAAAGCGGCTGTTATTTTAGGTTAGTTACCCTGTACTTAGTTAATTCTACTTCCCCCTATTTTGTAAGTTGTTCTAAGGCGTTTTGTTTGTAGGCTAAGTATTCGTTTTTTTCCAACAGTAGGAATGATCAATTTAAGTTAGTTTCTGTGCATAGTTATCTAGCACACATGATAAAACCAAATGAAAATAATCGATTAATAGATTAACCAAGTTTTAGTTAAGATATGGTTACAGTACATTCATTTAACATAGGCCCTAGTTATTTAAATAGATTATTTTTATTCGACTGTGTCAGGTGCCCATTTAAAAAAAGGCTCCATATTTTTAATTGAACTTAGTTACATTGCACGGTAACAAACTAGGTTACAACCTGAACCTATAGGTATTTCATTAGTACAGGAGTTTGTGAATAGTACTTACGGTTATGATTATTAGATATGCTCACCGTCTTAACTAGATTGAAGTTAAACCACACTGTCTTAACTAGATTGAAGTTAAACCACACTTAAGTAGGCCTAAGTTGTAGTAATTGTGTAACCTGTAAGGCCTTATGGTTTAATCACGGTTGTCTTCTACCTTTATATTCTGACCGTGGTGATTTACTTTTCAATACTTGAAGACATCTCAACTGGAATTTTATCTACATCTATGGTTGGGGATTTAAAAAAATACATCAATTTAGTATTGATGTAGGTACTGGTATTTAAAATATGTACCGTATTAGGTTTATAATAGTATTGAGTTTAGTGTATCTCAATTACATGATTAAAATATAGGCTAATACGCTATTCCTAAAATCGTTGAAAATATTTAGGTTGTTATACTTGTATTGCCAAATTTATGCCTATCGGTATCGGCAGGCTACCTTAATAGGAAATGTCCTATTTTTCGGCTAAAACTTCTACTTTTTGGTGAAAAAGTCCTACTTTTCCTACATTTTGGCTGTAAGAATCCACTAATATTCCTGTTTTTATTATTTTAAAATTTATTTTAAATTTCAATATTATTACAATTGTGTTGGCCTATTAAGTTTCCTTAGGTCATGTCAGATTAGGTAACTCAAATTGTATGTAATGTAACTTATATAATGTAACTTGTCGTAAAGTCACTTGAAGATGTTTTTGGTTAAATGCTTGCGTGTTGATTAAATAATATTAGTTGTGTCACATATCTACATTGTCTTATTAGGTTTTGAGTTCATAGAAATAAATGTCAGTTTTGGAGGCATATAATTGAATTTAACTGACTAAGGGTATTCAAAGAACCTTCAAATTTTGCATGCAACATAGGCAGTACAAGAGAAACAATTTACAAATAGGGACTAGTTGTTACTTAGTTGTGACATGAATTGCTAAGCCCAGTAAGTGCTAGAGGCTGGGTGCGCACTACTGCAGAATTGGTTCAGGCGGAATGGAAACGGCTTAGTTTGTGAAATTTCTGTATGTGTACCACAAAGTAATGGGATGCGCACTCTGAATCAGAACGTCTCGGCATAACACGGCATTTTTACAACAATGCATGCTGAATCCGCCATGCATGAATTAAGTAAACTTAATTCCCACAATTTTGAGCAAGAACTAGGGTATACTAGGGGTTAGTTGCAAAGGAGTAGTTGCCAGTTTTTAATTTCCAATTGTTTATGGGATTATTGCGGATTGGGATTATTGCGGTGTGCAATAATCCCATAAATAACATACACTCATTATCACCAACTATGAATTTCAAACAAAGACTAATGGGCATTTGAGGCCAATAGAAAAAAAAAAAACTGGACTTGATCTTACTTTTAAACTGATCATTATATTGGCCTGTATAGCTTATTAATAGAAAACACATAGCCTAATGGTAAAAAATCATATACATAAAAAAAATTCAATTCACAGGGTCATCTGAAAAATGGAGAGGGGGAGGCTTCTCTGTCAGTTGGCTGTTGGTAAGTATGACACTATTTTTTATTTAAATTGTATTTAATCGAGAATGTCTACAGTATCAGCAGTTGTAATTTATTACACCATCTTTATGGCTATTAAGTAGACTTCAAATGAGGTTTTCAGATATCTTAGTCTGTGTAATTAGATACTCTTAAACTAATTATAATCGCGGCCACCAAATAAGGCGTGTGATGACAACACCATCTAAAGGTCGTCTTCGTTAAAAATTAAAAATTAAAACGAGTAACCGTATCTGCAGGCAGGAACAGGGTGTCTACTGATACTGGAAATACTTGAAATACTGGAATTATACTGGAATTTTATTTCCATACTGGAAATAAGTTACTGGAATTATACTGGAATTTCAAAATAGATACTGGAATTTTAGAATTTTGTTCAAATGCGTATTTTTTTAAATGCATAATATATAGATTTTGTCATTTGATCCGTACATAAAAATGTAAAAATATTTTACAAGTCATTTTGCTGTTTAAGTACGGTATGTTTGAAAACCAAAATCAGAAAACTTGTAGTTCTCCTCAAATAGTTAATCAAGAAATGTAAACATTTGTGTAGGCCTAATGATAAAGCCTAGAAAATGTTTAATTTTATACTAAAAATTTATTTTTCTTTCTTAAGTTTTTATCATATTCTTCTTTTTTACTTTTAAGTATTAACCTATTTCATTATTTTTTGTAGTTAAATGATTATTTTTCATCTATAACTATTTAATACGCTAAGGGTTTTTTTGTCTTGAGAACTCCTCCTACAATTTTCAACCGATTTTCAAGTTTTTGGTGTCGTTGGATAGGGCTTGGTCTGTAGTTGTTTCCGCCAAAAACTGATGAGAATCAGACTAAAAATAAAGGCGCTACCCACAATTGAAATCTCAAAATTTCCCATTTAAATAACATTGGGATTGAATAAAGCATTTTAAACATCTGTTAATAATCAGCTGTAAATGAGTGTTGTTTTGGTGATTAAAGATATTCACAATAATGGATTGGCCGGATGTCGTTGATTTTGAGCTAAAAGTAACATTTGTATTGTATCAAAGTAAATTGCTCGATTTCGAGCAACACATATACTAGTATTATATAAACGCAAAACAAAGTGGTAGGAACAGAGGGCTATAGAGTGAGTAAGGGCCTTCACAAAAAAATTATCAAAAAATATTAAACAAATGCTATTGTTGGAAAGTACTTATTAATCACATAAGGGTTCATAAGTGTTTTATCTCTATACAAAAATCTATTTCAATATTGATTATATGAATAAATTGTCATTATTTTTACTCCATGTTTGAATTAATAGTTCGCGAGTGATACTGGAATTTTTGAAAAAAATATAGGCTACTGGAAATACTGGAATTATACTGGAATTCTAAAATCAGATATCAGTAGACACCCTGAGAATTATATGTTTTGATTGTCAGAATGTTTTTAAGCTTTCAGCTGCATGCTGCAACTAATGACGACACGAGACAGTCGATGCATTTCATGCCTCCAGATATGGTGATTTTGTTTACTCCTTACTTTTTACCTAAACCTCCTACGGATGATGTTGTCGTCACCTGCCTAATTCGGTGGCCACGAGTATAGCTATATAAAACCTTTTAATTGAAATAAATCAGGTCAACCTAATGTAACAGTAATTAAAACAGAGGACATCTATTAAGATTTGTTACTAATTATGGTTGTATTGTTGAATCAGTATATCCATCACCCTCAGGCTCAAGAGCAGTGTTGGAATTGCAAAAATGCCAGATAAAAAAACACATTAATTGGTCAGATAATCAGGGGTATTTTACTCACAGCAAACAAACACCATGTTCATGCTACGATCCCACTAGTCAGGGCAAACTAACAGTAACATCGTCTTTGTTTTTGGAAAACAAAATTTTAATCAGGCCTACACGTTGGTAATTGAACATGTCTTTGTGTCTTCAAAATCAAACATCACAAGTTTGATGCGGTATACCACAGTACCGATGTACTTACGATGTGCCTTATTTACTGTGGCAGGAGACAAATTGTTGCGTCCTGACTATTATAACGTTTCGACTGTCGTCTTAACTCGGTTTTTGCGTTATTGATTTTAAATAAGAATACAGTTAGGGCCTATTAGAGAACCACCCATATTTATTCAATTCAAACAGTAAATTTACTTCTAACACAAAATTACATCACAAGTGAACGATTAAGTTAATAAAATGGGGGGGGGAGAGAAGGCAAAAATGGATTTGATATTTTACATTAAGGATTTGGAGCGCAACTGACTGCCTGGAGGGACTGCAGCGACACCCGCAGGTTACAGCCAATGAGAGCGCGCCTTCAGAGTGCTGAGACCAGCAGAAACACTTGTAGTAGCCTTGTCAAACTTGTGGCATACTGGGCCAGGATATCGATGGTGAAAGGACTAAAGCGAAACGCCAGAGCCGCGAAACACAACCAGACAATCTCTCTCGCACTATCTGCGAGAAGCCAGCTTTGATTTTAAGAAGTTATAACTAACTCTAAATAATTAATTATAAAAAAGGTGAAATGTTGATATATCAATTACATCTAAACCTCTGTCCTACCGCCCTTGTTGTGGTACCGGTCTCGCCCCTTTACCGTACCCGCTGTGGTACGGAAAAGCCGTACCCCTCATCCATAGCTGTGGTCGTCACACTCTCCGGAACAAATGAAATGAAATGAAACAAGGCAGACGGACTCCGCCACTGAAGTCGCATCTGTCTGCTGACCCTTGTCCTTACTTGTCCTCATAACGGACGAGTCCATATGAAGGGGGGGGGATATGAGGAGAACCGACTTATATGGTAGTGTATGTATATACAGGCACATATCACAAACTGTACCTTTTCCAGGTCAATAAATTCGGTAAAATTGTATTACGTTAGTGGAAATAATTTGAATTAGGTCCCGTCTGGGCTTTAGAGATATAATAGGAAGCATTGGCCATTTATGGTTAATAAGCGGTGTTCCATGCTGGTTCTGATGGTTATTTCATCGATGGACTTGTACTTACAGTTTGTTGGACATAAAGTGGACTTGATTGGACTTAAATTTTACTAGTACAACTGTACAAGTACCGTACCATTTCTTTATTAAACAGCTAAGGGGTGGTTTAGTTACATACTGAACCAGGGAGCGGTGTTAAAAAACATACTTTTTCATCGAAAACATACATAGTAGGCTAATTGAGGCTCGGCAAATGAACATTGTCCTAGAGCCAACTGAAATTGAACAACACTCCATGTCAATTAATATTTAATATTTTGTAAAGTACTATCTTACTCATACCATTTGTGCATGTTACAGGGAAAGAAAATATTATGTCAAAAAAAAAATGGAACCATGGCAAAAAAGAAAGTAGGCCTAAAGAAGAATGTGGGCACTTGTCCAAACTACGTAGACTTATTTGATAGAGGGAGGTGGGAGGAGCTCGATAGTTATTTAAAATTAAACTTAAATGAAAGAACTGGCAATGACGTCTGCCCTCTGGCTTTACATAAGCCCGAAGACAACATTGAGAACACAATTGAAACTAAAGTTGAAGCGCCCACTAATTATATGATTTTCACCGTAAGCCCTACTGGAGAACTAATACCAGAACCTCCGCAACCTATGGAAAAGGTACGTGTGCTTGAAGTTACAATAAATTACATTGTTAAATTCTTATAAAACAAAGATAGGCCTATGTTACATAAAAAAGATTTCACAGAGTATACACTGTTTTACAGTGTTCTGTATTATATTTTTTTCTAGTTTTTTAAAAATAGGTCTTGAAAATATTTATATGTAATTTTATATCACCGTATGAAAATTTCTAAAAAATATAAAAATCCCCTAATAAGCTAATAATCCCAAAATAGCCCTAATCCCAGCATTATATCCCAATTCTAAAAACTATTATGGAATATTTACACATTCCTAAATAAATCACTTAGTTAAAGTAATCAGTATTAAAATTAGTTATTTTTAAACCAAGTAGAACTTGAGTATAACATGCTATGTAGTTTTTAAATTGATTTTTTTGATCTGGCAAGCAGCCACTATGGTGCATTATAGGGTTCTATGGAGACTTACAAAATCTCTTAAGGAAAATTTTTGTTTTTGAGATAAAAAGACTTCCTCTTTTTATTGTAATTTTGTTACTGTATTAATAGTCTATTTTAGCTGAAATACCCGTTCTTTGCCCAATAGATAAAGAGGTGAAGAATTAGTACTGGATCCTGAAGAACTAAATAAAATTTGTAAAAACTATAATACAAAATACAGTCTAAACTTTAAAACTACGGCTTTATTGAACTTGGCTTAACCTCGTGTAAAAAAAAGTCACTAAAGCCCTAGTAATTAAATATAAGGTAAATGCCCCAAATACCGACAGTGTACCAAATACCAACAAGGTCACATTTGATCACAAAATATAAGCTGTTCGTCATCTGTATTGGCTACTTTCAAAGTCAGATGAGTTTGTGGTCTTTTTTTCTATGAGAAAAAATAAAAAGAAACAATTTTCCACCTTTTATAAGTTTGTGCTTGTAAGTTTTGTCTGCCCTTGTTCTTATTTATGATTTTAGTTAAGAATCTTACAGGTTTCCTCTAGGAACCTAAAGATCTGGCTTAGGGAATAAGTATTTGAATAATTATATGTTTGTATTAAAATTATGTTTTAATTGGAGACCAAATAATAAGGGTTTTAAATATTAATCATAAATACTGATATCTTTTTTTCATTGTAATTTAATTTGCGATGTTGGTATTTGAAACAAAATTTCATCACTGTACCAAATACCGACATAGTGTTGTCACCATTGTCGGTATTATTTTTTCCCAACTATTAATACCAACACTTGATATAAAACATGTTTTAGTTTCATATTATACCGAATTGTAATGAATTTGATAAATATTCATTATAAAGTTATATCAAATATTATTCTGATATTTGTGGTTTCAAGTTTGCCTTAAACTTCACCAAACTTTTATACAGTTAAATTATTTTACCTAGAAGCGGTCAAGACTAAGTGGACTGTCTTTGATGTTGAACTTCTTTTGCTATGAGCATAATCATGTGTGTCCTGTCAATTATGCATTATAACTTATATGTTTATCAAAAAAAGATGCGCATTCAGGGTTTGTTTGTTTTGATTGAACATCAACATTTGACAGTTAGAAAAACGATAACTAGAATGTTAGAAACACATGATTAAGCTGCAAGTAAAAGAAGTTCAGCGTCAAAGATAGTTCACTTAGTCTTGACTGCTTCTAGGTAAAAATATTCAACTGTACTGTTGTAATTTATTGAGGTTATGTGTTATGTATGGTTTAACTTGTTTCTATTAAATAAAGAATATGTAATTAATTGTACATATTGCATAAAATATTTCTCATTCATAATGTTTTAGGTTTGTTGTAATAATATTCCAATATAATACAGAAACTAACTCAACAGCTTCTAATTTTGGCATTACAAAGTAAGGTCGGCACTCGGGTCGGCAGAGTCGGCTCCGGCTGCCGTCTGCCGCCATTAAAGCTGTCGTCTGCCGCTGCCGGCTATTCCTCGTTTTCTACTTCTGTCGTCTATTCTTTCATAGCGTAAATTCGTAGTATTTCGGTATTTGTTTGCAATTTTACATCTAGATGATACTGAATATATTGAACTTACTTTTGTCAAGTATAAATAAATTTTATTAAACTTTTTTTAGTTAGTTTTCTGTAAAATTAAGAGTTAGGTTGTCTTTCTCACCCAATTGAAGAATCGTCAGACCTTAAAGTTTTTCATTTTGGGAGATGGATAATGACAACATATTAAAAAAAAAAAATTGGGATGGGTAAATTAAAGAACAAACAACCAAAAAATATTTTTTATTAGTACGATAATGCTCCTCTCTTTCTCAAATTGGTGTTAAAATGTCGATGTCGGTAATTAGGACATGAGATGTCGGTATTTTTTGCATTGTCGTCGGTATATTTGGTAAATTGACAAACTTGTTTTCCCAAGTTTTAAGTCTTTAAAAACGGTCAAGATTATCGTTTTTCTTAAATCTTTTAATGTAATCTGAAAGTTTTTTAAATGGCGAAATTAATTAATTCATAATACTCAAGCATTACATAACCTTTAAATGTTTTTCTGCTTATATAAACTGGAATTCAGCCTTAAGATGTCGGTATTTGGGGCATTTACCTTATATATTTATGATAAAGATAATTAAATGGTTTCTTTTATGTTTAGGCAACAGATTCAAAAAAGGAATTATTTCCTTTAACCGATGCAAATCCAGACCCCCTTTCATTGGGATGTGCATATTTGGATAAGCTTAAACCACCTGATGCTCATGGACATGTAGGGCAATCAGACCTTGAGGATCCACAACTTGCAGAACAGGTAAGTGAGGCTTCAGCTATAGTAAGGCCTAACTAAAGTTTTGCAATCGTTTTTTGTTTAAAACATGGTCTTCCTTTATCTTTACCATAGGCCATTTTTAATTTGATTGCTGGAAGGGCATGTCCAGTAGAGGGGACTGTTGACATGACAATGGGACAGTCGATTCGTAAATTTATTACACTGGATTGGCAACCTGGATATCTAAAGAGCAATTATTTTGCTACTAGTTACCTTTTTCTTCTGTTTTCTCAACTATTAAAACAAGCTAAGAAGCAAACCAATACGAAATTCAAACTTTCCTGTAATAGCTGTGTTCTTTCAGATGGAAAACTACATAGAGGAATCATGTTTATACGAAACAGACAGCATCAATGAAAAAATGGAAGACCATAACAGAGGTATGCATTGGAATTTTTTTTATTGTATACGTTGGCGTTTTATTTACTATTCAGCTAATTACTGCACATAAAATACCAAGCATTAATTTTGTATTGCGCAGTACAATGTAAAATTCATACTAACATTTAATAGCCAAAATTTTAGCAGGCTGTATTTTGATTAAAGGTTTATTTTGTAAATATTAATATTCCATTTTTTCTCCTAAAATAGCTTCCATAACTTAAAACACTAAATTAACGAAAACGGCTACGACTACATTTAAGCTATTTTCACTAAACAATTCCTCCTTAACAGTTATTAATCAATGTTGTATGAACTGATATGTGTACATACAAAACAAGCTTATTTTAGATGCATTATTCATGTTCAATTTAAGACAGCTTAAGAATGAAATAATTAACTTAAAATTAACACCTTTTTTATTGTATTATGTTATTTTAATATTTAACCTAACCTAACCTACATTTGCAACCTGATGTTTAACATAAATGTTTTGGGAACACTTTATTCTGAATTCAAACACTGTTTGCACTTGACTAAAAATGTTCTTTGTCATTTAATTAATTACTTTCTGCCTACAGAGAGTATTCAGCCAAGGCCGGTTATGATAGGGCTTAAACTGGTAGCACTACGGCAAGATCATGACGATGACATCTCTGGCAATGTATTAAAATAATAAGATTCATAAAGTAATGCAAATGAAGGATTCAAGTGTGTTTTAATACCCATAGTTTCTTATTATGTTTCAGAAAACTGCAAAACACATCAGAATCGTCAACCTTTCAAAGATTTAACCAATGATGTAATAGCTCCATCGTATCAGCACTCTATGGTAAGCAATAAAATAAATTTTCCTTCGAACTTGATTATTCAAAATTTATCATTTTTATCAAATTTATCCATACCACTGTCTTATTTAGTAAAAGTATTGTTCATTGGCCTCCAAATATAGATATAATTTGCAAAAAAATATATAAATATATGTTTTACGATAAAAAAATAAGCTCAAGTTTTTCTAAATACTGTATACAGGGCTTGTAACAGGTTATTTTTATATTTTTTTGTTATTTTTTTGCTCTTGGTTATTTATTGTTATTTTTTCTAAAATTTGGTAATTTTTGTTATTTTTTGGGGGGGATTTTGGTAATTTTTTAATTTTTTTTGAGCATTTAGGAATACTTTTTAAAGGGAAAAAATTTTATTTTAATGAAGGGACGAGACACAGTAACAAGACTCAGCTCATATTGAAAAAAAGAAAGGGTTAAGCAAGTGCATGTGGAGTCAGAGAAATCGAGGGTCTGCGCCGAGCGCCATGGACAATCTTTTTTTACTTTCTAGACGACCCTAGTTTATTTAATATCCCTTTAAATTGCCAGTTTTTGACATTTTTAGCGGCATTTCGGGTACATTCAAGGTTATTTTTTTGTTATTTTTTTCATTAATTTGGTTATTTTTTTCAACCCCTAGTGAAAAAAATGGTTCTGGAGTAGTGTCAAATTGTTGGTGCTGGCTCAGTTCAAGGTCACCTGAGGGATGACGTCATCGAGGTCAATGACCTCACCGATGACGTCATCGATGACGTCATCGATTGCGTCATCGATGACGTCATCACCAATGACGTCATTTCTATGACGTCACACCCATGACGTCACAGAAATGACGTGCTGATGACGTCATCACCCCTTACGTCATCAAAATGACGTCACCGACGCCACTGAGGTCAAGGTCACGCCGAAACTTAAAATTTTTTGGCACTTTTGCCGTTTCTCGCACTACGCTCCGAGTTTCAGTCAGAGTCCCCGTGACCTTGACCACTTGGAGCGAATTTTCGACGAGAAACGGCAAAAGTGCCAAGTTAAACTCGAGTTTCTGACATGACCCTGCCTAAATGGACAATCGGTTATCCCTCAGGTGACCTTGAACCAGCACAACACCAACAATTTGATATTACTGTGACCTTGAAAACCTAACAACGGAGCGCCGACACCGATGCGCACCCCACGACAGCCACCGAGTGACTGACTATCAGGCTCTGTGTACTCTAGGTATATGGGGAAGTGGAGGGGGAAATCTCAAGGTCATCCAAATGGAGTTTTAAAAAAGTTGAAGAGTAGAAAGACTACTCTTGTGCTTCCTGGGCGACCTCATCAATCTCTAATGGATCTGTAAACCAATCCGATCTGTAGCGGCAGGAGTCCAGAAAACAGGTGCACCACCCATCAGGTTGTCCGTAGCATTTCCGACAATTGGTAAGATTGGAGAAGTGAAATTTAATACACCGCTGCGGACAACAAGTATAAAAGTATTTGGATTTGTAGATTTTGAAAGTTTGTAGTACCGGCGGTGGCAGCTGTTGGTTCTTGCATCTACACCTGCAACATCCGAAGCATTCACATTGCCGGCAGGCCAGCCCATCCACTTGCCACTTTGGTAAGAGGAAACACTTATCCTCACAGCAATAGCTTGTCCCCGTCTCTTCCTCCCAACGCTTCTTTGCACAATATGTGACGCCTTGTATCTCCAAACACTTATGCTCGCAACATGAGATGCGCTTACTTTCCATAGTTGATGTTGCTTTGACGAGGGAGCACGATGAAGTGATGCTGTGGTCAGTGGGAATGGGGTTTATATAAACTAAGGTGAGTGGAGGGGGAAAGGTCAAGGTCATCCAAATGGAGTTTTAAAAAAGAAAAGAGTAGAAAGACTACTCTTGTGTATCTATAGCGATTTCATTGATAGTGAGTGCTTCTGTATGCCAAGTTGATCTGTACTGACAGGCTCCTAAATAATGTTTGCAAAAACCTGCAAAATGATTGTTGCACAATTTGCAGCCAGTTAGCTGTTTTAATGTGAATTCAATGCAACGTTCAGGGCAACAAGTGTACTTATGCCCTCTCATCTGGTACACATGGAATGTCTTCAACTCCGGTTTCGGCTTCTTCCAAGACTTGCACTTACACATGCATTGACCAAAAGCTTCACATTTTCTACACGCCAGGCCATCCGCAACATCAATGTCATTTGGCCATGAAAAACATTTCCGTTCGCAACAGTAGTTGAGTTGACTCTCCATGTTGCTGTGGTGAAGGTGCGCGATGAAATGATGCTGCAGTCATTGAGAGTGCACCTTAAATAAACTCAGTGGAGGGGGAAAGGTCAAGGCCATCCAAACGGAGTTTTAAAAAAGATAACTAGTCGTCCTCCTCCTCCTCATCCGTTGTACTTAGAGAGCTGTCAGACGAAGAGCCCCGTGCAGGTGCTCCCCAGATGAAAAACAAATCAATCTTAAAACGAAGACCAGGATCTTGCATCATCAATTCCTTTAATTTGTCACATACTAAGTCGACCTTGTGTAAGGTGTCAACAACAAGCTTCCAATTCGTTGGTTCAATATAACTTGTAGTAGAGTCTGCCTCGCTGATAACCACATCCTCCGGCCGTATTGGAGTGTAAAGATGTGTAAAGTTCTTTGGCTGTAGCTGAGGTTCAGGCTGGCTGGAAGTGGAAGGTTGAGTGTGGACCGCTGTCGCATCGAAATCCATAGTCATTCTACATTCAATGTTGGGGTTTTCGTTTAATACATACACCAATTTCTCATGCAACATATCCACTTCTGCCGAGTCTTGCAGATGAACATTCCAGGAAAATGGCCATTCTTCATCCGTAGTGGAGTCAACTCGAGAAAGAGTGCTGTCCGCCATGATAGCTAAGCAAGGAATGATGTGAGCTACAGACTGTGGTAACAGTATTGAAAAGTAGAGGGGGTAAACCAAAAGTACGTGGAGGGGGTATTTTCAAGGTCATTTAATTTGGGTTTTAAAAAAAGGAAATAGTGGAGGGGGAATTCTCAAGGTCATCCAATTTAGGTTTTAAAAAAAAGGAATGAAGCTTACTCCTCTTCAGCCTCGTTGTCCCCTGCATCTTCATCAGCCTCATCTTCATCGACGTCAGACTCGCCGTAAGGATAGACCGGGGACATGGGCGAATATTGTGGAGATTGTTGACCGTTGTTGTCGTCCCCTTGCATTCTAACTTGGGACCAATCATAATTTAAATTCATTTGTATTATGATCCCAGGGTTGTCCCGCAGTATTTCCTTCATACGTTCGCAAATTGACTCCAAATAGTGTACACTATCGATCGACAGTGTCCAACCCGTACTTGTACCGACATCAGTAGTGGAGTCAGCTTGGCTGATGGTGTTGTTGTCTGCCATGGTTGCTTGTCGGACAAGGAATGACGGTTGATGTGATGCTCATGCAGGAACATGGTGAAGTGGTGGGGGGTGTGGTGGAGTAGTGGGGGAATTTTCAAGGTCATCCAAACGGAGTTTTAAAAAAAAAGGAAAACTTACAAAGTAACATTGAAACTTTCCAATTGATGGTGGCGAGCGTTTTCTTCTGCAACCTTGCCGACACATGTGACTATGCCGTACAGTATGAAAAGTACAACCATAATAAGGCCGAACAATAAAAGATAGCCGTTGACTATCATGATATTTTCTGAGTGGATCTGTTTTCTTCTTATCGCCCTCTCCTGCATCCTCTTCTCCAACTCGTGGACGAAGTCACAACATGCGTGAGGACATCTTTCATCTGTTGGTAGGTTTGCCATTGTTGATGTTGTCGGTGTGGCTGTTGAAGATGGAATGAGGTTTCCAATTGCGATGTGCCATGTACACCAATAGTCAAGTGGTGGGGGTAACAAAACAGTGGAGGGGGAAGTTTCAAGGTCATCCAAATTGTGTTTTAAAAAACCTATCTTGTTACTGAGCTTATATGTCAGTAACAAGATAGGTGTTTTTGCTCTTTTACTTCTTTAATATAATGAAAAAATATACATATTCTACAATGGTTAGGACAAGAAATACAACTGCTAGTCAGCTGAAGTAGTCCAAGTTGTCTGGCTCGGTCTTCATGGACGCTGGTGAGGAAGCCGTCGAGGAGTGTCCAGGCTCTTCCTTTGACTGCCGGGTGTTCCGTATATTGCAAGCGTAAACTTGCACATTTATACGGTAGCCTCGTGCCACCATCAGCTGCAACTCCTTGTATAAGTCGTTTAGCTCCTGCTGAGTCTTGATGCTCACCTCCTCGTAACTTGCGCAACTAACGTTCAGAGACATCTTGATGTTGCTAGGTTGGCTGCTGGAGTAGAAATGAAGCCGAGGCACAGCGCTTGGAGGTACATGAAAAAGTGGTGGGGGTAATAGTGGTGGGGGTATAGAAAATCCAATTAAACAGTTCTAAACTTTTTCCATCGATACAATGGAATGGAACAAATAGCGCAGGTGTCCTTGTAATTTTCAAATCGAAACAGTGGCGCTAGAAATCCGAATTGTTTTATACCACCATCCTGTACGAATCGCCGAAGGTCTCTGACGGCGGCCTCGCCACAAGGCCTACAAAACTTTTCCCCGTCGTGGAACTTATACCAGGAGTATTCCGAATACCCTGTATTTTCCCTCCTGTAGCGTTTGACATCTTCTTTTATTGTTAGTGGGATATTGTCTTGTAAACATGTTGGGAACAAGTCCTTGTGAGTTATAACTCGTTGTATGCAAAGCTCGTACAAGGTGCTCATCGTTTGCTAGTTGGCAACAGACTGACCGTTTTTCGCATCCAAGCAGGTTTGAATCCTAGTGCGGTAGTGGGGGTAATTACAGTAGTGGGGGTAATTGTGAAATGCAAAGGTCAAAGGTCAAGGTCACCCGCGAAGTTTAAAAAAAAAATGCAACATATCAATACGTGAAGTCTGTCACATATTGATATGTTGCATTTTTTGTTTTTTTTATTTTTTTTTTTGTCTTTTATGATACGTTTATTTATAAAACATTACAACAACAACATATGTACAACATTAAAACTTAAATCTAACACTGCTGCTTGTCAGCGATGTGGATGGTCAACTCTGTAGAATTGCTACCCGTGCAGCCGTGGGACACCAGGTATAGACACCCGGGTTGAATAGAGCGAAGATCCTCGTTTTGTAGAAGATGGACGAATCTCTTGGGCAGGTACACCTGGAACTTTGGTTCATCCCCCGGAGTAAACGGTGCCTCGCTGAGACTGCAGCAGATGGCCTCCCCAACTGTAGTCTCCATCTTCTTCATAGCATGGATTATGTAGTGCTTCTCGTCTTTTAGTTCCGAGCACTTCTTTACAGGTAATATTGTTGACTTGGAGTGAGCATTGAACTGCTCGACCAAAGTCTGAAGGAACTGGTGAGATGCCATGGTCAGGTTACAGATCGTCTTCTTGCTCGGAGATGTTGTCGTCTCGGAATCTCGAGTAATACTCATGCCAGGTCCCTGTCTGCTCCCCACTTATATACTCTCCGTTACCCCCACCACTCCCCAATTCCCCACTTTGAAGGTAAGAGGCGAGTTTATAGGCATTTTTCAAAGCGCAATGTCTATCTTTATCATGTTCTGGGCTTTTTGTACAAATACATATGGTTTCCAGCATGTATTGATAATTCTTATCCAATTCCACATCATTAACCGGAACATGAGTAAATCCTTCGATCCATCTTTTCTTTTCCAACCCCTTTGTGTAAATATTGGTAAACTTGTCTGAAAAATGATGCATAATGTGATACAAGTCCGTGTAACTTGTAAAACCATCATACCAATCGATATGATGGAAGTGTTTTGAAATCCATCTGTTGGTAGTAGCGGCTTTACTAGTTAAAGACGAATAAGAACATGGTGGTTTAAATAAAAACGAATAAGGAACACTTGTATTCATGTCCAAAAACACAAGTTCTTTTATAATGAATCTATCATCATTACCACGAAACGCTTGAAACTCAATAATACCAGGCTTGGACTTTACTTGTTGTTCTTCTCCCTTGTCCATTTTGAAGGTCACACGTCTGCTCATTACGAAGTCAGGAGGTCAACTGATTTCCACACCACGGTAGGTACTACTTTTATACCAGGCCGTACAGTTGTTGGCGCGTTGGTGTATATTTAACGTGGGCACCGTCCCCAATAGGCCTAACCCCACAAAATGTTGGTTATTGTTTTAAAAACTAACCATTGTCATTTAAGTTTCCATCTTTATATTTTCCTTATTTTCATTTTCATCACTAACACTTGATTCTTCTCCTCCATCTTCCTCTTCTTCCTGTTTTACTGATTTCTTATGTAGTTGAGCGTACTTTTCCAATTGTCTCCACATCTGTACTTCATGAGGAACTCTATTAAATATAGAAGTATCCACAGGTCCGTATAATATAGGTGCGTCCGGTTGTTTGTCCAAAGTGTCTTCCAGATAATCTTTAATAATCGAACTTGAAAACACCAGTTGTCTCAAGTATCTTGTTATAGGTTCAGTAGCACAAGTTAAAATGAAAAACTCCTCTCGATTAAGTTGAATTTTGTTATCATGTCTTGTTGTGTCTCTAAACCGTAGCTGATGATCACCACGTTGTTTAATGATATCAATTTCCACATTTGAATCCAAAAGTCCTACTCTTGTCTTTCTTCCAAACATGTTACTACTTAAATAGCATTCTAGTAGATGCAAATGTTTCATAAACGATTCCCAAGCACTGTCCGTAAACAAAATCATTTTGGGTCCATGAGTTAAAATTACAGTAGGGGAATAATCTGTAGATTTCATAACACCGATTAAAACACTTTTATCCAAACTGGAAGAGATTGGGTAAAATATTCGCAAAAATACCTCACTCAATATGTTTGGAGAAATATTATCTTCAATATCCCTTTTTCTCTTTTGTATAGTCTTTCTTCTTTTACCTTTTTCTTCAACATTATTACTGGCTTGAAGTTGTCCGCAAACGTTTTGTTCACCTCCTTCCTGGTGACCTTGAGGATCTAAAAACTCAGATATCTCCTTCTCAATATCTACCACATTTTCAGGTGTACCACTAGGAGAAGCCATATTGAATACGATGCTACCCATACAACAGTAGGCAACAAACTGATGAGGAGCGGTCTGTACGCTCTGCTTTTATACTCGCGGAATGAAACAAAACCGGTTCTTACAATACATTTTTAACAATTCCAGTTAAAGGTGTGTATGTTACGATTTTATCATGTAGAATTAAACAGTATGCAGTTGTATTAGCCGGTATAGCATCGTTGAATTCCATTTCTATTTTTATATTCACACTTGAAGACTTTACTGATTCATTTTGTTTAGAACAATCGATTACAACTATTGGGTAGGCATCGAAATATTTGTCAGGTGGTAATAAAGGTGTATTTGTTTTACCGTAATATGAACTTTGGAATCTCGCGTACATATCGTACAATATACTGTATTTCTTCTTAGTGAATGACACATTTAAATTGTCGTATGGAAAGAATTGTGAATTTAAATAAACTTTAATATTTTTCAAGTCACAATGATCAAATTGTCCTGCATGTTTAGTAATGGCGTCTCTTCTACCTGTTTGTAAACCAAATATAATATACCTGGCTCGCTCTACATAATTCGATGTTTTAACAGTCCAAGTGTGTCGATCCGTAGTAGGTAAACTGGGATGCTCATGAAATTCCCAACTTCTAAATGGAATAACAATATCACGATCGGCTTTTAATTTTCTTAAAAGTAGCATTCTATGCTCGTCAGCCAATTTAACATGTGGAACTCTCCATACAATTTTGTCTAATTTTAATTTCCATTCTAAAGTCGCATCTGTAGTAGCATCTGCAGCTTTAATAATGTCTTTATCGTTAGAAGATCTCAACAAAACTAATTCTTGTTTAACGTTTAATATTATTTTCCTATAATCTTCAGCAAAACCAAGCAGCAAACGTAATGGAATATGAAAATCAAAATATCCATTTGGATTTGGAGTGATCGTGTCAATCGTAGGTAATACCCATCCGGCAGGTTTAAGTAAATTGGTTTCATTGGGTGTTATAGATGTTAATCCTTTTAAAGTTGTCGTAATACCTACTTTTTTAGTGGAATCAACTGTTACACCTGATATTTCATATCTAATTTCATCAAATAGGAAAGCCATAGGATTATTTATAAATGGAACTGTTGTACCAACAGTAGTACCGTCCTTTTTAGTAACTTGTCCTTCAATATACAAGTAACTTTCACATGGTAGTGTGTAAATGTCTTGATTTTGTATGGGAATACGAATTTCATCGTTATTGTTTAATTTCGATGAAGTGTAAGGGTTGTGGGTGTGATATTCTTTTTCCCATAGGGTTTCGTCGAATGTTGGACCCTGCGCTATATCCAGTATATCCATACTCGGTTAATTTTAATCCAATTCTCTCTAAGAAACGAATGTTCTCGCGTGTTAACTCCTCCACAGCTGAAGAGCTACTAATGCGGTTTCCCGTAGGTTGTTCGCTTTTAAATGTTAAACCCATAGTTTTGTATTAAAGTGTCGATTTTAAATGTAATCTAATCGTAATAGGCTCTTCTCTGAAGTCTACCAAGTTACCGTCTTGATCCAATACGCTCAACACGATGTCTGAAATGAAAGTGGTGTTCAACGGTAGATATACCAGGTTTTGTGGCTTTTCAACAATTTTAAATCCAGGTGGTACACTTGGGTAAAAAGTATGTATGATGTGGGTGTTAGCCCCATCCCTGTAAGCACCTTGTATAATGTTACAAGTTATGTCTATACTATTGACTTTTAATATTGTTACTGTTTTCTTACCGGAATGTGTTACATCTGGTTCTAAAACAGGCTCATCGTTGGAAAATCCTAATAAATCACCAATTGAGTTTGGTTGAGTGAAATCTATATAATATTTGGAAGTAATTTCAGCTTTCATCGTATTATTATTACCTTTTAATGTTATATTGTCTTTTCCCATTTTAGTTTGCAAAAATTCATTTATATGATCAATTTCATAAGAACCTGTGGGTAACCTGCACTCTTGTAAGTCTGTAAATTTTCCACTGGCATCCTTTCCCTTATAATAATGCAATACGTTATTTTTACCTTCCGTAACATTGGGGATAGAGTTGTAAGTTGTAAAATCCAATAGTGCCGCCTCCCAAAACCTTCCTTTTTGCAAGCGTAACGCTGGAAAAAGGATACTTCGTAAAGTGGACGATTTTCCTGTTAATGATACCGTATAGGAAGACATCTCAATAGTGACTGATACTTTTAGCTAGAAATTCCAAACATAAATGGCCGCATATTGAAGTATTATCAGGTTGTTCTCTTTTATAGTTATAATATATGTTTTTAACAGATTTAAAGTAATTTTGAAGTTCTTTTGGTGGTGGCAAATTACCGAAACTATCAAAATAATATACATTGTTATTTAGTTTCTTATAACAAACCCAATGGGTGCCAGGCCCTTCAGTATTATCCAAATTTACAATTCCAGTCTCATTTTGCCACATTTTCTTTGGTAAACTGTCTTTCATAAACACACCGCGGAAAAATGGTATTTTTAAACAGGAAATATATTTAAATAATTCAATATTGGTTAATGCTTTATGTGGTATGACCAATTGATTTCTTTCATTTAATATGCACGATAAGGTCTTAGGTAAAGACCTGCCCCGTTTTTTACCATTGACCACACGGTGGGCTTCTTCCTGCCTTTTCTTGTAGATCGTCGTCTTCTTTTTATATTTCCTCCATGTTTTCTTGTGGTTGACCTCCTTTTTACTCTCCTTCTCCTCCTTCTTCCACCTCCTACTGCTGTTTTAGCCTTCATACCTGCTGTTACTGCTAAAGCTGCTGCTTTTTCTGCTATGCTAGCGTCACTTGATTTTACTCGTTGCCAAGCTATGTCCGCAAGCTTTTTGTCAGCTATTGATCTATTTTTTGAATCGGCAAACGTGGAATATGCGATATCGTGTTCTTTACAAGCCTGATCTAACTTATTTATGCCAGGATCGCCTCTTTCCAGTCGTTTTTTCAATTTAGTTCCTGGTCCGCAATACTGATAACCTCCCGGTATATGAAATTCGTATGGTAATGCGTCTATTGCTCTATTTACTATGGATCCTACTGGAATTCGTTTTAAAGCTTTACTTAACAGAGAAACCGCTGTGGACGTGATCCCACCTCCTCTCCTTACAGTGTCTCTATATGGACTGATGTACTGGAACGTCATTATTGTCCTTTTATAATCGCAATGTACAACTTATGTGTTACCTCTATGACAAGTTGGACATAAATGAAGTCGTTTATTGTGTTCTTTTATTAAATATCAAAATCACCCCAATCCGATGATCTAAACTTTTTTGTACGAGGGTTGATAAAATAGTTTTGAACAATTTCCCGTTTAATCCAAGTACCTCTCTCAGATTCCAACAAAGGAGTACGACCTGAATGAATACCAATAAGATTGTATACATCAAATAATGCATTTCCTAAAACTTTTACAAGAAAATTAACAGTGACAGCATTATCCACATGTTCAGGGTCTTTAAGGTCTGTTATACGTTTATTATTACTAGTATACACTTTGCTATCCATTTGTGATAATGTGATAGCCTGTCCTACAGTTGCAGCATCATTTGCTTCTCTTCCTTGCGCCATGTTTGTTAATTTTTTATTACTACATATAAAAAACGCATAGTAATTATTTGGATCTAGATGTACTGTTTGTCCTAAGGCAGCCGCGTCTCTATCTGCATGACCCCATGACACATTTGATAACCTTCCATGCCTGCAATCCCAATAAGCGTTTTTGTATGTCAATAAACGAAATTTTTCATTACCTTGAATAAAGTCATCCCCTTGCTTTGATAATACTTCATCTCGTTTTGCAAATCCAGTTGTTTCTTGTTTTAAAGTCTCTTTCATTTGACCCACTGTTGCACCATCAGATGGTGCTGAACCATCTTTTACATTCGCCAAACAATTGCCAAGACAATCGATAACTCCCACATCACGTATGACACAATGATCTTTTATATATTTGAGATTTACAGCATCATTTTCATTTTTTGGATAACCTATATCGTTAATAACAAATTTATAAAAAGAAAATCCATCTTTTGTCTTTTCAGGTATCAAAGAATGTAAATAGCGTCTATTTACGCTGTCTTTTGCATCTTTAGGGTCATCTACGTTGGATATACGTTTATTGTTGGCACTATACGTTTTCCCATTGAATTTTAACGTATTTTTTAATTCAGATGACAAATAACCTTTGTTTATCGCATCACCGTTTTGATTTGGTTTACCAACGTTGATAATTCTATGATCTTCTGCGTCATATGTGTTATTTTGTAGTTTTAATGTTGGCGATATCTTTTCCTTTAATATTTTTAGATTTATTGCATCGTTTTCATCCGTAGGATCTTTTATGTTTTTTAACCTTTTATTACTCATATCATAATCTCCATCAGGTGTTTGTGGTAAACCAGCACTTCTTTTTAAACTATTGGCATAATATAACCCATCCGAGGAGTAACGTCCGAACTTGTCGACACTCATGGTGCAACTGAATAGTATTCTAGGGAGTAACGCATTTTTATGAGATTACCCCACGGTTTCGGAGTTCATCCACTAAAGCCACCCATTCGTTTTCCAATCCAGTATGACCCGCTTCTTTAGCTTCATGTATTAGTTTCATTCTATCCACCAATTTATTGATATTATTGTAATAAATAACATTTGTGTTATATAGTTTCTTCATTAAACCTGTACCCGTAACGGACTTACTTCTTTTTCTTCGTTCCTGAGCACTTACATCCAAAGTGGATGCCATAAATCTTCGTTTTACAGGTTTTCTTTGTGTTAACGGCATTGTTTGTCTTCTAGTTGGTATTAACTTGGATACAAATTGTTTATATTTTAAAGACTTAGATCTAAAAGGAGGCTGGTCAGGTAAATACTTTCTCCTATATGCATTTGTCTGTTCCAAAATATTTTTATATGCTTCCATGTCTTTTTCTTTCACTACCGATACTGAAGGCTTATTTTCAAATAATAATTCAAATAATCCTTTTGTGCCCTTATACCTTTGATCACCAATGACAATATTATCATGTTCGTCAACGTTTAACGGGCTATTACCTATCATTAAACCGTCTTCTGTTAATCTCGCTCCATAACTATGGTAATTCTTATTAGGAATTGTTCCGAGTAACATTTTTACCATGTATTTCCTTCCTAAAGGTCCTTTGTTATGAATGTTTTCACCCAATAAGCTTATGTTTGACGGACCTTCCCTTGTCTCTTCTTCTTTTTCCTCTTCACTAGCAGTTGATACAACTTCATGTCCTCTTTTGGCTTTTACTTCATATAATTCTTTTATTCCACTATAGTCCGGTGATTCTAGCTCTCTTTCGGGTTCTCCACCGGTAAAACCACTATACGTAGAGGATTCCAGGTCTTCATCACTAAAATCTTCTGATTTTACATTTTCTCTTTCAAACTTCGTAATAGGTGCAATCGCATCTCCTTCCAATACAGGTTTAGCAAATTTTTTGTTTAATTGTTTCAAGGGTTCAGTAATAGGTTTAAAAGTAGATTCAAGGAATTTCTCCCTCTCGCTAATACCTAGTTTCAATGCTCTGTTTTTAGCCCGAATAGAATCACTAAGTGATTTTATTTCTTTTACTAATTTTTCTTGGTTAACCATGTTTGTAGCAAGACGTGTTGTACAACAATGAATGTGTTATACCACGTTTAATGTATTAATATAAATTTATCAAATCCTATCCTGTATCGACCATTGTTTAGCGGTTGTTCCTTCATAATTGTTAGGAACCCATACTTTTCAGCCCAAGCCTTTCCACACAACTCTTTAAATCGTTCAAATGTCATATCCGCATTTACATGATCAAAATATATATGTTTTAGGTTGGTTTCGTCCTGTTTAAATACAATTAACATGTTTGCATTGTCTCTAATGAGTTGTTTAGGTATTTTGCTGTAAGTTTGGCCAATATAAATGCTATCTATGTTGTTATGTCGACCCATAGCGAAGTAATTCCTTATTGTGTTTTGGTTTTCACAAGATACATCGTCGAATATAAACACGGAGAATGGTTTAGCTTCTTGTGGCTGCATGACACTCTCGCTTGCATTAAACTTTAAATATTTAACTTCAGGCACATTAGTCAGTATTTTTTCCAATAATTGATACTTTGGTTGTTGTAGTGATTTTGAAAATACATATAGATTGTTAAATCGTAATCCTTTAGGGTTTGTAATCAAATTGAATACTACATTAGTTTTTCCACAGTTGGAAGGTCCGGTAACCAGACAACGAACGGTGTTTGGTAACAAATTGCCATGCTTCCCACTATTGAATTCTGAATTATCCACTGTGAGTTCATCTATATTATTAATAGTAAAACTCTCTTTTTGTGGTACTATCTCCATCCTTTGTAATGGTTCAACCTAAAATGATTCTCTATCGTTATATCAAATCCTTTTTAGGTATCCAAGAATCTTCCGTCTTATTAAATCCTAACCATCGTACTTTGACCTTATCTTTTTTCCGTTGCAACACCTTTTCAACTAAATATACATCGCCTACTGTTGATTTTAACATTTCATGTCCATAAAACCCTCCTTCAAGCAATTGTCCTTTATTATCTTTTAAAATATATGTCTCAGGTACTGTAGGTTGTACTTTGAATACAGTAAAAACCTCATTGGTCCAATTTGGCAGGTATCTTTTACTGAATACACCTTTATATTTACTTATTCGCACTTTATCACCCACATTAAATTTTTTAGGCTTTAGTTTTTCAACTTTTGGTTTAGTGTTCGTTTTTATACGTTTTAATACAAGGTTTTCATTTTTACTAGTTACTTGGTTTGGTTTCATCCCGATAGTCCTATGAAATTTGTTATTGTAATCGTTTATAAGTTTTGGTAACATATCAATCCATATGTGCGATCCTCTGTTGGAAAACATTTTATACATTGCACTTTTTAAAGTTCTGTTGAATCTTTCGATTATTGAAGCTTTTACCTCTGAATTGGTTGAGTAATGGTTTATATTGTGTTTTTTCATTAAATTTGCAAATTCCTTATTAAAATATTCTTTTCCATCATCTGTTTGTAAATGTTTAATAGTATGTTTGTCTCTTTGTATAGCTGTTTCCATTGCTTTTGTAACACTTTTGCCACTTTTATCTTTTAGTGGTAAAGCATCTGCCATTTTTGAAAAACAGTTAATAACAGTCAATATGTATTTATATCCTTTATTTTGTTTGCTATAAGGAATCATTTCGATTAAATCCGCTTGATATAAATCATTAATTCCTTTTATCACCGTATTTCTTCGTGGAAACTTTCTTCTTGCAGGTTTATGAAGTTCGTTGACAATTTGTTGCTTTAAGTCCTTCATATTGCAGGTTTCAATGTTTATTGTATCACATGTATAATCACAATGAATGTTGTTTTAAATATTCACATCATTTATATGGGTCAAGGTCATCCAAACTTGTGTAAAAAAAATGGGGAACACGGCGTTGGACTTGCCGTGTTCCCCATTTTTTTTACGGAAGGAGAAAGGAATAAGGTCGTAGTTGTAGAAGGACGAAGAATAGGTTACAAGTTGATAGGGTTTAAAGAGTAGTGGCCAAAAGGAAGAGTGTGGATTTTGTCGGGCATAATGTATCTTTTATCATCCCGAGCTGACAACGCTTTTTTAATTTCGGTGACACTGTAGACTTGATGCTTGAAGCTTCGGATATTGTTGAATGTTGCTGATATCGTAGTATCTTCAAACAAACAAGTCTTGTAGTGGTCAAATGTCACGTGTTTTTTCAAATAAGATGTCTTCACTCCTTTTGCTTTCTTCACTGTCGGTGTGTTGTTCTCGTGGTACATCTTAAATGAATACAATTTCGCCATCAGCGCCACTATTTCTTCTAAAGGCATTCCATTTGCTTCATCTTTGAATTTTCCAATTACTTTTTTATATTTTTCATTAAAATTTGGATGGTTTTTCGGATAGTCAGAAAAATCGAAATCTTCTTTGTATGGAAAAGTCCTTAGGTCTTCATACATGTCCAAAGTCTTTATCCAGTAGATAAACGCGTCCGTATCCATGTATGCGACTCCAATGTTTTCCCTTCCGTAATGTTTAACCATTTTGTTATAATGGAAATCATACATCAGGGTTTTACTTATATCCAAAATCGACATACCTATGTATAACGGACGGTCCATGACTATTGTTGTTTTCTTCATACTGACAGCGACTAGATTTTCGTTTATAATCATGGATGTTCCGAAATTTGGTTTTTGCACTAATTTTTCCAATTTCCTAGGATCACTCACTAATTTTACATTTTTGTGTTTTCTTTTGTTCTCCAAGGTCTTCCCAAAGATGGCATTGTTCATTAATTTATAGAAGTCCTTTTCAAATGCTGTTGTCGCTGCAGCTCTTCTTGCAGTGTTGGAATCAATATATGGTTTCAACCAACAAGACTGGGTGAATTCAATTGCTCTATGAATTCTCACTATACGTAGACCCAATTCAAGAGCCTGTTGAACTACCCAGTAGTGAGCCACATAGCGATCCTTATTCTCCAAGGTCATCATCAATTTTGGCCATCTTCCTGTCGGTGAAACTTCAGTCTTGGCTAGGAGAGGCAAGTCGTAGTGATGGTCATGAAGGTGCTCCGGGTATTCAAAATCACAGTCCAAAATATAGCCTTTTGGACCATCCTTTGGAATCTGTGAGATGTCTCCGATGGTGGCCGGGTCGATCCACTTAAAGTCAGCGTAGGGAAGCGGATTTGACATTGCCCAACCATAAAGGTTGTTTGCATCAAAATAGCCAAGGTAGACCGATGGTTGTTGCTCGTCGAAGCCGGGGATGTACTTGTTGTTGGCTTTGACATGACGTGTTACAGCTTGTGTCAAACCGCCCCGTACACCAGATTCCATCATGAGCACCATATCAATATCCGTTAGAAGTTCCAGTCGACAGTTGGTTGACTTTAGCATAGCTTGCCATGCTAATCCTGGAGATGTGTACGAGTGTAGAGGGTCCAGTCCATAGGCGGAGAAGCAGGTGTTTCTGAATTCTTCCATCACATCGCACAGCAGAGTTACGTCCAATTTTATATAAAAGTCAGAATATTCCCCTAAGGTTTGAATGTTTAGTTGGTTCCAAACATTACATGCATGATTGTAGTCTTCAACGGAGATTTCACTTTCGTTTAATTTGCTGTTGAAGGCTTCAATTGGCGGTAGACTGGTTTCTTCAAATTTTTCTGTAGAAGTTATGTAATCGTAGGGGAACACTCCTTTCCGTAATACTAGGTCTAATTTATCTTCAGGTACAATTTTTCTGGTTTCTTTTAGGTCTTCTCTTCTTAGGTTCTCTGACAATTTGGCTAAACTAGATGCCATAAATCTGTAAGAGTCTACGAAGCGAAGTTTAATTTTACCTACTGTTTTTGAAAAGCTGATGTACTTTTCCAATGTTGTAGCAAGAACATCAATTTTACCGTCATCTCTTCCTAACTCCGGGATAATAAAGTGGGAGTCGTAGCCGCTAAGATTGTGTAAAACGACAGGAATAAAGTTTGGCAGTTTGTAATTTATATTGCATGAATTACAAGCAGCTCCTCTGTATAACCCTGTCAGGTGATCGTGATCTCTTACTTTTGGATTTTCTTCACTGAACATCTTCTTGCATAAATAGCATCTTGTCGCTAAGTTGTATTCTTCTTGTTGATTTTGGTTTAAAGGTTCCATAGGTACAATATTACCGAACAAGCGTTGAACCTTTCCAGCAATATCGTACAGTTGGTCTACAAAATACTTAGCGGCTTCTTCACCACGGTAGAGTATTGGAGTGGATGTTAAACCATAGTCTTGCAATTGGTTTTCAGACAAGGTTGATTTAACTAGTAAACAAAAACTGTTGGGCTGATGCAACTGATATTTTGTTCTTCTACTCACTTCGCCGTCCGGCAGCTCCTGTGGTACTAACGTTGATTCAAAATCTGCATAGACCACTATTGGAATTCGGTATTGGTGAACTGTCTTGTTAAATTGTATTGAAGCTCGGGTAGGCGGTGGAAGACTTATCTTTACTTCATAGTTCTCGTTGCAAAGTCTTTTATGTTCCAATAACCAGTCCAATCCTCCACGTCTTGAATCTTTCCAAGAAAAGCAGAAACATCTCTTGCAAACTGTAATCCTATTTACTCTTTTGGTCAATTGTTTTACAACTAACGCTTCAAAGTCTTTTATCCATACATAATGGGAAATTTCACCCTTGGTTATCAATAGCAAATCCGTATGGTTTCTTTGCTCAACCTTTACTACCCGCAAAGGATAAACGTTGTTGGAATCATCCAGACCAAAAACATTGACTGAAACGCCAGGATTTTTCTTTTCAAATTTGTCAATATCTTTTAAAGTAACTGGGTAAGTAAGACCTTGAAAGTTGTAGCGGTGTTCATTTTCGTAGTATTCTCTACTAACTCTACAAGGATTGTTTTTAACATACTTGGTTAACATTGCATACTTGAAACATTCATTACCCTCATTTTGAACATTTCTACACGAGTTAGTGTTTTGGATTTTCTTTGGTAGAGGGATAAAACTACTACCTCTTAAACCATATCCATGTTTATGAACCCTAACATCCATACCTTCGATTGATGACAAAGTCCATCCAGATCCTCTTCCTTCATGTTCTTGGAGTTTGGTTATAAGTTCCTCCAAGCATTCTTCAATAATATCATCAATGTCGGAGGTGAAGGTAAGGGTTCGGTTTTTGGTAATGAATGCTCTCAATGCTGTTTCACCATCAGTATTGTTAAACATAGCCTCTAACACCATTCCAAATTTAATAAAATTTAGCCTTTGTAATTCTTCCCTCAACGTTTGACCAACAAGTTCCTTAGCCTGGGTTATGAATGTTTCCAATTCCAATTGAACGTTATTAATTTTGAAATGTGTTACAACTCGTCCTGGCAAGGCTGTGGTGCGCAGTTGTCTTACATCTTCCAGTTCTTCTTCTTCCATATCCTCTTCTTCGGTGTCCTCTTCTTCGGTGTCCTCTTCTTCAATAGGTCTTGTAGCAGTAGATGGTCCAGCACCAGCAAATTGGATCACACTAGGTCTTCTTCTTTGCATTTGCTGTAGATAGCTGTCCCAGTAGTCCGTCTGCTTCTGGTGCTCTTCCAAAAACCGGTCAATTGAGTCTAAGTCTATTTCATCCATGGTAATATCTTCTTTTCTATCTTCGTCTTCATGTAATTCTCTGTGTATGGTGAAAAGATCTTCGTCTTGAAAGATTTCCCCACAAATGTCGCAAAGAGCCATTTCAAACAGTTTGGCTTTGAATGCACACTCTGTGAATGTCCACGCAATAATGAGCAGCGCACTCCACCGGGACCCTTTATATCCGAGGCAGATAGGTGGGGAAAGTGACGTCATATGGAAACAGGTTATCACTCATGTGCTAAATTTAGCCTTTACACAACCGTTTGTAATACATTTATCAGTAGGCTTGATAAATTGATGATATTTGGTCTAGATTCAATAATTTGTACAAGTTTTTTCAAAGATGTCTGTTTGAGCAAGTTTATGTAGGTCAAGGTCATTTGGAATTATTATTTTGAGCGGGGGATAGAGCACTAAGCAGCATCATTTACTACAAAGTGCTCTATCCCCCGCTCACATTCTTTTTTAACTTTTTGTTTAAACTTTTTACAAGGGTGAAACATCACCATCAGAGTCGGAATCATCCTCATCACGGAATAGGCAGCGATGACAATACATAATTCTTCTGGCAACTAACATCCTATCCATTGGACGATGGGGAGTGTCTTGTTCTTGTTCTTCTTCTTCTTCGATTTCCAATTGGAATTCCATTTCCGACTCAGATGACGACTCTAATGTTTCGTAGGCGTGCAAGTCCACCTCATTGTCCGTTGAAACAGCTTCGTCAGAGTCCGTTTCAATATCCATTATCTCTTCCTCCTCCTCTTCTTGATCAACCGCAGGTAGTTGGTCCTCTACTTCTATAATTTCTAGAGGTATTACCTCCAGAATAGAGACAATTCTGTTGCGATGGAACACGGTGTTGTCAAGTGGAGCCATGGTATGGAAGTGTTGTATCCATCCAATTTGCTTACCCTTTTTATACCCCCACCAACTATACAATTTATGTGGGTCAAGGTCACGTAAAGATACCCTTTGAGCGGGGGATAGACCACTAAGCAGCATGCTAGTCCATTGCCGCAAAGTGATCTATCCCCCGCTCTATTCCGCAGACCACACTCAAGTCCAAGTCCACATCCAAGTCCACATCCATATGTTACACTTTATTATTACTGCCACCAAGTAATTGTCACTCGCACATTTACTTGGTTTTGATAAAGGTACTGCACAAACTCCATATTGGTTGTTTGTTCGTTATACAAATGCATCATGAAATATGCAATCTTATCGATTGCGGCATTGTCCAACGGTTCGCAATTCACAAGTTCCAATGTGCCCTGGCTGGTCTTATCCTCTATAAGGTCCACCACTTCGTTGATGTCTTCTTCCAAGAGGATGAACTCAACACTGAAGCTCTCCATTGTTGTTGTTGATAGTGTCTAGACAAATGCTTGACTAAATACTTTATTCATCAATCCTACATATATACCAATTTCCCCCTCCTATTACCTATTCCCCCTCTACCTTTATTTAGGTCAAGGCCATCCAATAATACCCTTTGAGCGGGGGATAGACCACTAAGCAGCATGCTAGTCCATTGCCGCAAAGTGATCTATCCCCCGCTCTGTATTCCACACAAGTCCTAGTCTTTACACACACATAAGCCCCCCAGTCTTTTACACTTACTCATATACTCTGTCCTCCCTGCCAATTAAGAGTTCCCCATGTTTGCCACTATTTTCAATTAACCTTTCCAAGTCCCAAAACACAATGTCCAAATTAACCAAGTTCGCTCGTCCAATTTGAAACACACTATTCCCCCCAAAGTCACTTGCTCTCACTTGTTGTCCTGTATACTGCTTCTTCTTCCACGCTACAATCACTACCCTACCTTCTTCAACAACCATTCTTTTAACATTATCATACACCTTCTTCAACATCCCTCTACAGTTTAAATAGTTTATGGTTACATACTCCCACTCCTTACCAATGATCAGTGATCCACTCATTTTCTAGCGTTCCACTGGAAGGTTCAAAGCAGAATGAAGTCGGGATGTACAGACCCCCCTCTTTTATACCAGTTAACCGGTTGTCCTTGCTGTAAAGTGGGTCAAGGTCATCCAATGCTACCCTTTGAGCGGGGGATAGACCACTAAGCAGCATGCTAGTCCATTGCCGCAAAGTAGTCTATCCCCCGCTCTGTATTCTACACACACACACACACACATGTCCCTGTCTAAGTCTTTCATTACATACCCAATATATATTCAGTTCCTTCATCATCACTATCACTCATCACTGCTTCCACAAACTCCACAGGATTAAAGTTAAATTGTTTCAATTGTTCTTTTAAGTTTTCAATTTGTTGGTCCTTTACTTCTAAAACACTGTGAAGGTGTGATATGTAGTCCGCTGCCTCGTTGATGCTTGCTACTCTCGGATCGCCTAACTTCAAGCTGGGAACTACACCCTGCAGCCTGTAGTACGCCATACGCCTTTCTTGCTCCTGCCGTTGACCAGGACTGAGCAAGCCTTGCCCGTCTTGGCTCACCTCCAGCAAGGTCCGTAGCATTGGAGCTTTGCAGGCGTTTGCCCGAACAACAGTTATGCTGTGGAATGGTCGAGCAGGTCCACGAGTAGCAGGCAGGACGTTGGCAGCACGCCTTCTTGAAGAAGAAGAGGAAGCCTGAGAAGTTTTGCAGTTGGAAGCCATGTTGAAGTGAGGTATTCAGCTTAGCGATACAAAGCAGAATAACCAAACTGCACATCAATACCCGTATATATACACTTATCAGTGGTGGGGGTACTAGCTAGCCTTGGTAAAGTGGGTCAAGGCCATCCAAAAACATTACCAGAACGGGGGATAGATCACTAAGTGGCATGTTAGTCCATTGCCACAGAGTGATCTATCCCCCGCTCTGTATTTCACATTCACGCACACATTCATACATACACACAAGTCCCAGTCCAAGTCTTTACCCACACACCTATCCACTCTCATCCTCACTATCATCACTGTCCAACAGGCTTTCACACTTCTTAATCAGTTTTTCCCATTTACTCCTGACATAAAGTAGCTCCCTGCGAGTATTCTCTAGCATTCTGTCCCTTTGCTCTATCACTTCGTCGTACCACTCGATGATGTTTGGTGGAGTCTGAGTTGATGCATCCGTCGTGGTTGGTTGAGACGCTCCGCTGCTCCGCAACTCCTTCCTCACAGGACCAAAGCCGGAGAATCGGACACGACTCCTTGACGAAGGCCCCGATCGGATTGGTCCAATGCTCGGGCTGGAGTTGGAGGCGACCGGGCCAGAGGTAGAGGCTGGGACGTTCATAGCAGACATGGTGGTGTTCAGCTTAACGGTGTAAAGCAGAATGAGAGGACGGTTGATCACCACTCCTATATATACCCATTTTTAGTGGTGGGGATAACACTGGGGGGGGGGGGGGGTTAAAAGAAATTTTGCTTAGTCTTCCCGGTCATCAGTTTTACATACCTTTAGCACACCCATTATTTTGGTTTCTTCAATAACTTTACACACCTCAAACACCCAAGCAAACAGCTCATCTATGTTGTTATAATTAATTTTTGTCCAGTGTTCATACTTATGAGTTTGGTTGTTTATAATACATAGATAAAATGTAGACCCGTCTTGTCTTATACAATACTCAACTTCCATTCTATGCTGGTTTAGCACTTCCCAAGCATTGTGTTGATCTATCAAGAAGTCACCACCTTTGTAATTGTACCGTGACATGTTTACCACGGAGCACAGAAACAGACTGAAGCAAATGAACGGCTCATACAAGCTTAGTAAGAGCGTTAGAGTGGGGGTATCACGTGATACACAACATTAGTTGTAAGTAATTTATATGGGTCAAGGTCATTCAAACTTTGAAAAATTTTTACCTCCAAACACTTGTAGCAAGCTACAAGTGTTTGGAGGTAAGTTTTTATATGTTAATGATTTATTTGTAAATTAGTCTTCGCCCTCAAGGACACGGTTTGAGATTGTCCCAGTGACTTTACATCACCGCCAGGTTAAAGTATTATACAAGTCAAGTATTTTTTTTTTATTAGTTGACTTGTATAATACCCCTCTCCCTTACTTTAAGAGGGTTAAGAATAAATTTGGAAAAATAATTTGGAAAAAGACTTTTTATATATTGTCCAACACAGCCTAACAATTTTGTTTTTTTTTTTTGGTGGGCCCATGTCCTAGTCCATTTCCCACACGGTTTCACATCCTTTCCTTCGTATCAGATAGGCTTTAGGTATGAAAAATTCTCTTTGTACCATACGAGGTGGTACTTGCATTGTACAAAGGCGGCCTTCACCTTTTACAACGATTTCTACTTTCTTATTACCTGCTCCATATGTCTGACCAATGAAATAGTATTTTTCATCAACCTTTAGCCTTCTAATATCCCGCGGTTGCGGACCGTGGGGATGTCTGAACTTGAACGTTTTAGGCTTAATGTACAGAGTATAGGGTTTGAATTGCCGAAATTTGACTGTACTTTTGAGGTGTCGTTGGCAGCGATCCCCTTCTGCACAAGCAAGTTTCTGGCAACACAAAACCCCAAACTTACTAGACATCCAAGCGTAATCGCATTTCTTACCCTTGCCAGCAGGGGCTTTAACGCGTTTACGTTTCTGTGTTGGACTCTTTAGCGGAGTGTCTTGGAGCTTCTCTGAATTAGGCTGGCTAGAAGGGATGGGGTTGGAAGGAGGTAGAAGGGGCAAAGATTGTTCAAGCGGGATGGAGCAAACAATTTTGGGCGGGGTAGGAGAGCGTGTTAGGTCTATGGTGGGAAGATCAGGGGAGAAGATGGATTTACGGGGTGGTTTGGTTGGTGTAGGTGGCATGGGGGATATAGGTGAGGGACATTGGGATGTAGTGTATGAGAGGATTTTCCGGGTTCTGCTATATGGGGTGATCCTCGACCTAGACGTCTCTTCAAAAGCCGCAGACTCCGATCCTGAGTCCGATAGCAGCGAGAGTGCTGGAGAGGCTACCGGGACTCGACCTGACGACTTGACGAGTTCTCCTGACGATGGCTGTGCACCAGCCTCTTCCACTGTCGCCGGCAATGGCGACAGGCTGGGCATTGAGGCGGGCTGTGGTGGCGGCGGCGGCGGTGGCGGCATCGTCAGGCAGCTCAGGATGTTCGCAGTCATCAGGTATTCCAGGATCGAAGTCGAGGATGATGAGGGTCGAGACGCGTCGGTCGAGGTTGAAGTTGATGGGTAGTTTTTCAGCTTCAGACCCATTTTACCCATTGTAATGGATGAAAAGAATAGATGTAAAGAAAGAAGTGAACTTGTAAAACAAAAGTCTCAAGAGCGAGAGAGAGTACCTGTCCGTATGGGAGCTTGGACCGGAATGAGAAATGCGTGCAGACCGGCCGCCTTATATCCCCACCGGGGCTGCCACGCCCAGGATATCAGGGGTGGGGGTGGGGGGGGGGGTTCGCACTTTTTGTCGGGGGGGGGGGGGGTTCGCACTTTTAAAAAAATAAGCCCCACTTGAGGCATTTATGTTACCATAGCTGAAGCCTCCCAAAGGACCCAACTATTAACAACTCCAAACTTGTGGGTTACAAATACCTAACTGTTATATTTTTTTAACAGACATTAATGTATTAACTGTGTTAATAAGACCTGACTGTTAAACACTTTGAAAGATTTTACATATTTAGGTCAAGGTCACAAAAAAACTTTAAAAAAATTAAGCCCCACACCCCCCTTTGGGGGTGTGAGGCACTTGGGTTGTCATCGCTGTAGCCTCCGAAGAGACCCAACTATGACAACAAGGCAACATCCAATGTCGTGTACCCTTCGCCACGCAAGACTTGTAAACATTTACTGCATTGTCTTTTCAGTAGTTAACAAAGATTCATTTACATAATTTTGTGTTTCCAGAAGGAAACAAACTGAGGACACCCTAGTGGCTTACGTCCTCGTCCGAGTGCAGAGGCCGCCGCAACCTTTTGCATGCCAGCGTACAAACGGACATGCTCCCAAATGCCATCCGCAACCTTTTGCATGCCTGGCAGGAGCCTACCGATAATTAAAATAGGCTTTACACGGGGGCCTACTCCCGTAACCTATCTTTAATATTTTTCATTTAAAATGCATTGAATTTTTACAAGTCTTTGTAGGTCAAGGCCACACGGACATTAAAAAATTTCGGCCCCCGTACATCCATGGCGAACCACGAATGTTCGGGGGCCTTGGGGACTAAAAACACAAATAGCTAACAAAGATTCATTTACATAATTTTGAGTTTCCAGAAGGGAAACATACTGAGGACACCCTAATGGCTTACGTCCTCGGTCCGAGTGCAGAGGCCGCCACAACCTTTTGCTTGCCAGCTTACAAACGGACATGCTCCCCAAATGCCATCCGCAACCTTTTGCATGCCTGGCAAGGAGCCTACCAATTATTAAAAGTGGCTTTACACGGGGGCCTACTCCCGTTCCCTGACTTTACAATTTACTTTGAGCATTGAAAAAGCTCAAGGGGGGATTGCTAAAACAAGCGTATACACTTTAGAAACATATAACACACTTACAACACACAATTGAGCTCAACGTAGTCAATGCTGGAACAAGCACATACACATTAAACACATATAACAAACAAGACACAAAGGATAAAAGACACAGGAGACATAGGGTACAAGTAAAACACTCTCATATAAAACAATTCGCAATACCCAAACGCAAGCGCAATATCTTACAACTAATAAAAGTCTTAAAGTTAGAGTAGACTTCGCTAAACACTGAAGGCGCCATTCAATGTTTAGTGATGCCTATGGCGGTCCGTCCCGGTCGTTCACGTTCAACGCGCGGGAGCGGACTGCGAGCCGGCTCTGGCCGGACCCCCTTATATCCCCACCGGGGCTGCCACGCCCAGGATATCAGGGGTGGGGGAGGGGGTGGGGGTGGGGGGGGGGGCTCGCACTTTTTGTCGGGGGGGGGGGGGCTCGCACTTTTTGTCGGGGGGGGGGGGGGGGCTCGCACTTTTTGTCGGGGGGGGGGGGGGGGCTCGCACTTTTTGTCGGGGGGGGGGGGGGTCAAGGTAAGTTAAGTGGGTCAAGGTCACCCACGACACTTGTACTCTAAGTGTTGGCTGTACCCCCACCACAACTGGGTCCCTAGGCTGCACAACACCGCTTCGCCAGTATGTCTCCGGCTTCCATGCGGTGCGTCTCGCTGTTCTCTAGCTCTCTATATGTAAGTAATTTTACAAGTTCTGAATGTAGGTCACTACACTTTAACTCTGGGACGATATCGACTTGTAGCATTTCAGTGTTTTGACTCAAGGTCATCACACTTTAACTCTAGCACATCGGTTATCGTACCAGAGGTGCTCAATAACCTAACTTGTAATGTTTAGGGTGGCGTTTGCACGCCACGTGGTATCGCCATGAGTGTCCAGTCCAAGTTTTAAGTTAAATTAATTTTACTGTAATCTTTTCCATTTCCGCTTCGTTTTGCCAAAGTATAAGGTGTCGTTTAATAAAGTGGTATTTCTCTAAAGTTATAGGAGATTGCAGGGATACAATTAGTTTATTTAGGAGACTCTTCATCTTGGAGTTTAACACAATTTCCACTTTGACTTTGCTTCCTCGGCTCTCACAGCCTAAGCTGTACAGAAATGTTTCTTCTAGTGCCAACTCGGGCCAAGAGAACAGTGTGTTGACTGTAGGACAGCTCATGGTGAAGTGATGCGATACTCCAGCGTACCACCTCACCTTCCCCCACCACTGTGACCTTCCCCCACTCCTGCTGTTTCCCCCACCTCTTTTCCCTTGACTCATGCGCTACAAGCAGTCTCTCAGTATTGTGCGGACTTTTGTGAGGTGAAGCCATGTCGCAGGACACTTTAGGTAAGAAACTTAGCCGTGTTAAGACTTTATTAGTTGCTCACTGTCCACCACTCAAAGTTAAGAGAGTTTCAACTTTAGCTAAGTGGCGCAAACTGTTGCGCGGACACCCTAAGTTTTATACCAAACAGACTAATGTCAGTTTTACTGATGAAGATTTGTTTAATATATTGGATGAAATGACTTTTCCTTGCAAAATTCAGTTAGTTACTCCCATTCCTGACAGTTTAGAGTCTTAGTCTCTCAAGCCAATATACCTAGCGTACACAGAGCCTGACAGTCAGTCACTCGGTGGCTGTCGTGGGGTGCGCATCGGTGTCGGCGCTCCGTTGTTAGGTTTTCAAGGTCACAGTAATATCAAATTGTTGGTGTTGTGCTGGTTCAAGGTCACCTGAGGGATAACCGATTGTCCATTTAGGCAGGGTCATGTCAGAAACTCGAGTTTAACTTGGCACTTTTGCCGTTTCTCGTCGAAAATTCGCTCCAAGTGGTCAAGGTCACGGGGACTCTGACTGAAACTCGGAGCGTAGTGCGAGAAACGGCAAAAGTGCCAAAAAATTTTAAGTTTCGGCGTGACCTTGACCTCAGTGGCGTCGGTGACGTCATTTTGATGACGTAAGGGGTGATGACGTCATCAGCACGTCATTTCTGTGACGTCATGGGTGTGACGTCATAGAAATGACGTCATTGGTGATGACGTCATCGATGACGCAATCGATGACGTCATCGATGACGTCATCGGTGAGGTCATTGACCTCGATGACGTCATCCCTCAGGTGACCTTGAACTGAGCCAGCACCAACAATTTGACACTACTTTCTGGGCCAGATCTGGGCGGCACCTCCAAAATTGGCCAGAACTGGGCCAGTTCTGGACCAGATCTGCGGTACAATTTTTCTGGTTTAGAACTGGGCCAGGTCTGGCCCAGTTCTGGCCAATTTTGGAAGTGCCCAGATCTGTTTCATAACTGGGCCAGATGAAATAAATTCATAATTCTGGCAAATTTTGGAAGTGCCCAGATCTGGACCAGATGTTTTAAACTCTCTGGTCCAGGTCTGGCCTAGTTTTGGAAATTTGGAAGTGACTAAATCTGGGAAGGAGTGTGTCTACTGGGGTAGGACTGGGGTAGGTCTGCAGAATATCAGGCTGAAATATTGCGAGTTATCTGGATGACTAGAATTTGATAATGAGCTAAATAAAATATCAATAAAAACCCAAAACAGAGGTTATGTTGATTCAAAATTACATGCTCAAAAACCAAAGATGATTAAAAAAAATTACCAAAAAGTAAGAATCGACACTTAAACGGGTAACCCCAAGTAATGTACAACAGTGTATTCCAATATTAGTTCATATTATTATTAATATGAGACTGTCACATTTCTTTAATATGAGACAAAAAAAGTTGAATTAAATAATGATCAATAAATGTTATGAGTTATTTAGAATCTAAACTTAGTTGACCTATATCCACGTACAATATATATATATATAATCACAAAGCTACTGTGCTTTACCCTCCAAAAGATAACAAATAAGTTAATATTTAAAAAAAAATAAGCGAGTGCCTTTATAGAGAAAAACAGCAGGTTTAAAAAATGAATACAAAGATTTGCTTCAGTTTATATTTTATCAGTTTATTCATATTTTATTATCATATTTCATATTTTATTCATATTTATCAGTTCTTTTGTAACTCAACTAAAAAGTCTGCATTTAAAATATGTTTCACTTTATTTAGCTTCTCTTTCTTGAGTTGGAATGCAGTTGAGTCTCAATCTTCCAAGTTCTTGGGAGCAGATATCTGCAATTAAACCAATCAATGATCAGAAAGTGTGAGAATTGGCCAAATGGCGTTTATTCTCATGTCTGTTACAATAATACTTCAATAAGTTCCTGTAATAAAATCAATTTGATTTCATTGTGAGTATATCAGTACCTAAATTAATAAATGTTAGGCCTATTGTGTCATTAATACCTGATTTAGATAGTGAAAAAAATACCTTTTGAATAGTGAAATAAATATGTGGGCCAATGAAAAAATAAGTACTACAGTAAAATCAAATACCTGATATGTATTAAAGTTTTATAACAAACATTGGACCTTGGTTTTTTCAAAACATGGGGACGTTTGCTCTTTCCCTGATCAATTTAAAAGCTTCTTGGTAGCTTCAAAGTTTAGAAATTAAAAAATACTCTAACCAAAAAAGTAACCTGAATCAGTCATGAAAAAAAACTTTGAAGTACTATTTCAATTTTTTTATTTCAACCCAATGAGAACCCCCACGTTGCTGTGCCTTAATCACATGTGCCTCTAGAACCCTCAATTGTTGCTGTGCCTGTGTTATATCAAAATATAAAGTAGATATACCGTAGAAATACGGTATATACAGTAAGCTCCCAAAAAAGCCGGACTACTGAACTCTGGGTCTGTGAGAATTCCGGGTTATCAGGAAAGGAGTAAACATAAGAAAAATATGAATCGGCTAGTTTACATTATTCTTACAAAACTTTTAACTACGGTATTGCATAATATACGTAATTCCAAAGCTAACAACTTAAACTTCATGTGTTAAAACAAATTAAAAAACACCACATTGTTTGTGCTCCGCTGATGGCATGGTGCTTCTAGCCTTTAGAAACTCAGTGCAATGTACGTACTGCTCTGGCAGAGGCTTTCCAAGTTAGGTATCCAGAATTTTGGGTTTCGAGAAACCAAGTTTGCGAAACTCTACTGTAAGCGAAAAAGCTGCCATTCAGTGATATTCCACAATATTGTAATTTTCCTTTATAATAAAAAAAAATATATTTATGTAACTGATAAATTACGGTTCTATTTTGTTGCCAAAAGCAATAAGGATGAGAATGGCTTTTTCTCAATGGCAAGAAAAGGTGGTTAAACCAACAATTTTTAATATTCAGGGCAGATTGGCTTAGACGTGCCAATTTTGTGCCAAAGAAGAAACAGTTTATCTGAGCCACAGTTAACCCGGGGTTGTTAAGAGAGGGTCTACTGAATGTATTGTAGACCTCGGCCTCATATTCACAGGCTCACCAATGATAACAGCGATGAAGGCGGATATCCATCTTTCGCAGTTTATTTTAACAGATACAGAAACCAAGAAAGAAAACAGAAAATAATTACCTACACATAGTGATGAGATGGATAAAAATTAAACCCAATTCGGTGTTATAAATTAAATCAAAATGATTATAATCACAATTCAATTTAACCCTGATGCCTTTTAGTTATCCTACTCCATCGTTACTGATATTTTTATTTTGCAATCAAATTGCTATTTAATTGATACTACAATTAAATTATGCTTATCTGATTTTAACACAGACCTGATTTAGTAATTTTATTTACAGTAGTTCCAAGATCAATGAAATTACCTTTTTACAATAAAACAAATAGGCCTACATTCAAAACAAGTTACTGAAAAATACCAAAAAGAAGTAAAAATTTTAATGCAGCGTATAAAATTATCAAAGAACAACACAAAATAATCTAGATAACTGTGTTTATTTTGTAGGTGTTTAAATCTTGCCTGCATTGTGAGAAGATACACTCACAATTAGCCCTCAAAATGTGTTACATAGCCTAAATGCTGCCAAATACATAAAAGTAACGAATGAGGGCCGTTTGCACCATTTTAGTTTAAACCTGAACTTTGTTTAAACCTAAGTTTAACCTAAAAGTCAGTTGCACATGCATAGTTTCAACTTACAACTCCAGCTGATTTTAACTTAATTAATCCAGATTATATTTAATTCGGTTTATTATTTGTGCAAATGGCCCTGAATGGTTTACGGTTAGATGGTTAAGTTAGATTATTATAATAAATAATACGTTTCTTATCTCAATATCATTTTTCATTTGATTGTTTTCATAAAAAAATTTAATTACAACATCAAAATTTCAACCATTGATAATAACAATGAAGTCGGAAAACAAATACAGTTGCGCCAGCTAGCTTCACTCCTACATGCAAAATATTATAAAGCACTTTGGTCCCACCCAATGATCTACAAGTCACAAAAATTAGCAATGTAAAAAATCCTAGCCAAGGACTGATAAAATAAAATAATTTCTGGGTACTGTAGCAATCCTACCCAATTGCAGTTTCATATTAAGTTAGGCTGTAAACTGGGCTATCTACCATACTATAGAATAAAAATATCAATTAATAAATCAGATCGAGTAAAAATTTATAAAAAAATTATTTTAATGTACGCTAACTAACTATCATAACCTAAACCAAGTTTAATCTCCAATTATATAGGTAAAGAACCAACCTGTGCCCAGGAAAGTTTAAATGTGATGAGATTAGACCGCACGGTGTTCAAGTAGGATAGCCTACATAGGCTAGATAATTGCTTTTCTTATCTTCTATATATTAATAGGCAAGCATGTTTAGTTTCCTCCTTTTTTCTCATCTCGTGTGCAACGTAGGAGAAATCCGCGCATACCGTTAGAAAGGTATAGTTCTATAGATGAACAGAATCCCATTCTAATTCACATCGGACTCTAGGGCTGCGCCCCACAGGGTTTCAAAGTTCCAATGTTAATCTTATGGAGGAAGCAGAATTGATTGAATCATCATACAGCTGTTGTAAAAACAACTGCTAGAAAAACAGGAAGAACAGATGTTTCAGTTACAAAATGTTTTTAAACTTCTTGAGTCGAGATAAACTAAAATTTTGGTCGAATTTCGACCAGGAGGCGGTCTCTAGTTTATGTTATTTTGTTAACATGTTTGCTACCACAATATTAAAAAAAAATCGTAACCACAGACCGCAGCCGCAGTTTTCCGGCGGGCGAGTTCTACTCCAAGCCCTCAGCCGCATATATGCAGCAGCTAGTAGCGAATGTTTTTAGTTGTCATTACGATTAGTAGAGATTTTACATTGTTGATCTAAATTATTTTAGATTAGGCTATATTTGTTTTGAATGTTACAATTGTACCTTAATACCTTAATTGAAATGGCGACCTAACTCAATAGGTAGTTTAAAGCCAAGTATGAATGAGAGATGAGTGTAGGATGATTGTGGCGCGATCTTGTAGTCTTGTTACTGACTAAGGTCGACATTCACCTTCAGGCAGGACTGTTAATTCATAGCCCAACAGCCAATGGTATCTTGGGACCTACAGTTTAACGTGGGATCCGAACCACAATTGTGGGAATAACAAGCTAAAAACAAATATAAGGGTAGGCCTTGGCCTAATTAGTTACAGTGATTGTCTTTGTTATTTAGAGACTAGGCCTAGACTGAATCAATAGGCTATTTCACATGATATGATAGATATATCGAATAGATCGATTGATCCGAATCTTATTTTCATTCAATAGTATGGTAGCCCATTTATGAAACTGCACCCGCCAGAGCCTCAAATACTAGTTTGCTTATTTCATCAAACATGTATTTGGCACACCAAACCACAATTCTTAAAACGTATAAGCTTAGGCCTAATAGGCTTTCATAAAAAAAGTCTGTACCAAGACATAACCTCCAATTGGTTAGGTTCCATTATCTGTAGTTTTATATTCCATAAGAAATAAAGTACTATTTTAATCTTGGATAAAACATTATGACACATAAAATTAATACAGCATATAAGGCCTAATCACTTTTATTGATATTCAATTAAGTTAATAAAACTCACCTGAATATGTTGAATATCTGGCGTGAATAGGGTTACAACCGTGTGAAGGTCTATCGTCTGCAGACTTGATGTATTGAAAAACCAATAATGAAACACTAAAAACTAGTTATAAAAGAGATACAAAAGTTGCTTAAATTAAATTCTCATTGAAGACAAATTATATTAACATTAAAACTGTAACAACATCAGAACACACAAACAGATGTAGACGTTGTTTAGGAAATTTAATTTTTCAATCAGTGGTAGACACAGTACGTTGTCTAAATTCCCTCAATGTTATTCTTATGAGAAATTCACAATAATCGATTTCTCTCTTGTTTCTCAACTAATTTGGAAGAGATTTGTTACATAGATAAGGGTAACATTATCCTTTTATACCCTGTAAAAACTTTTGCCTACACCTCAGGGGTTGGGGTAATGGGGAATTTCCCTCTCTAACCTAATACGATCGATTACGAGACCTTTTGATCAATGGAGTGGCAAATTGTGTTTGATAAAATACCTTTTTGTATTACTTTTAATTAAAAAAATAATATAAGCCTAAAATAGGGAGAAAGTACGTCTCAGTTCAGTGATACCAATTATTTTTTTATCACATCCAAAATTATCTTATCACAAGTTCCTATTTAAACATGTTGACTTTCCCCCAAACTATCCTGTTTAGTACCGAGGTGTTGAAGATCTGAATAAAAAGTTACACCATTCCTTAGTCATATGAACACTCCCTAGCTTATATTTGCAACTTCATTAATATACAAATAAAAAAGGGGTTGGACTTTTATGACACTTGATATAGGCCTAGTTCATCACACAGGCCTAAAGATACTTTTTGTTACTCAGCATTTTTTTACCTTGGCTTAGCCTCATACAAAAAGTGTCACTCAAAGCTCTAGTAATGATAGGTAAATCAAATAAAACTCTTCTCTTATTTTTAGGAACAAGACTCCAAAACGGAATCATCTACAACCAATCTAGACACTCTTCTTTTGGGATATGCACATTATGAAGAAAATAATGAACCTGTTGACCCTGAACCACCTGATGAGGTTGAACCTGATGCTCATATTCAACAATTACAACTTGAAGATCCACTACTTGCAGAACAGGTGAGTGAAAATTACCGTCACCCAGTCACCCAGAATAAAAATTAATAACTCATGTATTATTAACTTCAATATTCTTACTAAATTTGGATTCAGGTCCATACGGTGTAGTGTTATCAATACATCCATATAAATAACAAATCTAATGTTTCTTATGGCAGCAAACCTCCGTACACATTGCCCATGTTATTCTTATGGAGAATAGATAAAATTGGTATAACTCGCTTATTTATTGACATCATTTGATAAAACTTGGTATTTGATTTTACTTATTTGATGGCTGTCACAAAAGCATAAAACCCTACATAAAGAAATCCTTGTTGTAGAAAACCTGCACATTCATTACCATTCAATTTTTTAAGTTGAGAGATAGAAATATTCATATTAGATCTCTTGTATATTTGTAACTATTCAGGAAACTTGGCCTGTAACTTCACACACAATATATAGGAAGACCATGGAAACTCGCTGAGTATGCAGTAGGGTGGGTCGAAAAAAAATTTTATTTTATTTTCGGAACACTTTAGTGCAGAAAAGTTGCCTACTACAATAAGGATAAAAAGTGCATATAAAATATTTAAATCGGTTAACATCTTCCGTTCGCGCACCGGACTTAAAGTTTATGAAAATTTCCAAAAACTCGTTATTTTTAGAAATTTTTAAAAGTTATTAAACCTTAAAAATTAAAGAAGCTCTACGTTTTTATGCTTATTTCAGCATGAAAAGAGTGTAAATCAATTATATTCTGTTCAAAAATCCAATAATTACCGTTCGCGCAACGCCTCAGAAAAAATAGAAATTAACCACTTTTAGCGATTTTACTGTGCAACTTTTGTAAGCAGACTGAACTGTTTTGAACAAGAGTGCACTGGTTTGAGATGGTTAAACTATTAAGTCGTGGTATATCCCCTCCTTGCTCTAACCCCTTCCCCCTCACCATCAAAATCGGCCTTGTACTCGCCGCCATCACGTGTTTTCCTCTTCAGCCAGTCGCTGTGCCGCGCTCTGTTTAGAAAAGGTGGGAATTGCTTTGGTGCCATTTGAGACTTGCGTGATGTAAACTACTTCCTATTGTGCATTGTTTTATGTTATTTCCTTGACGTATGTCTTAAAACATTAGCTGATGATGAATGAATTACAAGCTATTCTCACTAGGAGTGTGATTGCCGACTCCAGACAGGAGTTTTACTGTCCTATTTTTGGCGAACCAAGAGGATTCCTGCAAAATAAACTGCCCACATATGAATGTGTTCTTAGATGCTGTAATGAAGATAGATACAATCTTTCCCTCGTAAGAAACAATAAAAATGTGAGTTTCGCCAAAGTAGGCTCTACGGTTGCGAAACAAATCAAATGTTTGTATTAAAAAGCATCCATTCCGTCGTTGTCTTGACTGCCGAATTGTAAAGCTCATTGAAGTGTATCACGATTCTTATATTAAGATAAGGAAATCGTATAAACGTGATAAAGATAAGCCTGTATTTAAATGTATTCTACACGATTTAAAGCCTATTCGTCTAGCCTACAAACAAGGCATTAAAGTATTTAAATCGTCTAGCCTACATTTAAATATAGGCTTGTCTTTATCACGTTTATACGACTTCCCTATCTTAATATAAGAATCGTGATACACTTCAATGAGCTTTACAATTCGGCAGTCAGACAACGACGGAATGGATGCTTTTTAATACAAACATTTGATTTGTTTCGCAACCGTAGAGCCTACTTTGACGAAACTTACATTTTTATATTTTCTTATGGGGGAAAGATTGTATCTCTCTTCATTGCAGCATCTAAGAACACATTCATATGTGGGCAGTTTATTTTGCAGGAATCCTCTTGGTTCGCCAAAAATAGGACAGTAAAACTCCTTTCTGGAGTCGGCAATCACACTCCTAGTGAGAATAGCTTGTGATTCATTCACCATCAGCAAATGTTTTTAAGACATATGTCAAGGAAATAACACAAAACAATGCACAATAGGAATTAGTTCACATCACGCAAGTCTCACATGGCACCAAAGCAATTCCCACCTTTTCTAAACAGAGCGCGGCACAGCGACTGGCTGAAGAGGAAAACACGTGATGGCGGCGAGTACAAGGCCGATTTTGATGGTGAGGGGGAAGGGGTTAGAGCAAGGAGGGGATATACCACGACTCAATCTAGTTTAACTGAGGTGTATCGACTTATACTGGTCGATACTTAAACTTACTCACAGTTCCTTACTAGTAGGAGTTGGGTGAAAGTTAAAATAAAACACCGTTTTAAGTAACGAACATGGTGGAGGGTAGTGACAGGGCCGTGGTCGGAAGAGAACTGATGGTGGGAAATGCAGTCGGTTTCGGTTACGACCGACCCGTGAGGAGAGGTGGCGTGATCGGGATCCACCAATAGGATTTATTTATACCAATCATACGATAGACAGGATTCACAGACATACGACCGACCCGCGCATAGAGTAATACAACGTATCTTTAACAACACAAGGAGTTACAAAACGTCAGTTATATATATATGTATATCACATTAACCATCTCAAACCAGTGCACTCTTGTTCAAAACAGTTCAGTCTCCTTACAAAAGTTGCACAGTAAGATCGCTAAAAGTGGTTAATTTCTATTTTTTCTGAGGCGTTGCGCGAACGGTAATTATTGGATTTTTGAACAGAATATAATTGATTTACACTCTTTACATGCTAAAATAAGCATAAAAACGTAGAGCTTCTTTAATTTTTAAGGTTTAATAACTTTTAAAAATCTCTACAAATAATGAGTTTTTGGAAATTTTCATAAACTATAAGTCCGGTGCGCGAACGGAAGATGTTAACCGATTTAAATATTTTATATGCACTTTTTATCCTTATTGTAGTAGGCAACTTTTCTGCACTAAAGTGTTCCGAAAATAAAATAAAATTTTTTTTCGACCCACCCTAGTATGCAGGTCTGCTGCTACATGGGTATTTTACGTGTACTTCAAATAATTATTTTCCTCAATTCTTTAAACATAACCAATAAAACAAATGAACTTGGCATTGGTACAATGATCAGTTACATCCATTTATTTCTAATTAACCATAATTGCATGCCAAGTTTACAATGCAGTTATTAGCAAAGAGCTTTCAATAGCAAGCTTTCTTAACTCCATTATTTTTAAATTAGCTAGTTGTTTCGAATGCAATAATGGTATTGTGTTCTATCATTAAGCCGCGTCCGCACTGGGCGAACATTCGTGGCGAACTTGTTCGGCGAACACAAAAATCAACAAACATTCTTAACGAACAATTAACAGGCCATATGATTTACATTCTAAAAGGTTAGCAACAAACAAACAAATGTTCGGATGAACTTTGTTCGGCCAGTGCGGACGCGGCTTTATGGACTAACTTTGTGCAATAATTCAATGCTACAATCCAGTTTTATCTATAACTTTTTCTTTTTAACACAACTAATAATTAAGTGATAATTGAAATAGATTGCGGAGTTGGAATGTGATAACTGAAATCCAGCATAACATATTTTATAAATAATAAATTCATAATGTCAGCAGAATTTTTTTCTTTTATTAAATTAAGACAGAGTTTCTTTCAAATTTTACAAATTCAGTTGAATTAATAACCCATAACAATTCAAGAACCCACTAGTTAATTTGGAGTTACTATAGTTCATATTTATTAAAGACCGTGTGCCTCAAAAGTCCCAGCCCCCCATTAATTTTTTTATTAATGGGAATAAAAATGTTATACTTTGGGGATGTTTATTTGATCAAAAAAGGTAGTTTTTGATGTATTCAAATTTTTACCCCCTCCATCCCAAAAAGGGGTAGTTTGGGGGTAAGTTGAAATTTTTAAATAGCAATCCCAGCTTGTTGCATATCATTTCTGACAAAAGAATACGAATGGCGCAAATTAGAGGTCTCTACGTTGATTTTATTAAAAGTTATGCCAGTTCAAAGTTTTAAAAAATTTCTAGCTAATATCTCAGGAATTAGTGAGTTTAGGAAAAAATTACCAAGAACAAAAATGCCTTAAAATAATGTGAAATACCAGGAAAAGTCATAAAATACTGGGGTTTTTGTAATTCTTTAATAGATTCGGTGCCACATTTCAATATGGCGGTCCCCTTCACAAATTTTACAAAAACTCCAGTATTTTATGACTTTTCCTGGAATTTCACATTATGTTAAGGCATTTTCGTACTTGGTAATTTTTTCCTAAACTCTCTAATTCCTGAGGTATTAACTAGAAATTTTTTAAAACTTTGAACTGGCATAACTTTTGATAAAATCAATGTAGAGACCTCTAATTTGCGCCATTCGTTTTCTTTTGTCAAGACCTTTGAAATAATATGCAACAAGGTTTTGCTATTGAAAAACTTCAACTTACTCCCTAACTACCCCTTTTTGGGGGGAGGTTGTGAAAATTTGAATACATAAAAAACAACCTTTTTTGATCAAATAAACATCCCCAAAGATAAAATTTTTATTTCCATTAATAAAAAAATTAACGGGGGCGGGGGGGGGGGGTGGGACTTTTGAGACACATATAATATATTAGGTCTTAAGGCAATTATTAATTTTCAGGATCACATATCACAGTCAGGGCAGTGTAAGAAGACGCCAAGTGAGTCTGCCATCCCAACAAAGAAAAGGATCAAAAGGTGTGATCGGAAGAACTGCTGTTTCTATTGCCATTGTTTATTGACTAATCTAACTAGGCACATGGTGCGCAAACACCCAACCGAAGTTGAGGTAGCTAAATATATAGCTTTATTAGAAATGTGCCCCGTCGATTCTAAATGTGAGAGGCAGAAAATAATGGAAAAGCTCAGAATTGAAGGAAATTACATTTACAATGCCTCAGTCACCAGTAACTCTTTACTTGTTGGAGAAGAATTACTTCCTATTAAAAGACCACCTTGTTCCAAAAAAAGAAATTTGAGTAATTATGTAAACTGTAAAATGTGCCAAGGGATGTTTGTAAGAAAAAGCTTTTTCCGCCACGCGCAGGTTTGCAAAGAAAAATCATGTGTTCCAAGCAGTCAAGAACAAACATCCAGAAATAAATCACTGCCTAGTTACATCAAGCAATATAGTAGTCTTACTTGTCCTAAACCAAAAAATGTCTGTAAACTAATGACAGAAAAAATTATCCCAAGATTGTGGAAAGATGACATTGGGGAAACTGCCATCAATGACAAACTTATTTTATACACATGCAACGACTTCTTGAAAAGCCACCAGGACCAGAATGATCACCATCAGGTTTCCAGAAAGATGAGAGATGGAAGCAAACTGTTACTTGCATGTAAAAAAAGGGACAGCAGTATAGAACAACTCAGCGATTGTTTTAATCCATGTAAAGTCGAGACTGTCATTGAATCAGTGAAAGAATTATGTGGTTGTGATGAAGATGGAAATGTGGCTGTTGTGGGTATGCCTGCAAGACTCTCATGGATCATAAATGAATGTGGTAAAAAAGTTATCGATGAAACAATAATTTCACCTGTCATAAGTAAAGAGGTAAAGCAAGAAATCAAACAATCTGTGAATGATTTTCTTCTAATAATAAAAAGAAGATGGCAGTATGAAATTTCAAGTAATGCAGAAAATTGTAGAAAGAGGAAAAAAATGACTAAAATGAGAATCATGCCAGATCCAGAAGATGTCAAATGTTTTAGTAGAACAGTCTCAGAACTCACGCTACAGTACTGCAATAAGTTGAAAGCAAATATCACTGTCACTGATTACGAAATGCTTTGTAAACTAGTAATTGCACAAATTCTGTCACTGAATGCCAGGCGACCTGTTGAAGCAGCGAAAGTTCCCCTTGAATTTTTTTTGAAACGAGAAAAAAGTTCTGTTGCTAACGATGAATTGCTATCGTCTACGTTGAGCAAAGAAGAAATTGAAACGTATCATTCTCTATCTGAATTCTTTGTTCCTGGAAAGTTGGAGCAAGAGTGTTCCATTCTTATGACAAAGGGTATGGAAGATTGTATTGACCTGATTGTGTCTTGCAGACATGTGTTAAAAATACCTGATAGTAACAAATACCTTTTTCCTAGACCTGGACTTGACACTCCTTTTGACGGATCAGCCATAATCCGGGAGTTAAGAGGTTTATGCTCGCTCAAAAAACCCGAATTCTTTACATGCACAGGACTCAGGCATTATTGTGCTACGATGGCGCTTCTCAAAGGTAAAGACTTTACTACACACATGTCCAAATTTATGAGCCACACTTTAGAAGTGCATAATAAAAACTACTGCTTGCCAGTAGACATAATCAACAGAGGCAAAATTGGACATTTCCTACTGGGGTTACAAGACCGGCCGGCAATGATGAATACCAGTCTATGGACTAATACCACTGCGGATCAAGCCACCACTGTTGTAGACCAATGCACTGCACCAAGCTCTTCTCAGCATAATTCTGCACTGCAAGTTTTTGACAGGCCACACAATTCTGAACTTCAAGCTAGTGAGAGTAAACTTAATTGTTCACTGCAGGTTAATGCGAGAGCACATACCTCTTCTGTAACACATACAGGTAATGAATCTGACGAAGTTGATGATCCTTCATGGGAAGAACCTTTCTCAGAAATGCCTAAACTAAAAAGAAATAAAGTCCGAAAAGCCTGGACTGAGGAAGATAAAGAAATCATTATAGAACACTTCTTAGAATACATTCAAAACCGCAGAAATCCTGGGCCCTCCAAATGTACAGAATTTATATCAGCAAACAACAGATTTTTAGGAAGAACAGGTCTTCAACTTAATAGTCTGATTGACAACTTGAACAAAGGCAAGACAAAGATGCCAAAAAAGTATGAGCATTGTTTCAAATAGCTTTTTTTATAATTTCTATTAGGTTTAATTTGAATAACACAAGTCTATGGCAGTTTCTTTAAATTTTATGGTAACTTTAATAAGGAAAAATTATAAACAGCTAGGTTTGCTGAAAATTATTAATGTATAATATTAGTTAAACCTACCATGAAACTTGTTTTCCAATCCATTATGATGGATATATGGGATTATCACATAAAAAATATCATTGTTTGGTATGCTCATATGGTTTTTTAATGCTCATATAGTTTAATGCAAGCATAGGCTTACTATGTATTCACAATAGTTAAATTTCAATATTAAACGCATTCAAAACCGCAGAAATCATGGGCCCTACAAATGTACAGAATTTATATCAGCAAACAACAGATTTTTAGGAAGAACAGGTCTTCAACTTAATAGTCTGATTGACAACTTGAACAAAGGCAAGACAAAGATGCCAAAAAAGTATGAGCATTGTTTCAAATAGTTTTTTTTTTATTTCTATTAGGTTTAATTTGAATAACACAAGTCTATGGCAGTTTCTTAAAATTTTATGGTAACTTTTATAAGGAAAAATTATAAACAGCTACGTTTGCTGAAAATTATTAATGTATAATATTAGTTAAACCTACCATGAAACTTGTTTTCCAATTATCACATAAAAAATATCATTGTTTGGTATGCTCATATGGTTTAATGCTCATATAGTTTAATGCAAGCATAGGCTTACTATGTATTCACAATAGTTAAATTTCAATATTAAACGCATTCAAAACCGCAGAAATCATGGGCCCTACAAATGTACAGAATTTATATCAGCAAACAACAGATTTTTAGGAAGAACAGGTCTTCAACTTAATAGTCTGATTGACAACTTGAACAAAGGCAAGACAAAGATGCCAAAAAAGTATGAGCATTGTTTCAAATAGTTTTTTTTTTTTTTTTTATTTCTATTAGGTTTAATTTGAATAACACAAGTCTATGGCAGTTTCTTAAAATTTTATGGTAACTTTTATAAGGAAAAATTATAAACAGCTAGGTTTGCTGAAAATTATTAATGTATAAATATTAGTTAAACCTACCATGAAACTTGTTTTCCAATCCATTATGATGAATATATGGGATTATCACATAAAAAATATCATTGTTTTGGTATGCTCATATGGTTTAATGCTCATATACTCGTAGTTTAATGCAAGCATAGGCTTACTATTAGGGATGGACGGGACCCGAAATTTCGGGAAAATTTTCGGGAAATTTTATTCCCGATCATCGGGCGGGATTTTTTTTTACTCGGGAATTTATCGGGTCGGGAACTGCCGAACGGCGCGGCGGCCGCGATCGCGGCCGACGATCTCGGTCGGCGATCGCGGCCGGCGATCTCGGTCGGCGATCGCGGCCGACGATCTCGATCGGCGATCTCGGTCGGCGATCGCGGCCGACGATCTCGATCGGCGATCTCGGTCGGCGATCGCGGCCGACGATCTCGATAGGCGATCGCGACCGGCGATCTCGGTCGGCGATCGCGGCAGGCGTTCTTTGTCGGCGATCGCGGCCGGCGTAACGAGGAACGGCACGAATACACGGCACAAATACTCGCGGCCACGTTCCACGGACTGGACGGCAAAGACGATCTATTGTTTAGCTTATCTATTGTTCGACCTTGGACAGTAATTTATTCAAGAGGGGTGTTTTTTGCTCCAAGTACCAAATGCTATTTTCTGAATCAATTGTAGTAGAAAACTAAGGGATGGTTCGTTTGATTCGTCTAATTCTTACAAATTAAACAAAATGTCAAGCAAAGTTGTGTGACTTTCCAATCAAAGGGAAAATGGCAAAGTATTGTTAAATAAATCAATCTTAAATTGACTTACTGTTTTATAATGTAAAAAGCATCTTATTATAATTTAATATAATTTTTAAATAAAAAACTTCAAATCCCATTAAATATATTTAAAAAAATTAAACATTACAAATACATTTATTAGATTTTGAGGTTCATAACTTTAAACTTTCTTTGTTTTTTATTGATTTTTTTCATCATACACTCTTTTTTTAAATAGCAAAAAATTGCTAAATGAATACATAGAAATAAAAATAAAATTAATTAGGTCTAATTGTGTATATTTTCAAAATTCAATTTTTATGATAATCTCTAAGTGAACCTGTCTCAGTTAAATCAATAAGTATAAATAAATAATGAAAAAATAAACATTTCTTGGGGTTACAAATGGCGTTGGTTTGTTGAACCACTTCATTTCTTAGTGTGAATATTTATTATAATTTCAATTTTTTTTTAAACTGAGCAGGCCTTAGGCCTATTTATGTGATACAGTTTTGTTTTCTTTACAATTTTTCCAATTGTTTTAAACTATATTTTTATGTACATAATTTTTCTTTTCATTCTTTATAGAAAACCTTTAATATTTCATTCAACAAAACTTTTATAAAATTTTTAAATTACTTTTTTTATGTATATTGTTTAGTGATTTGATTTAATTTTTTTTTGGTTACAAGAAAATTTATACTTTATCCTTATCTCATTGTATACTGCAAATATAAAAATTAGATATTTTAAATCTTTTCAACAAAAGGAGGTTCATTGTAACTTATACAAAAACAAGTGGAACAATTTGGAAACAGAACCAGTTGATATTTAACGTTAATTTGTCTTTATACGACATTCAGATAAAAGTCAAGACGAATATTTCCCGATAGATTCGAGAAGAGCAATCCCGTCCCGATCCCGTCCCGAAATTGGACGGGAAATAAAAATTCCCGTCCCGAATTAAAAATCCATTCCCGTCCATCCCTACTTACTATGTATTCAAAATATTTAAATTTCTATGTAAAACGTAATATATATATATATATATATATATATATATATATATATATATACATAAGTTAAATATGTAATATATATATTAGTATTTTTTACTATTATATTGATGTTAACCAATAATAAATATATTGCATATTTTATTGAGTTTTATTTGATTACTCACAATAAAAGACCAATAAAGTAAAACTAGGAGCTCCTTGTATAAATAGCGCATAGTCTATTATGATTTATAGTCTGTATTTGGTAAAAAAAATTTTCTGAAGATAATTTGCTCTTAAATCTCTATTTTACAACCAGTTGCATGGCACTGGTCCTATGAAAGCTCCTTCAACAAAATAATCAAACTCTAGAGGGAAAGGCGGAAAGGCAGAGTGCTAAATTATATGAGGTTTTTTTATTGCCATTTGCAGGTGTACTATATAATAAGTTTAAAATGACACCTCAACCGTACAAAATTGGTTGAGTAGGTCGGGTGAAAAAGGAATGTTACAGAGAATACTCAAATGTATTATAAATAGTAGCTGAACACCGTGCTCCGCCACGAAATTTTAAATTTGAACCAATCACTGAAGTGATGGTGACTGTAATGTCTAGAAGTTAATATAAGTCGAGTTACAATTATTTGTACAAAGTATATTGTTATAGGCGGTAAATATACATTTATTACAAATACATGTATCAGTTTAAAATTATGAATCTCAAATATAAATCTAATGTAAGTTAACAGTACTGAAAACAGTACAGTTAACTAGTTAACATGGGTTAGCCCCCCAGTGTTGGGGTGACGGGGGGGGGGGGGGTTATTTATTTATTTATTAGGACAGTCAGATTACAATAGTTACATATTGTGTTGACTTTTTGCAGCCCTAAACAGATAGGTTAACCTTGGTTTTAGGGTTAAATGTTTTTGTATAATGAAAGTACAGTATTTGATTTGTTATAATTACAATACTGATTTATTTAATCAGTATTGTAATTGTAACAAATAAAATAATGTACTTTCCTTACACAAAAACCATTAACCCCAACAACAAGGTTAACCCCCCCCCCCCCAACCCCAACCACAACCACCCTTGTTAACCCTGTTAACAGTACTTTATTCAGTACTGTTAATTTGTTAACCCCCATCTGATAGGGGGGGGGGTTAACCTTGTTGTTAGGGTTAATTGTTTTTGTATAAGGAAAGTGCAGTATTGAATTTATTATAATATTACAATACTCATTATAATTAATAGCCCTCTTGGTTAGGGAGAGGGGGGGGTTAACCTTGTTGTTAGAGTTACAGTAATTGTTTTTGTATAAGGAAAGTACAGTTTTTGATTATTTGTTATAATTACAATACTGATTGTATTTAATCAGTGTTGTAATTATATTATTATTGTATTATAACAAATCAAATACTGTACTTTCCTTATTCAAAAACAATTATCCCTAACAACAAGGTTAACCCCCCATCGCTAACCCTAACCCCCAACCTTGGGGGGGGGGCTAACCCTGTTAAAAAGTTAACAGTACTGTATTCAGTACTGTTATATGTTCCTATATCAAAGCATGTCAATAAAACATCATATTCAGTATTTAACAATACTTAATATTATCTCAGTGCTTAACAGCATCAAATATGTAGTCATGAAATTAGAAAATTACATTCATAACAAACCCTTATGTAAGACATACAAATTGAATAACGATTGATGAAGTGGATTCTTTACAATTTTCATCTTTACCTTTAGTTCCGAATTCTGAAATAACTGTACTTTTTTAGTGTTTCTGCCATCATTTTAATTTAGCTGAAAATTATATTAGTTTTCAATTATGTATGTTATTTAAAAATAACAAAATTGTTTACTAAGTTTTTTTAAAAATAGAAAAGTAAGTAAATAAAAATGAAGGTAAATTTTAATGGTTTATATATGCATAATATACAGATTCAAACAACAAGTCTCTGGTTGGTCATTATGATTGATTCTACAGCCTGCAAAAGCCTAAGATCCGGTTATACATACATTCCATTTCACCAATAATCCCAGACCATTCTGTCTTGCAACAGTGAGTTTCTTTGTAAGCACAAGTAGCTGGAGTTCCCCTTACAGGTATATATTTTTATACAGGAATTCTCTTTTAATCATAAGTGGCTGGAGTTTCCTTTACAGGCATATATGGTTATATAGGAGTACTCTTGTGATCACAAATGGTTGGAGTTCTCTTTGCATAATCATATACTGTTTATACAGGAATTCTCTTTTAATCATAAGTGGCTGGAGTTTCCTTTACAGGCATATATGGTTATATAGGAGTACTCTTGTGATCACAAATGGTTGGAGTTCTCTTTGCATAATCATATACTGTTTATACAGGAGTTCTCTTCTAAGGACAAGCGGTCGGAGTTCTCTTCACCAGTCTGGAGTATAATATATATATATATATAAGATTTCTGGAGTTCCCTTCTAATCAAAACCGGGAGGAATTCCCTTCCCAGCAAAAACAAGAATATATATATATATATATATATATATATATATATATATATATATATATATATATATATATATATATGTATATGTATATGTCTAAATATGAAAATGAACGGACGAAGTTTTTGGCTTCTGGGGACCTCAAAATGAAAAAGTAATATGGTCCCGGTCTTAGATCTTACCATGACTACTACCCCCTATAGGGAAATTCGGTAAAATATATATTATTAAAACTTGTTAAAAAATATTATAAAATTTATACTAATCAACTAATTTTATTATTAATGGCCACACCAAAGCATGCCCATTGTTCAAATAGACTGTACTGTATAATTGATTGTGACGCAAGAGACATAACCAGTATTTGAATAATAAATTGGTCTGATATGTAACTACTAGATGTTCCAGTATGCCATGCCTTTCTAACCACAATAACAAAATAATTGCATAAATCACAATTATAAAACATTTGCATAATTTGTTTAATTTAGAACACTGTGTTTCAAAAACTATTTTAGTAAGCAGAACCTTAATTATCCACATTTATCTAATTTGATGCACGTGTATCAAGAAATAATTTTGTGAACAAATTTAAAGCCCATGTTATGTGTAGCTTATTTAATTTTTAAAAATAATTAAAAGCCCATGACGACAGACCTTTCGCGTAACACATGTTCAAGCAACCTGAATACCTACTTGGCGCCATACTGTCGCCAGTAGCCCAACGTTCGCTGAGGCCTGTTAAAAGTCATCTTCATCTTTGAGATACCTTAGTACCGCAGTCGGATAAGTTAACAATGGGGCTTTTGGGCAAATCATGGTATTTTAGGAATATGTGAATTTATTTCGCATACAAAATACCTGCAAAGAGAAACAAAAAATTATGAGACATTAACTGGTTACTTTGTCCAGTAGTGTGACCAATGAAATGATAACAAAAATTAATAATACTGTAATACATAAAAAATAATAACACTATAAATAAGTCCAGCATTGTGATACATACTTGTGACTAAGCCAACCGTAACATCTGTATATTTTTATATTAAATAATAATTGAACGATAAAACTATACATTAAAAAACTTGGGTTTTTCTTTTTCGGTAATGTTTGGCTCTTCTACCAGACCGATTTTCATGCTTTTAGTCTTAAATTAAAGGTATGCATTCACAGATTTGCCATCAAGCATCGGAATTCACTTTCCTATCATATTACTCGATTTACACATAAAATAAATTTCATCCCTGTGTACTTCTTATGGAAGTTAAATTTTAATTGTCTTTTCCGGGTTCGTTTGGCTATTCTATCCAACCGATTTTGATAATTGTGGTCTTAAATTAAAGGTAAGAATGCACAGATTTGACATCAAACATTTATATTCAGTTATCTACTATATTACTCGACCTAAAAACATAAATGTGCTAATTTCCGGATTTTTCAATTAAATTAAAGATAAAATTTTTCATTTATAGTTATTTTATGCTATATGTTTTGGTCTAAGAACCATCTCTGGAATACCAGCTTTCATATGAGCCTTTGAATATAAAAATCGGACGAAATTGGAGCTCGCTACAGCATTCCAAATAACATAATTTATTTTAATTTTTATGACTTATCTTCAATCAATTACACATAACTCCATTTCTATTAAAGATATTTCAAATGTTTTGGTCTTCAAATAACCCTTGAAATCTTGGCTTTCTTTTGAGATATTGATCGTTAGAATCTGTATTCATTTATTTATTATATCACCCAACCTAAAAACATAAATTTGATGATTTCTAGAATTTGGAATTGAATTAAAGATAAATTTTTACAGTTATAATTATGTTAAACTAAATGTTTCTGTCCAACCATCTTTAGAATACAAGCTTTCATATCAGTCATTGAGTATAAAAATCGGACGAAATTGAAGTTTCCTACTGCATTCCAAGCAACACGAGTTGTAATTTTTTATGACTTATCTGCAATCGATAATTCATAACTCCATTTATATTTGAGATATTTTGAATGTTTTGGTCTTCAAATAACCCTTGAAATCTTGGCTTTCTTTTGAGATATTAATTTTTTTAGAATTTTACTTTTCGTTAGAATTGGTTAATTTTGAGACGTTATAATATGTTTCGAAAATTATATTAGGCCCACATTTAAGTGCAATACATTTAATTGAATTTTTTACTATGGAACATAGAGTATAAAATTCTTTAGATCGACTTTAAATTTCTCTTAGGCGAATTTTTGACCCCCAAAAGGCTTTTTATTACTAATTTGATTTCAATGAAATTCTCAGGTTAGATTTTAAGTATTTTAAACTAGGTAATAAACTATAATCGAGCAATTATTTTCAAGTATTAAAAAAGATTATATTCCGGAATTTTTGACAGAACTTTAGTTATTTAGGCTACATTGTTTGACTAATGTAGTTGCTATGATCAGTTTATTTTCCCCCATCGCAGCTGAGTTGTCGCTGTATGCTGAAAACAACATAACATAACATTTTCTTGTTTATATTTGCTCACCGTTATGTTACGTTTTTAAATAAAATTTAATTGATATTTTGACAGACCTGTTTGTTAAATTAAATAGATCAACACTGATGTTTACTTGTTGAAGTTATAAATTATAGTCTACCAAAAGATAGGCATGTTGATGTGGAATGAATAGCTGTCGTACGGAATTATGCGATTAACTAATTTATGGGATACAACTAATATCTATTTGGGAGAAAGATTTAAATTGAACAACTAATTGGAATGTGTTGTACCGTTGTAGCCTATGTCTCTGGTAACAAAATATGCATTAAGTGTTAAGTAAGCGTAATTCTACAATATTTCAGATTGTGTGGAAGGGCATTGAAAAGTTTTATTAGAAGTCTATTCACGTTAGTGTATAAAGTCAAAGGTAATACGCTGCATGAAAATTTGTCAAAAAAGCTTTCTTTAACATTAAAATAATTGTGTGAGTATGCAGATGCAGGTTTGCTAACTGACTTTAGTTTTTTAATCGAGACACTATTACTCGAAAAAAGCATGAAAAACTGATTCGACTGTTTTTAATACAAACTAGAAGTTCCGTCCTGATCGAAATTCGATCAAAATTTCAGTTGATCTGGACCCAAGAAGCTTAAAAACGTTTTAGAACTAAAACATCTGTTCTTCCTAATTTTCTAGCAGTTGTTTTTACAACAGCTGTCTAATGATTCATTCAATTCTCCTTTCTCCATATGATTAAAATTGGAACTTTGAGGGCATAGCCCTGGAGTCCGATGTGAATTAGAATGTGATTTTGCTCATCTACAGGACTATACCTTTCTAACGGTATGCTAGGATTTCTCCTACGATGTACACGAGCTGAGAAAAAAGGAGGAAATGAAACATGCTTGCGTATTAATAAATAGATTGTAAATTAAAAATCAAAAGCCCAATTGATAGGTTTTTACATTGGAATAGAAATTTACAGAAAACCAGTTGACAGTAGTACCCAACAAACAGACTTATGGCAAAACCTAGGATGATATTTACTCTATAACTGGAGGTTGCGCTACGATGAAGTTTTTTTTAGGAAAAGCGTACTGTTGATTTTCGTGTGAATTCGCATGCATTCACCCAGTATAAACTTAATTATGGAAAAAGTAAATGTTCATCAAATATAAACAATAGCTTAAAGCCAATCGTAATTTACAGTTACAATAGAAGTTTACAAACGATTTGAAAATGGAGCTAATAATAAGTTTCAATTAATAAAAGGGTACATATTATTAAGAAAATTTACATTGTTTGTTCTTCTTGTGTTTATTAAACGAAATTGAGATTATAAGTTGGCATTTTATTTAAGATTCTCAGACCAAAAATAATATCATAACCTAATTAGAACTGGATAAAAATGCCTTCAATTAAATACAAATTCCAGAAGACCATGATTGCAAATTATGTTGGATAAAATTATATAGCGCATCATGCTTGCTAGGTTTTTATTATCATAAGGAGCTTAGTGGAAGCTGAATGATTCACAACTTTTTAGACTAAAATAAACAGAACTTCTAACCTATAACTAGGAATACGCTCCGATGTCCGTCCCGTACAAGAATTTTTTACTCACTTTTTGAGTTATTGGGTGACGCTTATTTGGTTTTTTTTTTAGGGAGAGGTAAGAAAAATGCATTACGCACACAGGTGGCAAACCTGTAGTGTGGGACTCCCCTAAAAACGTGTGTACCCACTAAAAAACCTCGCCTCTACTCTTTAGGATTATAACCTGGAGTTGTTTATCACATTACGTAGGGCTAGGCCTAAATTGGGCTTATGCCCGTGGGGCTCACTCCTTATCCAGCCACTCGATCAAGGGATCTGGGCCACTTCGCGGTCCAGATCATGTTTCTTTTCCAGGAGGATGCCCCGCACGAACTGTGATAAACAATCCCAGTTGCCCTCATTTTTATTAGTTTTGATTAATTAATCATGGATTTTCAATTGTATTGTTTTTTTTTCGCTCTACTATCTATTTACCTTTAATATTGTAAGCATAATTATTATTAAGTTACTTGCTTGTTTTGAGGTCTTAGCTAAAATCATTGTTTGTATGTATTTATTTGTAGGCTAGGCCTAGGATGTACGCCGTTGACTTCGGACGGTTAGATGACGTTCCACTCTTCCCATTCGAGGAGATGGAAACCTCCGTTTTCTCCCTAAAGAGCAACAAGGCTCTTGACCCGTACGGGATTCCCAGCGAGGCTTTAAAGAAAGTATTTTCAATTAATGCTGACTTGTTGTTGAGAATGTACAACGCCTTTTTGGTTGAAGGGGTGTTTCCGGCTCCCTATGGAAAACCGTAAGACTTGTACTGATCAGCAAGGGCAAAGGTGATCCCGAGCTGTCGTCGTCCCACAGGCCTTTCTACACGTTGGACACGGCTGGGAAGCTGTTCGAGAAGCTGATCCGTTCCCGCCTGACCTCTGCCATGGAAGCTGCCGGGGACTCATGCCCCCGTCAGTATGGCTTCAGAAAGGGACGGTCAACGATTGACGCTATCACCGAAGTCCATGGAGAGCTGTGAAGAGAGCCGAGAGCCACAACCATTTCTCTCGCTTAGTAGTGCTTCTTGTTACGCTTATGTCAAGAATGCCTTTAACTCGGCGAGGTGGGTCGATATGTTGGATGCGCTTCGCAACACCTTTTGCGTTCCTGCATATCTGTTGCGACTCATCGAGGATTATCTCCGCTCTCAAAGCTTTATTTACGACACAAGGGACGGTACGTGGACGATGGAAGTCACTTCTGGTGCCGCGCAAGATTCAATACTCGGCCAGGATCTCTGGAACGTTGCCTATGACAGCCTTCTGAGGTCGGAGATGCCCGAGGAAACCACTTTGGTTGGGTCCGCCGATGATGTCGCAGCTCTCATTGTCGCACTCAACGTTGAGCTGGCCCAACTAAAGTTGAACCGAGTCATGCATGTGGTCAACACATGGATGTCCGATCACGGTCTCTCGCTTGCTCTCCGTAAGACAGAGATTGTGATCCTTACGAAGAAGAAGATCGACACCATCGTTCTGTTCCGAGTGGGAAGGGAAGTGGTCCAATCAACTCGTGCTGCTAAGTACTTCGGGATTATGGTGGACACCAAGTGAAGCTGGAGGGATCAGATATTCCGTATGGCGGACAAGGCCGCTAAGGTAGTCGCTGATTGCCTTATTAGGCGGATGGGGTTCCACGATCCAGCAGAAGACGTCTGTTGATGTCCGCGGTTCAGTTCGTGCTTCTTTATGAAGCAGAGGTGTGGGCAGATGCTCTCGATAAAGAGTAGTACAGGTTGCGACTCGCCCGGGTTCAGCGTCGAGCGGCGCTCGGGGTGTGTTCTGCCTACCGGACAGTGTCCGAGCCTGCCGTCCTGGTGGTCGCCGGAGTTATCCCTGTCAAGTTCTTGGCAGGAGAGAGGAAGGCAATTTATCAGAGACAAGGCGAGATTGGCAAGGACACGGCAAGAACAGAAGAGCGCTCCCGAACCTTCCAGCAGTGGCAACACAGCTGGGAGCACGACACCCAAAGACGATGGGCAAGACCGTTTCACCGGACTGAATTTATTGCCCGGGCGTTCCCAACGATGCGGAACACACATTCTTCCGCTGCCCCCGTTGGGAAGGGTCCCGCCTGGAGGCCACACAAATTTTTGGTGCATTTTCGGTGGACTCGGTCTGCCAAAAGATCTTGGAGGATGAGGGCAACTGGGATTGTATATCACAGTTCGTCCGGGGCGTCCTCCAGGAAAAGAAATCCGATCTGGACCGCGAATTGACAAAGATCCCTTGATCGAGTGGCTGGATAAGGAGTGAGCCCCACGGGCGTTAGCCAAATTTAGGCCTAGCCTGACGTAATGTGATAAACAATTCCAGGTTAGAATCCTAAAGAGTAGAGGTTTTTAGTGGGTAAACCCGTTTTAGGGGAGCCCTACACTACAGGCTTGCCACCTGTGTGCGTAATTAATTTTTTCTCACCTCTCCCTCCAAAAAAAATAAAATAAAATAAAAAAAAAATAAAAATAAAAAAATAAAAAATAAAAAATTGTCAACAAATAACTTAAAAAGTGAGTAAAAATTCTCGTACGGGACGGGCATCGGAGCGTATTCCTAGTTCTAATAAAGCTATTAAATTTACGCCTACGACCAACTATACAACTTCATAATTACCAGCTGTTTCAAAAAGGCTGCTTAACAAGTAGTAGGTTAAACGGTGGTTCTGGGCCACTCGTAGTTTTTTTTGATGACTTTTTGCTTCATATGACCACTTTTTTTGCTTCATATGACCACTTTTTTTGCTTCGTATGACCACTTTTGCTTCAAATGACCACTTTTTGCTTCAAATGACCACTTTTGCTTCAAATGACCACTTTTGCTTCAAATGACCACTTTTTGCTTCAAATGACCACTTTTTTGCTTCAAATGACCACTTTTTGAATATAATCCAGGGAACACTCGTAGTTTTTTTTGAGCGCCTTCAGCTTCAAATTGACCGGTTTTTTTTATCGGATTCTGGTTGGTTTTGGCCAAATATCAGCCCATTTCAGGGCATTTTTCAGGACTTCAGACAGTGATTTCAAGGAGCATTTTGAATATAATCTAGGGAATACTCATGTTTTGTGAGCGCCTTCAGCTTCAAATTGCAATTTTACCTTCAAAGACACATTTTTAGTCCAAAATTCTCCAATTTTTAACACAGTTTAACCTCTTGAGATCTAATTCCTAAGGCCCAAGGCAGTAGACAAGCCCTAAAACCTAGCAGCTAAGGCTTTAACCTATCAATAAGCCCTATTAACCATTAGCTTAATCCTAATGTGTTGGACCTAAGATCTAAACCTAACGCCTTGCACCTGAGTCCAAAGCCCTAAAACATAGCAGCTAAGGCTTAAACCTGTGAATAGGGCCGATTAGCCACCAGCTTAGACCTAATGTGTTGGACCTAAGATCTAAACCTAAGGCCTTGCACCTGAGTCCAAAGCCCTAAAACATAGCAGCTAAGGCTTAAACCTGTGAATAGGGCCGATTAGCCACCAGCTTAGACCTAATGTGTTGGATCTAAGATCTAAACCTAAGGCCTTGCACCTGAGTCCAAAGCCCTAAAACATAGCAGCTAAGGCTTAAACCTGTGAATAGGGCCGATTAGCCACCAGCTTAGACCTAATGTGTTGGACCTAAGATCTAAACCTAAGGCCTAACAGCTGAGTCCAAAGCCCTAAAACCTAGCAGCTAAGGCTTTGACCTGTGAATAGGGCCTATTAGAAAACAGCCTAAACCTAATGTGTTGGCACTAAGATGCAAACCTAAGGCCTTGCACCTGAGTCCAAAGCCCTAAAAGCTAGCAGCTAAGGATTTGACCTGTGAATAGGGCCTATTATCCAACAGCCTAAACCTAATGTGTTGGCACTAAGAGATAAACCTAAGGCCTTGCACCTGAGTCCAAAGCCCTAAAAGCTAGCAGCTAAGGATTTGACCTGTGAATAGGGCCTATTATCCATCAGCGTAGGCCAAATGTGCTGGACCTAAGATCTAAAGCTTAGCCCTTGCACCTGAGTCCAAAACCCTAAAACCTAGCAGCTAAAGATTTGACCTGTGAATAGTTATTAGCTAACAGCCTAAACCTAATGTGTTGGCACTAAGATGTAAACCTAAGGCCTTGCACCTGAGTCCAAAGCCCTAAAAGCTAGCAGCTAAGGCTTTGACCTGTGAATAGGACCTATTACCCAACAGCTTAGACCTAATGTGTTGAACCTAAAGTCTAAACCTAAGGCCTTGCAACTGAGTCCAAAGCTCAAAAACCTAGTGGCTAAAGCTATGACCTGTGTATAAGACCTATCAGCCCCCAGCCAGGACCTAATGTGTCGGGACTAAGATGTAAACATAAGGCCTGACACCTTAGTACAAAGCCATAAAACCTTAAGATCTGAAAACTTACAAGGGGGCCGCGATTCACAGCCCCCCATGAATTGAGCAAACATTAGGCAACGAGGTCTTTTTTCTTTGAATATGAAATTATGATCAGAAATGGTTATCAGATTCAGATTGGAGTATTTGAAGACCAACCTTCATCCATCTTACCCAACTCCTAACTACCGCATGGACTTGACCCAAGACTCTAAGGCTATACACCGTAGGCTTTAAGGATCTTAGACCCAAGACCTAGGCCATAGAGTTAAGACCTGAATATTTACAAGGGGGCCGCGATTCACGGCCCCCCCTGAAAAGACACTGTGGTCTAAACCTAATACCTAATACACCGTGGTCTAGGCTTTTAGGTTTTTAGACCAAAGACCTACTACACCATGGTCTAGACCCAAGATCTAAGGTCTGTGGTCTAGGCTTCAGGTTCTAAGCCCCAAGATTTAAGGCCTGCATAGGCATTTAGGTTCTTAGCCTCCAGATCTAAGGCCCATAATCTAGGCCTTTAGGTTCTTGAATCCAAGACCTAAGACCGTACATAATGGTCTAGACGCTAAAAGTAAGGCCTGTGATCTAGGTCTCTAAGTTCTTCTCAAGACATAAGGCCCTACACCATGGTCTAAAACCAAGACCTAAGGTCCGTTGTGTAGGCTTTTAGGTTCTTATACCCAAGACCTAAGGCCCTACACCAGGGTCTAAACCAAGATCTAAGGTCCGTGGTCTAGGCTTTTAGGTTCTAATACCCAAGTCCTAAGGCCCTACACCAGGGTGTAGAACCAAGATCTAAGGTCCGTGGTCTAGGCTTTTAGGTTCTTATACCCAAGACCTAAGGTCCGTGGTCTAGGCTTTTAGGTTCTTATACCCAAGACCTAAGGCCCTACACCAGGGTCTAAACCAAGATCTAAGGTCCGTGGTCTAGGCTTTTAGGTTCTAATACCCAAGTCCTAAGGCCCTACACCAGGGTATAGAACCAAGATCTAAGGTCCGTGGTCTAGGCTTTTAGGTTCTTATACCCAACACCTAAGGTCCGTGGTCTAGGCTTTTAGGTTCTTATACCCAAGACCTAAGGCCCTACTCCATGGTCTAGGAAAAAGATCTAAGGTCCGTGGTCTAGGCTTTTAGGTTCTTATACCCAAGTCCTAAGGCCCTACACCATGATCTAAAACCAAGACCTAAGGTCCGTTGAGTAGGCTTTTATGTTCTTATATCCAAGACCTAAGGCCCTACACCAGGGTCTAGAACCAAGATCTAAGGTCCGTGGTCTGGGTTTTTAGGTTCTTATACCCAGGTCCTAAGGCCCTACACCAGGGTCTAAAACCAAGATCTAAGGTCCGTGGTCTAGGTTTTTAGGTTCTTATACCCAAGTCCTAAGGCCCTACACCAGGGTCTAAAACCAAGATCTAAGGTCCGTGGTCTAGGCTTTTAGGTTCTTATACCCAAGTCCTAAGGCCCTACACCAGGGTCTAGAACCAAGATCTAAGGTCCGTTGTGTAGGCTTTTAAGTTCTTATACCCAAGACCTAAGGCCCTACACCAGGGTTTAGAACCAAGGTCCGTTGTCTAGGCTTTTAGGTTCTTATACCCAAGTCCTAAGGCACTACACCAGGGTCTATTAGCAAGATCTAAGGTCCGTGGTCTAGGCTTTTAGGTTTTTATACCCAAGTCCTAAGGCCCTACACCATGGTCTAAAACCAAGACCTAAGGTCCGTTGAGTAGGTTTTAGGTTCTAATACCCAAGACCTAAGCCCCTCCACCAGGGTCTAGAACCAAGATCTAAGGTCCAAGGTCTAGGCTTTTAGGTTCTTATACCCAAATCCTAAGGCCCTACACCAGGGTCTAGAACCAAGATCTAAGGTCCGTGGTCTAGGCTTTTAGGTTTTTATACCCAAGTCCTAAGGCCCTACACCAGGGTCTAAAACCAAGATCTAAGGTCCGTGGTCTAGGCTTTTAGGTTCTTATACCCAAGTCCTAAGGCCCTACACCAGGGTCTAGAACCAAGATCTAAGGTCCGTTGTGTAGGCTTTTAAGTTCTTATACCCAAGACCTAAGGCCCTACACCAGGGTTTAGAACCAAGTTCTAAGGTCCGTGGTCTAGGCTTTTAGGTTCTTATACCCAAGTCCTAAGGCCCTACACCAGGGTCTAGAACCAAGATCTAAGGTCCGTGGTCTAGGCTTTTAGGTTCTTATACACAAGTCCTAAGGCACTACACCAGGGTCTAGGAGCAAGGTCTAAGGTCCGTGGTCTAGGCTTTTAGGTTCTTATACCCAAGTCCTAAGGCCCTACACCAGGGTCTAGAACCAAGATCTAAGGTCCGTGGTCTAGGCTTTTAGGTTCTTATACCCAAGTTCTAAGGCCCTACACCAGGGTCTAGAACCAAGATCTAAGGTCCGTGGTCTAGGCTTTTAGGTTCTTATACCCAAGTCCTAAAGCCCTACACCAGGGTCTAGAACCAAGATCTAAGGTCCGTGGTCCTGGCCTTTAGGTTCTTATACCCAAGTCCTAAGGCCCTACACCAGGGTCTAGAACCAAGATTTAAGGTCCGTTGAGTAGGCTTTTAGGTTCTTATACCCAAGTCCTAAGGACCTACACCAGGGTCTAAAACCAAGATCTAAGGTCCGTGGTCTAGGCTTTTAGGTTCTTATACCCAAGACCTAAGGCCCTACACCATGGTCTAGAACCAAGATCTAAGGTCCGTGGTCCTGGCCTTTAGGTTCTTATACCCAAGTCCTAAGGCCCTACACCAGGGTCTAGAACCAAGATTTAAGGTCCGTTGAGTAGGCTTTTAGGTTCTTATACCCAAGTCCTAAGGACCTACACCAGGGTCTAAAACCAAGATCTAAGGTCCGTGGTCTAGTCTTTTAGGTTCTTATACCCAAGACCTAAGGCCCTACACCATGGTCTAGAACCAAGATCTAAGGTCCGTGGTCTAGGCTTAGGGTCTTAAGCTCTGAGACGCAAGACTTAGGGAACTACACCTTTTTCTAGGCTTTTAAGTATTTACACCCAAGGCCTAAGGCCCTACACCCTGGTCTAGTTTTTTAAGCTCTTAGACCCAAGACTTAGGGCCATACACCACGGTCTAGGCTTTTAAGTACTTAGACCCACAAGACTTAAGGCCATACACCCTGGTCTATCCTTTTAGGTTCTTATACCCAAGTCCTAAGGCCCTACACCAGGGTCTAGAACCAAGATCTAAGGTCCGTGGTCTAGGCTTTTAGGTTCTTATACCCAAGTTCTAAGGCCCTACACCAGGGTCTAGAACCAAGATCTAAGGTCCGTGGTCTAGGCTTTTAGGTTCTTATACCCAAGTCCTAAAGCCCTACACCAGGGTCTAGAACCAAGATCTAAGGTCCGTGGTCCTGGCCTTTAGGTTCTTATACCCAAGTCCTAAGGCCCTACACCAGGGTCTAGAACCAAGATTTAAGGTCCGTTGAGTAGGCTTTTAGGTTCTTATACCCAAGTCCTAAGGACCTACACCAGGGTCTAAAACCAAGATCTAAGGTCCGTGGTCTAGGCTTTTAGGTTCTTATACCCAAGTCCTAAAGCCCTACACCAGGGTCTAGAACCAAGATCTAAGGTCCGTGGTCCTGGCCTTTAGGTTCTTATACCCAAGTCCTAAGGCCCTACACCAGGGTCTAGAACCAAGATTTAAGGTCCGTTGAGTAGGCTTTTAGGTTCTTATACCCAAGTCCTAAGGACCTACACCAGGGTCTAAAACCAAGATCTAAGGTCCGTGGTCTAGGCTTTTAGGTTCTTATACCCAAGACCTAAGGCCCTACACCATGGTCTAGAACCAAGATCTAAGGTCCGTGGTCTAGGCTTAGGGTCTTAAGCTCTGAGACGCAAGACTTAGGGAACTACACCTTTTTCTAGGCTTTTAAGTATTTACACCCAAGGCCTAAGGCCCTACACCCTGGTCTAGTTTTTTAAGCTCTTAGACCCAAGACTTAGGGCCATACACCACGGTCTAGGCTTTTAAGTACTTAGACCCACAAGACTTAAGGCCATACACCCTGGTCTATCCTTTTAGGTTCTTATACCCAAGACCTAAGGCCCTACACCCTGGTCTAGGCTTTTAAGTACTTAGACCCAAGACCTAAGGCCATAAAGTAAAGACCTGAAAACTTACAAGGGAGTCGCGATTCACGACCTCTGAACAGACACTGTGGACCCAAGACCTAAGGCCTTACACCGTGGTCTAGACTTAAGTACTTAGACCCAAGACTCAGGGCCATACACCACAGTATAGACTTTTAAGCACTTAGACCCCAAGACCTAAGGCCATATACCCTGGCCTAGGCTTTTAAGCATTTAGACCCAAGGCCTAAGGCCCTGAACCGTGGTCTAGGCTTTTAGGTTCTTATACCCAAGACCTAAGGCCCTACACCGTGGGCTAGGCTTCAAAGCTCTTAGACCCAAACCCTAAGGCGGTCCGCATGGGTTAGACTCAAGACCCAAGGGCATACACACTGGTCTAGGCTTTTAAGTACTTAGATCAAGACCTAAAGTCATAAACCGTAGGCTAGGCTTTTAAGCACTTAAACTCAATGCCTAAGGCGGTCTGCATGGGCTAGACTTAAGACCTAAAGCCATAAACCATTTTCTAGGCTTTTAAGCTCTCAGACTCAAGACCTAAGGCCATACACCGTGATCTAGGCTTTTAAGTACTTAGACCCAAGACCTAAGACCATACACCATGGTCTAGGCTTTTAAGTACTTATACCCAAGACCTAAGGCCATACACCATAGTCTAGGCTTTTAGGTTCTTACACCCAACACCTAAGGCCCTACACCGTGGGCTAGGCTTTAAAGCTCTAAGACCCAAGACCTAAAACCATTAGGTTAAGACTTAAAAACTTACAAGTTAATGGCAATTCACGATCCCCGAACAGACACCGTGGTCTAGACCCAATACTTAAGGCCCTACACGAAGACCCAAGAGCTAAGGTCCTTCACCATGATCTAGACCCTAAGACCAAAGACCTTACACTATGGTCTAGTACTCGGCATAAACCGTTTGCAGTTGTGGTTGTTTCATCTATTTCTAGAGGTAAGTCGGCCTCTAAGTTCTTAGAACCTAAGACCAAAGGCCTTATACCACGGTCTAGTACTCGGCATAAGCCATGTGCAGTTGTGGTTGTTTCATCTATAGCTAGAGGAAAGTCCTAAGTTCTTAGACCCTAAGACCAAAGGCCTTACACCATGGTCTAGTACTCGGCGTAAACCGTTTTGCAGTTGTGGTTGTTTCATCTATAGCTTAAGGTAAGTCCTAGGTTCTTAGACCCTAAGACCAAAGGCCTTACATCATGGTCTAGTATTCCTTCTTAAGCCGTGTGCAGTGGTTAATTTGTCTATACTTAGAAGAAAGTCGGCCTTTAAGTTCTTAGACCCTAGACCTAAGACCCATGGACTACAACCTAAACCTAAGGCCACATCCCGAGGTTTTGTACTCGTTTAAAACCGTGTGCAGTTGTGGTTGTTTCATCTATAGCTGGGCGAAGGTTGGCCTTTGATAACTGTGTGCAGTTATTACTGTTTTGTCTCGAAAAAGAGAAAGTTTATGCTTTTACACCATAACTTAGAACGAAAACCCATGGTCTTATTCCTAAAACCAAGGACCTTAGACCGATACCCTAGGACATAAGGGCTTAGACTTATTGCTTTAGATCTAGGGCAAAAGGAATTTAAATGAGGATCTAAGGCCTCATAATTTAGACCAACCCCAATCCCAAGCATTTAAGGCATTATACCATGGACCTGTATGTATATGACCTTAAACATTTGACCTAAGATCTAAAACTTTAACATAAGTCTTAAGCCCTAAGACCCTACCCCATGGGCTAGTACTGGTCCTACACCATAAGGGACCGTGTAAAATGGCGTGCATAAAGCCAATCACATGGATTATTTGAAAGCCCAGCGCACATGAACACCTGTGTTTGCTGTTGGGCGTTTTTATGATTTGTGCTTTCGGGCGTTTTGCAAACTCGACGCGGAAATTACGATCGCAGACGTAAATTATTAAAAAAACATCGTGTACACATCGATTTTAAAAAACGATCGTACACGTCGATTATTTTAAACAGCGTCTGGGCATCGATTCTAAAAAACGTTCGCAGACGTTAATTATTAAAAGGCATCGTCTACACATCGATTTTGAAATCGTTCGCAGACGTTAATTACTAAAGGGCATCGTCTACACATCGATTTGCAATATGCAGGTCGAGTTTGCAAAACGCCCGAAAGCACAAATCATAAAAACGCCCAACAGCAAACACAGGTGTTCATGTGCGCTGGGCTTTCAAATAATCCATGTGATTGGCTTTATGCACGCCATTTTACACGGTCCCTTATGGTGTAGGACCAGTACTAGCCCATGGGGTAGGGTCTTAGGGCTTAAGACTTATGTTAAAGTTTTAGATCTTAGGTCAAATGTTTAAGGTCATATACATACAGGTCCATGGTATAATGCCTTAAATGCTTGGGATTGGGGTTGGTCTAAATTATGAGGCCTTAGATCCTCATTTAAATTCCTTTTGCCCTAGATCTAAAGCAATAAGTCTAAGCCCTTATGTCCTAGGGTATCGGTCTAAGGTCCTTGGTTTTAGGAATAAGACCATGGGTTTTCGTTCTAAGTTATGGTGTAAAAGCATAAACTTTCTCTTTTTCGAGACGAAACAGTAATAACTGCACACAGTTATCAAAGGCCAACCTTCGCCCAGCTATAGATGAAACAACCACAACTGCACACGGTTTTAAACGAGTACAAAACCTCGGGATGTGGCCTTAGGTTTAGGTTGTAGTCCATGGGTCTTAGGTCTAGGGTCTAAGAACTTAAAGGCCGACTTTCTTCTAAGTATAGACAAATTAACCACTGCACACGGCTTAAGAAGGAATACTAGACCATGATGTAAGGCCTTTGGTCTTAGGGTCTAAGAACCTAGGACTTACCTTTAGCTATAGATGAAACAACCACAACTGCAAAACGGTTTATGCCGAGTACTAGACCATGGTGTAAGGCCTTTGGTCTTAGGGTCTAAGAACTTAGGACTTTCCTCTAGCTATAGATGAAACAACCACAACTGCACATGGCTTATGCCGAGTACTAGACCGTGGTATAAGGCCTTTGGTCTTAGGTTCTAAGAACTTAGAGGCCGACTTACCTCTAGAAATAGATGAAACAACCACAACTGCAAACGGTTTATGCCGAGTACTAGACCATAGTGTAAGGTCTTTGGTCTTAGGGTCTAGATCATGGTGAAGGACCTTAGCTCTTGGGTCTTCGTGTAGGGCCTTAAGTATTGGGTCTAGACCACGGTGTCTGTTCGGGGATCGTGAATTTCCATTAACTTGTAAGTTTTTAAGTCTTAACCTAATGGTTTTAGGTCTTAGGTCTAAGAGCTTTAAAGCCTAGCCCACGGTGTAGGGCCTTAGGTGTTGGGTGTAAGAACCTAAAAGCCTAGACTATGGTGTATGGCCTTAGGTCTTGGGTATAAGTACTTAAAAGCCTAGACCATGGTGTATGGTCTTAGGTCTTGGGTCTAAGTACTTAAAAGCCTAGATCACGGTGTATGGCCTTAGGTCTTGAGTCTGAGAGCTTAAAAGCCTAGAAAATGGTTTATGGCCTTAGGTCTTAAGTCTAGCCCATGCAGACCGCCTTAGGCATTGAGTTTAAGTGCTTAAAAGCCTAGCCTACGGTTTATGACTTTAGGTCTTGATCTAAGTACTTAAAAGCCTAGACCAGTGTGTATGCCCTTGGGTCTTGAGTCTAACCCATGCGGACCGCCTTAGGGTTTGGGTCTAAGAGCTTTGAAGCCTAGCCCACGGTGTAGGGCCTTAGGTCTTGGGTATAAGAACCTAAAAGCCTAGACCACGGTTCAGGGCCTTAGGCCTTGGGTCTAAATGCTTAAAAGCCTAGGCCAGGGTATATGGCCTTAGGTCTTGGGGTCTAAGTGCTTAAAAGTCTATACTGTGGTGTATGGCCCTGAGTCTTGGGTCTAAGTACTTAAAAGTCTAGACCACGGTGTAAGGCCTTAGGTCTTGGGTCCACAGTGTCTGTTCAGAGGTCGTGAATCGCGACTCCCTTGTAAGTTTTCAGGTCTTTACTTTATGGCCTTAGGTCTTGGGTCTAAGTACTTAAAAGCCTAGACCAGGGTGTAGGGCCTTAGGTCTTGGGTATAAGAACCTAAAAGGATAGACCAGGGTGTATGGCCTTAAGTCTTGTGGGTCTAAGTACTTAAAAGCCTAGACCGTGGTGTATGGCCCTAAGTCTTGGGTCTAAGAGCTTAAAAAACTAGACCAGGGTGTAGGGCCTTAGGCCTTGGGTGTAAATACTTAAAAGCCTAGAAAAAGGTGTAATTCCTTAAGTCTTGGGTCTCAGAGCTTAAGACCCTAAGCCTAGACCACGGACCTTAGATCTTGGTTCTAGACCATGGTGTAGGGCCTTAGATCTTGGGTATAAGAACCTAAAAGCCTAGACCAAGGACCTTAGATCTTGGTTTTAGACCCTGGTGTAGGTCCTTAGGACTTGGGTATAAGAACCTAAAAGCCTACTCAACGGACCTTAGATCTTGGTTCTAGACCGTGGTGTAGGGCCTTAGGACTTGGGTATAAGAACCTAAAAGCCTAGACCACGGATCTTAGATCTTGGTTCTAGACCCTGGTGTAGGGCCTTAGGACTTGGGTATAAGAACCTAAAAGCCTAGACCACGGACCTTAGATCTTGGTTCTAGACCCTGGTGTAGGGCCTCAGGATCTGGGTATAAGAACCTAAAAGCCTAGACCACGGACCTTAGATCTCGGGTCTAGACCCTGGTGTAGGGCCTTAGGACTTGGGTATAAGAACCTAAAAGCCTAGACCACAGACCTTAGATCTTGGTTCTAGACCCTGGTGTAGGGCCTTAGGACTTGGGTATAAGAACCTAAAGGCCAGGACCAAGGACCTTAGATCGTGGTTCTAGACCCTGGTGTAGGGCCTTAGGACTTGGGTATAAGAACCTAAAAGCCTAGACCACGGACCTTAGATCTTGGTTTTAGACCCTGGTGTAGGGCCTTAGGACTTGGGTATAAGAACCTAAAAGCCTAGACCACGGACCTTAGATCTTGGTTCTAGACCCTGGTGTAGGGCCTTAGGACGTGGGTATAAGAACCTAAAAGCCTAGACCATGGACCTTAGATCTTGGTTCTAGACCCTGGTGTAGGACCTTAGGACTTGGGTATAAGAACCTAAAAGCCTAGACCACGGACCTTAGATCTTGGTTCTAGACCCTGGTGTAGGGCCTTAGGACTTGGGTATAAGAACCTAAAAGCCTAGACCACGGACCTTAGATCTTGCTCCTAGACCCTGGTGTAGGGCCTTAGGACTTGGGTATAAGAACCTAAAAGCCTAGACCACGGACCTTAGATCTTGCTTCTAGAACCTGGTGTAGTGCCTTAGGACTTGGGTATAAGAACCTAAAAGCCTAGACCACGGACCTTAGATCTTGGTTCTAGACCCTGGTGTAGGGCCTTAGGACTTGGGTATAAGAACCTAAAAGCCTAGACCACGGACCTTAGATCTTGGTTCTAAACCCTGGTGTAGGGCCTTAGGTCTTGGGTATAAGAACTTAAAAGAATACACAACGGACCTTAGATCTTGGTTCTAGACCCTGGTGTAGGGCCTTAGGACTTGGGTATAAGAACCTAAAAGCCTAGACCACGGACCTTAGATCTTGGTTTTAGACCCTGGTGTAGGGCCTTAGGACTTGGGTATAAGAACCTAAAAGCCTAGACCACGGACCTTAGATCTTGGTTCTAGACCCTGGTGTAGGGCCTTAGGATTTGGGTATAAGAACCTAAAAGCCTAGAACTTGGACCTTAGATCTTGGTTCTAGACCCTGGTGGAGGGGCTTAGGTCTTGGGTATTAGAACCTAAAACCTACTCAACGGACCTTAGGTCTTGGTTTTAGACCATGGTGTAGGGCCTTAGGTCTTGGGTATAAGAACTTAAAAGCCTACACAACGGACCTTAGATCTTGGTTCTAGACCCTGGTGTAGGGCCTTAGGACTTGGGTATAAGAACCTAAAAGCCTAGACCACGGACCTTAGATCTTGGTTCTAGACCCTGGTGTAGGGCCTTAGGTCTTGGGTATAAGAACATAAAAGCCTACTCAACGGACCTTATTTCTTGGTTTTAGATCATGGTGTAGGGCCTTAGGACTTGGGTATAAGAACCTAAAAGCCTAGACCACGGACCTTAGATCTTTTTCCTAGACCATGGAGTAGGGCCTTAGGTCTTGGGTATAAGAACCTAAAAGCCTACACCACGGACCTTAGGTCTTGGGTATAAGAACCTAAAAGCCTAGACCACGGACCTTAGATCTTGGTTCTAGACCCTGGTGTAGGGCCTTAGGACTTGGGTATTAGAACCTAAAAGCCTAGACCATGGACCTTAGATCTTGGTTTAGACCCTGGTGTAGGGCCTTAGGTCTTGGGTATAAGAACCTAAAAGCCTAGACCACGGACCTTACGTCTTGGGTATAAGAACCTAAAAGCCTAGACCACGGACCTTAGATCTTGGTTCTAGACCCTGGTGTAGGGCCTTAGGACTTGGGTATTAGAACCTAAAAGCCTAGACCACGGACCTTAGATCTTGGTTTAGACCCTGGTGTAGGGCCTTAGGTCTTGGGTATAAGAACCTAAAAGCCTACACAACGGACCTCAGGTCTTGGTTTTAGACCATGGTGTAGGGCCTTATGTCTTGAGAAGAACTTAGAGACCTGGATCACAGGCCTTAATTTTAGCGTCTAGACCATTATGTACGGTCTTAGGTCTTGGATTCAAGAACCTAAAGGCCTAGATTATGGGCCTTAGATCTGGAGGCTAAGAACCTAAATGCCTATGCAGGCCTTAAATCTTGGGAATTAGAACCTGAAGCCTAGACCACAGACCTTAGATCTTGGGTCTAGACCATGGTGTAGTAGGTCTTTGGTCTAAAAACCTAAAAGCCTAGACCACGGTGTATTAGGTTTAGACCACAGTGTCTTTTCAGGGGGGGCTGTGAATCGCGGCCCCCTTGTAAATATTCAGGTCTTAACTCTATGGCCTAGGTCTTGGGTCTAAGATCCTTAAAGCCTACGGTGTATAGCCTTAGAGTCTTGGGTCAAGTCCATGCGGTAGTTAGGAGTTGGGTAAGATGGATGAAGGTTGGTCTTCAAATACTCCAATCTGAATCTGATAACCATTTCTGATCATAATTTCATATTCAAAGAAAAAAGACCTCGTTGCCTAATGTTTGCTCAATTCATTGGGGGCTGTGAATCGCGGCCCCCTTGTAAGTTTTCAGATCTTAAGGTTTTATGGCTTTGTACTAAGGTGTCAGGCCTTATGTTTACATCTTAGTCCCGACACATTAGGTCCTGGCTGGGGGCTGATAGGTCTTATACACAGGTCATAGCTTTAGCCACTAGGTTTTTGAGCTTTGGACTCAGTTGCAAGGCCTTAGGTTTAGACTTTAGGTTCAACACATTAGGTCTAAGCTGTTGGGTAATAGGTCCTATTCACAGGTCAAAGCCTTAGCTGCTAGCTTTTAGGGCTTTGGACTCAGGTGCAAGGCCTTAGGTTTACATCTTAGTGCCAACACATTAGGTTTAGGCTGTTAGCTAATAACTATTCACAGGTCAAATCTTTAGCTGCTAGTTTTTAGGGTTTTGGACTCAGGTGCAAGGGCTAAGCTTTAGATCTTAGGTCCAGCACATTTGGCATACGCTGATGGATAATAGGCCCTATTCACAGGTCAAATCCTTAGCTGCTAGCTTTTAGGGCTTTGGACTCAGGTGCAAGGCCTTAGGTTTATCTCTTAGTGCCAACACATTAGGTTTAGGCTGTTGGATAATAGGCCCTATTCACAGGTCAAATCCTTAGCTGCTAGCTTTTAGGGCTTTGGACTCAGGTGCAAGGCCTTAGGTTTGCATCTTAGTGCCAACACATTAGGTTTACGCTGTTGGCTAATAGGTACTATTCACAGGTCAAAGCCTTAGCTGCTAAGTTTTAGGGTTTTGGACTCATGTGCAAGGCCTTAGGTTTACATCTTAGTGCCAACACATTAGGTCTAAGCTAAATGCAAATAGGTCCTATTCACAGGTCAAAGCTTTAGCTGCTAGGTTTTAGGACCTAAGTCCAAGGAATTTCATCTTAGGAACCATGTGTAAGGCCTTAGGTTTAGATCTTAGGTCCAACACATTAGGCCTAAGCTGATAGATGATAGGCCCTATTCACAGGTCAAAGCCTTAGCTGCTAGCTTTTAGGGCTTTGGACTCAGGTGCAAGGCCTTTGGTTTACATCTTAGTGCCAACACATTAGGTTTAGGCTGTTAGCTAATAGGCCCTATTCACAGGTCAAATCTTTAGCTGCTAGGTTTTAGGGTTTTGGACTCAGGTGCAAGGGCTAAGCTTTAGATCTTAGGTCCAGCACATTTGGCCTACGCTGATGGATAATAGGCCCTATTCACAGGTCAAATCCTTAGCTGCTAGCTTTTAGGGCTTTGGACTCAGGTGCAAGGCCTTAGGTTTATCTCTTAGTGCCAACACATTAGGTTTAGGCTGTTGGATAATAGGCCCTATTCACAGGTCAAATCCTTAGCTGCTAGGTTTTATCGTTTTGGACTCAGGTACAAGGGCTTAGGTTTAGATCTTAGGTCCAGCACATTAGGCCTACGCTGATGGATAATAGGCCCTATTCACAGGTCAAAGCCTTAGCTGCTAGCTGTTAGGACTTTGGACTCAGGTGCAAGGCCTTAGGTTTATCTCTTAGTGCCAACACATTAGGTTTAGGCTGTTGGCTAATAGGCCCTATTCACAGGTCAAATCCTTAGCTGCTAGATTTTAGGGCTTTGGACTCAGGTGCAAGGCCTTAGGATTACATCTTAGTGCCAACACATTAGGTTTACGCTGTTGGCTAATAGGCCCTATTCACAGGTCAAATCCTTAGCTGCTAGGTTTTAGGGCTTTGGACTCAGCTGTTAGGCCTTAGGTTTAGATCTTAGGTCCAACACATTAGGTCTAAGCTGGTGGCTAATCGGCCCTATTCACAGGTTTAAGCCTTAGCTGCTATGTTTTAGGGCTTTGGACTCAGGTGCAAGGCCTTAGGTTTAGATCTTAGGTCCAACACATTAGGTCTAAGCTGGTGGCTAATCGGCCCTATTCACAGGTTTAAGTCTTAGCTGCTATGTTTTAGGGCTTTGGACTCAGGTGCAAGGCCTTAGGTTTAGATCTTAGGTCCAACACATTAGGATTAAGCTAATGGTTAATAGGGCTTATTGATAGGTTAAAGCCTTAGCTGCTAGGTTTTAGGGCTTGTCTACTGCCTTGGGCCTTAGGAATTAGATCTTAAGAGGTTAAACTGGGTTAAAAATTGGAGAATTTTGGCCTAAAAATGTGTCTTTGAAGGTAAAATTGCAATTTGAAGCTGAAGGCGCTCACAAAACATGAGTATTCCCTGGATTATATTCAAAATGCTCCTTGAAATCACTGTCTGAAGTCCTGAAAAATGCCCTGAAATGGGCTGATATTTGGCCAAAACCAACCAGAATCCGGTAAAAAAACCGGTCAATTTGAAGCTGAAGGCGCTCAAAAAAAACTACGAGTGTTCCCTGGATTATATTCAAAAAGTGGTCATTTGAAGCAAAAAAGTGGTCATTTGAAGCAAAAAGTGGTCATTTGAAGCAAAAGTGGTCATTTGAAGCAAAAGTGGTCATTTGAAGCAAAAAGTGGTCATTTGAAGCAAAAGCGGTCATACGAAGCAAAAAAAGTGGTCATATGAAGCAAAAAAAGTGGTCATATGAAGCAAAAAGTCATCAAAAAAAAACTACGAGGGTGGCCCAGAACCATCCTTATATATCTACTTTAACATTAATGTTCCTTTATTTTTGTATATATCTTTTGTTGTTATTTCGTTACCAAAATAGCAACCCATAAGACCAATGTTAAAAATTACGATTTTCAAACTTAAACTAGTGCACATGTTACCGTGTTGCTCAACATCGAGCAATTTATTTTGATACATTCAGTTCATCGATGAAATCCGACCAATCCAATATTGTGAATATAAGGAGTCTAGTGATCACCAAAAACTACAGCTGTACGTTAACAGATGTTTAAAATGCTCAAACCAATATCAATGTTATTTTAATGGGGAGATTTCAAATTTAATTTGTGGATAAGTTAGATTCTCATAAATTTTTGGCGGAAACAACTACAGACCAAGCCCTATCCAACAACACTAAAAACTTGAAAATTGGTTGAGAATCGTAGGAGGAGTTCTCAACACAAAAAAACCCTCAGTATATTAAATAAGTATAGATTTAGACAAAATTCGATTTTTATGGGATTGAGGCCGATCCTAAACTTATTTTTGGACCAAAACACACTTAAATGTAAAGTTTAAGCAAAATCTAAATGCTAAATTTCGAGATCATGGAACACACATCCCTTCAAACATTGCTCACATTATAGTTTAGAATATCTATCTATACTTAGTACCGGGGTGCCGAGCTTCGCCCTATAAATATGTTGTAAAATGTAACAAAATTTTTAAGTTAATTATGTGAGGGTGATACATCGAGCACGTCAGTCTTCCCTTTTCCACAGGTCTTTTTTTTTACTTGATCCTCCTCGAGAATATTGGATTAGCAGATTTATTTCAACTGTAAATAAAGAATTTAAATTACGATGTACGTTTTGGAGTCGCATTTTTCCTTGAATAAAATTTTTAATCTCTATCTATAAAAACGAAAGTATGTATCTTGAAAAACGAAAGCTTTGTGAGTCTTGACGAATAGGCGCAAAGACTACTGGACCGATTGACCTGAAACTTTGTAAAACTATATTTTATTTTTCTAGGAGAAAGATTTAAATAGGCCTATTTCTGTTATTCATAAGCTTCTGAGCTTTTTCCTAATGGCCTTGCAGATTTACTTCATTGCACGTTTAAATTTAAACAGAGTTTACAACAGATTATTCAAACGTGTAACTGGCAACTTAAATAAGTGCGTTGTGTTTAAATGTCTTTAATCTTTGATTCAATTCAATAATTTAAAAAAACAGCTGTCAAAAATTTATTCTCCATGGTATTGGATTATTCTGTAAAATATTTATACGCAGTTAAACGTGTAAACACTATACAAAACATAGTACATTAAATTAATTGTAACACAAAGTTTTTTAAGCATTCCCAACAGTCAAATCCCCTACAACCTTATATTTTATTGAAAGCTCTTGACGATATCCTCCCAACCACCATAGGGCTTCACCCCAGACATCTTCAAAATTACCATCTTATTCTTATGGAAGAAACACGTTAGTGATGAACACATGAAAACATTTAGGAATATTTATTAATAAGTAGCTGTTCTCATTCAATCAGTAATAAAAAATAAAAAAAACTAGAGTATCATACTTGTGGCAAGTGAGCATATAATAGCAAACGAGCTAAATCTGACAGTGAGCATAACGAACAAGCTCTCATGAAGGACAAAAAATTCCTCAGGTTGGCATTGTAAAGCAAGCCGGGTAAGCTAGTTGGTAATAAAAATAAAAAACTAAGAGATCGATTTGAGGCTAGTAAGCGCAGCAAACGAGCTCACCTGAAGGGCATAAAATTTCTCGGGTTGGCATTGCAATTTGAGTACCGTTGCAAAGTACGGGTCAGTCAGCTAGTAATATATATAAATTTAAAGCACAAACTGCCTTTATTGTTCAAATACCAATGTATAGGCATAAGAATTTATACAGAACAGAATAATTAGGGACATCCCAACCCAACGAGTTTGAAATAGATGTACAGTGGAGTGCTACTACGATAGGGAATTTCGTCTACCAATGATTGGTGTAATTTTACCAATGATTCCCGACGTTTATTTGGTAATCCGGCTTTCGTTTACACTTGTCCATCTGCTATTAGACATTTTACCCGCAATACGAAGATTCTATGGTAACCAATCTCAAAAGCCTGATCACAGGCCATAAAATCGTAGTAATTTTAAAGAGAAACAACAATTAATCAAATGTTTTAAAGTATAATCTGTGATTGTAGAAGCTTGTAGCAACCAATTAGAACATCTAAAAATAGGTAAACGAGGAAACGAGAGTAAAGTGTGGGTAGTTAAAAAAGAAACGGCCGAAACTATATGGGTAAAATAGCTCGAATGATCAGATAACAAATTGACATGTGTCTAAATTGCCATGTGAAATTATCTATGTCTATTTCAACCTCGTTCACTCAAAAACAGAGGAAAATAAAGTGCTGATACTAAAGGCCTGCAGGATTACTTCTCGTTATTGTCACGGAAGCACTCTTTCTGTGTCTTAAATCTCAAAATGAGCAAATGTGTTTCCCAAAAATCAATACAACAACAAACTTCTGCAAAATTGTTTAGGCCATCCGTTTACATATTCAACCAATCAGCATAATTCGTAAATAAAAATCACGTCTTGGTTCTATCTGTGTTTTAAGGGTGGCGTTTTCACTTCCCCTATAAGGATGTCCCTACTTATTTGGTTCTGTATGCATTGAAGATACTAATCTATCTATCTATATATTAATACGCAAGCATGTTTTGTTTCCTCCTTTTTTCTCAGCTCCTGTGCATCGTAGGAGAAATCGGCGCATACCGTTAGAAAGGTATAGTTCTGTTGATGAACAGAATCACATTCTAATTCACATCGGACTACAGGGCTAAGCACCACAGGCTTTCAAAGCTCCAATGTTAATCTTATGGAGGAAGGAGAATTGATTAAATCATTAGACAGCTGTTGTAAAAACAAATGCTATAGAGAAATAGGAAGAACACATGTTTCAGTTAATGTTTTTAAACTTCTTGGATCCATATCAACTGAAATATTGATCGAATTTTGATCAGGATGCGGTCTCTAGTACTTATTTAATACGCTAAGGGTTTTTTTGTCTTGAGAACTCCTCCTACAATTTTCAACCGATTTTCAAGTTTTTGGTGTCGTTAGATAGGGCTTGGTCTATAGTAGTAGTGCAAAAGTAAGGCTTTTAAAACAGTTCAAGGTCACCCGAGCGATGACGTCATCGATGACGTCATCGAGGTCAATGACCCCATCGATGACGTCATCGATTGCATCATCGATGACGTCATCACCAATGACGTCACTTCCTTGACGTCACACCCATGACGTCACAGAAATGACGTGCTGATGACGTCATCACCCCTTACGTCACCAAGATGACGTCACCGATGTCACAAAGGTCAAGGTCACGCTGAAACCTAAAATTTTTTGGCACTTTTGCTGTTTCTCGCACTACGCTCCGAGTTTCAGTCACAGTTACCATGACCTTGACAACTTGGAGCGAATTTGCGATGAGAAACAGCAAAAGTGCTGAGGAAACTTGAAGTTTGCAACGTGACTCTGCCTAAATCGTCATGTGACACCGCTCGGGTGACCTTGAACTGTTCCAAAAGCCTTACTTTAACCATTACTGCAACCGCGATGTGCACCCTACGACAGACACCGAGCGACTGACTGTCCGGCCCCGCGCACTCTAGGTATATTGGCTTAAGAGACTAAGACTCTAAACTGTCAGGAATGTGAGTAACTAACTGAATTTTGCAAGGAAAAGTCATTTCATCCAATATTCTAAACAAATCTTCATCAGTAAAACTTACATTAGTCTGTTTGGTATAAAACTTAGGGTGTCCCCGCAACAGTTTGCGCCACTTAGCTAAAGTTGAAACCCTTTTGACTTTGAATGGTGGACAGTGAGCAACTAATAAAGCCTTAACACGGCTAAGTTTCTTACCTAAAGCGTCCCGCGACATGGCTTCCCCTCACAAAAGTCCGCACAATACTGAGAGACTGCTTGTAGCGCATGAGTCAAGGGAAAAGAGGTGGGGGAAACAGCAGGAATGGGGGAAGGTCACAGTGGTGGGGGAAGGTGAGGTGGTACGCTGGAGTATCGCATTACTTTACCATGAGCTGTCCTACAGTAAACACACTGTTCTCTTGGCCCGAGTTGGCACTAGAAGAAACATTTCTGTACAGCTTAGGCTGTGAGAGCCGAGGAAGCAAAGTCAAAGTGGAAATTGTGTTAAACTCCAAGATGAAGAGTCTCCTAAATAAACTAATTGTATCCCTGCAATCTACTATAACTTTAGAGAAATACCACTTTATTAAGCGACACCTTATACTTTGGCAAAACGAAGCGGAAATGGAAAAGATTACAGTAAAATTAATTTAACTTAAAACTTGGACTGGACACTTATGGCGATACCACGTGGCGTGCAAACGCCACCCTAAACATTACAAGTTAGGTTATTGAGCACCTCTGGTACGATAACCGATGTGCTAGAGTTAAAGTGTGATGACCTTGAGTCAAAACACTGAAATACTACAAGTCGATATCGTCCCAGAGTTAAAGTGTAGTGACCTACATTCAGAACTTGTAAAATTACTTACATATAGAGAGCTAGAGAACAGCGAGACGCACCGCATGGAAGCCGGAGACATACTGGCGAAGCGGTGTTGTGCAGTCTAGGGACCCAGTTGTGGTGGGGGGTATAGCCAACACTTAGAGTACAAGTGTTGTGGGTGACCTTGACCCACTTAACTTACGTGCCCCCCCCCCGACAAAAAGTGCGAACCCCCCCCCCCCCCCGACAAAAAGTGCCCCCCCCCCGACAAAAAGTGCGACCCCCCCCCCGACAAAAAGTGCGAACCCCCCCCCCCTCCCCCACCCCCACCCCCTCCCCCACCCCTGATATCCTGGGCGTGGCAGCCCCGGCGGGGATATAAGGGGGTCCAGCCAGAGCCGGCTCGCAGTCCGCTCCCGCGCGTTGAACGTGAACGATCGGGACGGACCGCCATAGGCATCACTAAACATTGAATGGTGCCTTCAGTGTTTAGCGAAGTCTACTCTAACTTTAAGACTTGTATTAGTTGTAAGATATTGCGCTTGCGTTTGGGTATTGCGAATTGTTTTATATGAGAGTGTTTTACTTGTACCCTATGTCTCCTGTGTCTTGTTTGTTATATGCGTTTAATGTGTATGTGCTTGTTCCAGCATTGACTACGTTGAGCTCAATTGTGTGTTGTAAGTGTGTTATATGTTTCTAAAGTGTATACGCTTGTTTTAGCAATCCCCCCTTGAGCTTTTTCAATGCTCAAAGTAAATTGTAAAGTCAGGGAACGGGAGTAGGCCCCCGTGTAAAGCCACTTTTAATAATTGGTAGGCTCCTGCCAGGCATGCAAAAGGTTGCGGATGGCATTTGGGAGCATGTCCGTTTGTACGCTGGCAAGCAAAAGGTTGTGGCGGCCTCTGCACTCGGACCGAGGACGTAAGCCATTAGGGTGTCCTCAGTATGTTTCCCTTCTGGAAACTCAAAATTATGTAAATGAATCTTTGTTAGCTATTTGTGTTTTTAGTCCCCAAGGCCCCCGAACATTCGTGGTTCGCCATGGATGTACGGGGGCCGAAATTTTTTAATGTCCGTGTGGCCTTGACCCACAAAGACTTGTAAAAATTCAATGCATTGTAAATTAAAAATATTAAAGATAGGTTACGGGAGTAGGCCCCCGTGTAAAGCCTATTTTAATTATCGGTAGGCTCCTGCCAGGCATGCAAAAGGTTGCGGATGGCATTTGGGAGCATGTCCGTTTGTACGCTGGCATGCAAAAGGTTGCGGCGGCCTCTGCACTCGGACGAGGACGTAAGCCACTAGGGTGTCCTCAGTTTGTTTCCTTCTGGAAACTCAAAATTATGTAAATGAATCTTTGTTAGCTACTAAAAAGACAATGCAGTAAATGTTTACAAGTCTTGCGTGGCGAAGGGTACACGACATTGGATGTTGCCTTGTTGTCATAGTTGGGTCTCTTCGGAGGCTACAGCGATGACAACCCAAGTGCCCCACACCCCCATAGGGGGTGTGGGGCTTAATTTTTTTAAATTTTTTTTATGACCTTGACCTAAATAAGTAAAAGTTTTTAAAATCTTTAACAGTCCGGTCTTATCAACACAGTAAATAAATTAAGGTCTTTTAAAAATCGAACAGTTAGGTATTAGTAACACACAAAGTTGGAGTTGTCTATAGTTGGGTCTTTTAGGAGGCTTTAGCGATGTCAACACAAAGGCCCCAAGTGGGGTTTATTTTGTTAAATTACCCCCCCCTTCCGCCTAGGGAGGCGTGGCCGCCCCGGTGGGGATATAAGGCGGCCAGGTTGCACGCACTTCTCATTTACGCTCCAGCTTTCGTTGGAAGTGGCTGTCCAGGAGCTCATTCTTAAGAAGACCGGTGACCAAAAATGTCTCGTCGTATACCTTATAAACCTTCATACTATAATCTGATTGGTATTAATAATATTACAGACAATGAGAAGAAATTGTATAAAAAATTTTGTTGTTTACTTGACAGAACGCACAAACTACCGCCAAATACTTTCACCTACAAGCTACCCCTGATAGACAAGGATGATGTAAGCAAACTAACATCAATTCAACTGAAATTGGTGGAAGACAAAATTCTTGTTTGTGTGAGAGAAGTGTTTCATAATGAATATTCAAGAAGATTGGCTTTTGACTTTATTAAGGAACATGCAGGATGTGAAACAAAACAGTATCCAGGACTATATTATTTATATCTTTTTGAGAATGGAGCAAGTGTAACGGTAGAAATAAGTATTAAACTAATGTAAGTCTCCCAACCAAGTGTTAAACTAGGACCTGAACTTGGACTTGATTAAAGGTTTTGTAGAACAGAGCGGGGGATAGATCACTTTGCGGCAATGGACTAGCATGCTGCTTAGTGGTTTATCCCCCGCTCAAAGGGTATTTTTACGCGACCTTGACCCACATAAATGCATAGTTTGTGGGGGGTATAAAAAAGGGGCAAACCAATTGGATGGATACACCACTTCTATACCATGGCTCTATTGCAGTGCTCTATCCCGCTAAAAAAATAATAATTCCAAGTGACCTTGTTCCACATAAACTTGCTCAAACAGACAACTTTCAAAAAATTTGTACAAAGTAGTGGATTTAGACCAAACATTATTGGTTTATCAAGCCTGTTGAAGAATATATTGAAAATGGGTGTTTAAAAGCCAAATTTATTAAATGAATGATAAACCGGATGTATATGACGCCACCTCCCCCCACCCTTCAACCTCGGGTATAAAGGGACCTGGTTGAGCGCGCTGCTCATTATTGCTTGGACATTCACCGAGTGCACACTCAAAGCCAAACTGTAAAGAAATGGCTCTTTGCGATATTTGTGGTGAGTTTTTCCAAGATGAAGATATCTTTGTTTTACGCCGAGAATTGCATCATGAAGAGAACAGAAAAGAAGAGATTGTTGTAAGTGAAGAAGACTTGGATGCGTTAGATCGGTTATTGGAAAACTACCAGAAGCAGATGGACGACTGTGATAGCTATCTACAGTTACACCGAGAATTGCATCGTGAAGAGGACAGAAAAGAAGAGATTGTAGTAAGTGAAGAAGACTTGGATGCGATTTATCGGTTTTTGGAAAAACCCCATAAGCAGAAGGACTGGGCTAGCTATTTACAGTTAATGCAAAGAAGAAGACCAAGTGTTATTCAATTTGCCGGAGCTGGACCATCTACAGCTGGAGGATTTATTCAAGAAGAGAAAATGGAAGAATAAGATACGGAAGAAGTGGAAGATGTAAGACAACTGCGTACCCAAGAAGAGGATATGGAAGATATAAGACAACTGCGCACTACAGCCTTGCCAGGACCAGTTGTAATTCATTTCAAAATTAATAACGTGCAATTAGAATTGGAAAATTTTATAACTCAAGCTAAAAAACTAGTTGTAAAAACATTGACGGAAGAATTGGCAAGATTGAACTTTATTAAATTTGGATTGGTGTTGGAGGCTATGTTTACTAATACCGATGGTGAAAATTCACCGAGAGCATTCATTGCTAAAAACCGAACCCTTACAACCACATCTGATATCAACGAAATTTTAGAAGAATGTTTGGTTGAACTGCTAGTGAAACTTCAAGAACATGAAGGAAGAGGATCCGGCTGGACGCTATCATCAATTGAAGGTATGGATGTGAGGGTTCACAAGCATGGATATGGTATGAGAGGAAGCAGCTTTATCCCTCTACCAAAGGTGATCCGAGATACAAGATCATGTATCAATGTGAAAAATGAGGATAATGAATGTTTCCGGTATGCAATGTTAGCAAAATATGTGGAACCTAATGCCTGTAGACCTAGCATAGCATACGAAGCTGTTCAACACCGCTATAACTTCCAAGGTATGTCGTATCCTGTTAGTCTTAATGATGTTGCTAAATTTGAAAGAAAAAACCCAGGAGTTTCAGTTAATGTGTTTGGTTTAGACGAATCAAATAACGTATACCCGTTACGAGTTACAAAGACTGAACGTCAAAATCATACGGATTTACTGCTATTGACCAAAGGTGAAATATCACATTATGTTTACATCAAGAACTTTGAAACTTTGGTTGGACGACAAGTGACTAAAAATAAAATTAGAGTAACAGTGTGTAAGAGATGCTTTTGTTTCACAAATAAAGACTTGAGACGTGGAGGATCAGAGTGGTTGTCAGAACACCAACGTCTTTGTAATGACAACTATGAAGTGAAGATTAGTCTGCCACCACCATCTAGAGCATTTGTCCAGTTCAATAAAACAGTTCACCAATACCGGATTCCACTAGTTATCTACGCTGACTTTGAATCCACGTTAGTGCCACAGGAACTTCCGGATGGTGAAGTAACTAGAAGAACCAAATATCAATTGCATCAACCTAACAGTTTTTGCTTATTGGTGAAATCTACTTTACCTGAAGAACAATTGCAAGACTATGGCTTAACATCCACTCCAATACTCTACCGTGGTGAAGAAGCCGCTAAGTATTTTGTAGACCAGTTGTACGACATTGCTGAAAAGGTGCAACGCTTATACGGTAATGTTGTACCTATGGAACCTTTGAACCAAAATCAACAAGAAGAATGCAATTCGGCAACAAGATGTTATTTATGCAAGAAGAGCTTCAGTGAAGAAAATCAAAAAGTAAGAGATCACGATCACCTGACAGGGTTATACAGAGGAGCTGCTTGTAATTCATGCAATATAAATTACAAACTGCCAAACTTTATCCCTGTCGTGTTACACAATCTTAGCGGCTATGACTCTCACTTTATTATCCCAGAGTTAGGACGAGATGATGGAAAAATTGAAGTATTAGCTGAAACATTGAAGAAGTACATCAGTTTCTCAAAAACAGTAGGTAAAATTAAACTTCGCTTCGTAGACTCTTATAGATTTATGTCATCTAGTTTGAGTAAATTGTCTGAGAACCTAAGAAGAGAAGACCTAAAAGAAACCAGCAAAATTGTACCTGAAGATAAATTGGACTTAGTAATGCGTAAAGGAGTGTTCCCCTATGATTACATAACTTCTGTAGAAAAATTTGAAGAAACCAGTCTGCCACCGATTGAAGCCTTCAATAGCAAGTTAAATGAAAGTGCAATCACCGTTGAAGACTACAATCATGCTTGTAATGTTTGGAACCAACTAAACATTCAAACCTTAGGGGAATATTCTGACTTTTACATAAAATTGGATGTAACTCTGCTGTGCGATGTGATGGAAGAATTTCGAAACACCTGCTTCTCCGCCTATGGACTGGACCCTCTACACTCGTACACATCTCCAGGATTAGCATGGCAAGCTATGCTAAAGTCAACCAACTGTCGATTGGAACTTCTAACAGATATTGATATGGTGCTCATGATAGAATCTGGTGTACGAGGCGGTTTGACACAAGCTGTAACAAGTCATGTGAAAGCTAACAACAAGTACATCCCAGGCTTCGACGAGAGACAACCATCGGTCTACCTTGGCTACTTTGACGCAAACAACCTTTATGGTTGGGCAATGTCAAATCCGCTTCCCTACGCTGACTTCAAATGGATCGACCCAGCCACCATCGGTGACATCTCACAGATTCCAAAGAATGGTTCAAAAGGCTATATTTTGGACTGTGATTTTGAATATCCAGAGCACCTTCATGATCATCACTACGACTTGCCTCTCTTAGCCAAGACTGAAGTTTCACCAACAGGAAGATGGCCAAAATTGATGATGACCTTGGAGAATAAAGATCGGTATGTGGCTCACTACTGGGTAGTTCAACAAGCTCTTGAATTGGGTCTACGTTTAGTAAGAATTCATAGAGCAATTGAATTCACCCAGTCTTGTTGGTTGAAACCATATATTGATTCCAACACTACAAGAAGAGCAGCAGCAACATCAGCATTTGAAAAGGACTTTTATAAATTGATGAACAACGCCATCTTTGGGAAGACCTTAGAAAACAAAAGAAAACACAAGATTGTAAAATTAGTAAGTGATCCTAGGAAATTGGAAAAATTAGTGCAAAAACCAAATTTTGGAACATCCATGATTATAAACGAAGATCTAGTCGCCGTTAGTATGAAGAAAACAACAATAGTGATGGATCGTCCGTTATACATTGGAATGTCGATTTTGGATATAAGTAAAACTCTGATGTATGATTTCCATTACAACAAAATGGTTAAACACTTCGGAAGAGACAACATTGGAGTTGCATACATGGATACCGACGCGTTCATCTACTGGTTAAAGACTTTGGACATGTATGAAGATCTAAGGAGTTTCCCATACAAAGACGACTTTGACTTCTCTGACTATCCAAAGAACCATCCAAATTATAATGAAAAGAATAAAAAAGTAATTGGAAAATTTAAAGATGAAGCAAATGGAATGCCTTTGGAGGAAATAGTTGCGCTGATGTCCAAATTATATTCCTTCAAGATGTATATGGAAAATGACATACCGACAGTGAAGAAAGCTAAAGGAGTCAAAACATCATACTTAAAGAAACATGTGACATTTGACCATTACAAGACCTGCTTGTTTGAAGATTCTACAATGTCTGCAACGTTCAACACTATCAGAAGCTTTAAACATGAGGTCTACAGTGTCACTGAAGTTAAAAGAGCACTATCAGCTCAAGATGATAAAAGGCATATTATGCCGGATAAAATCCATACTCTTCCTTTCGGCCACTACTCTCTAAACCCTATCAACTAGTAACCTATTCTTCGTCCTTCTACAACTTCGACCTTATTCCTTTCTCCTTCCGTAAAAAATGGGGAACACTGCAAGTCAAACGCCGTGTTCCCCCTTTTTTACACAAGTTTGGATGACCTTGACCTATATAAATGATGTGAATATTCAAGACAACATTCATTGTGATTATACATATGATACATGAAACATTCAAACCTGCAATATGAAGAACTTGAAGCAAGAAATTGTCAACGAACTTCATAAACCTGCAAGAAGAAAGTTTCCACGAAGAAATACAGTGATAAAAGGAATAAATGATTTATATCAAGCGGATTTAATCGAAATGATTCCTTATAGTAAACAAAATAGAGGATTTAAATACATATTGACTATTATTAATTGTTTTTCAAAAATGGCAGATGCTTTACCACTAAAAGATAAAAGCGGCAAAAGTGTTACAAAAGCAATGGAAACAGCTATACAAAGAGACAAACATACTATAAAACATTTACAAACTGATGATGGAAAAGAATATTTTAATAAGGAATTTGCAAATTTAATGAAAAAACACAACATTAACCATTACTCAACCAATTCAGAGGTAAAAGCATCAATAATTGAAAGATTTAACAGAACTTTAAAAGGTGCGATGTATAAGATGTTTTCCAACAGAGGATCACACGTATGGATTGATGTGTTACCAAAACTTATAAGCGATTACAATAACAAGTTTCATAGAACTATCGGTATGAAACCAAGCCAGGTGACTAATAAAAATGAAAAACTTGTATTAAAACGTATAAAAATGAATACTAAACCAAAAGTTGAAAAACTAAAGCCTAAAAGGTTTAATGTTGGCGATAAAGTGCGAATAAGCAAAACCAAAGGTGTATTCAGTAAAAGATATCTTCCGAACTGGACAAATGAGGTATTTACCGTATTTAAGGTGCAACCTACAGTACCAGAAACTTACATTTTAAAAGATAATAAAGGACAATTGCTTGAAGGAGGGTTTTATGGACATGAAATGTTAAAATTAACAGTAGGTGATGTATATTTAGTTGAAAAGGTGTTGCAACGAAAAAAGGATAAGGTTAAAGTACGATGGTTAGGATTTAATAAAACGGAAGATTCTTGGATACCTAAAAAGGATCTAATATAATGATGAAGCATCATTTTGGGTTGAACCATTACAAAGGATGGAGATAATACCGCAAAAAGACAATTTTACTATTAATAATATAGATGAACTCACAGTGGATGGTTCTCAATTCAATACTGGGAAACACGGTGTTTTGTTACCAAACACGGTGCGTTGTATGGTTACCGGTCCTTCCAATTGTGGAAAAACAAATGTAGTATTCAATTTGTATACAAACCCTAAAGGATTACGTTTTAATAATTTATATGTATTTTCAAAGTCACTACAACAACCAAAATATCAGTTATTGGAACAAATACTCAATAATGTGCCTGAAGTTAAATATTTTAAATTCAACGCGAGCGAGAGTGTCATGCAACCGCAAGAGGCTAAACCATTCTCAGTATTCATATTTGACGACGTATCTTGTGAAAATCAAAATACAATAAGAAATTACTTCGCCATGGGTCGACATAACAACATAGATAGCATTTATATTGGTCAAACTTACAGCAAAATACCGAAACAGCTCATTAGAGACAATGCAAACATGTTAATTGTATTTAAACAGGATGAAACCAACCTAAAACACATATATTATGACCATGTAAGTGCGGATATGCCATTTGAACGATTTAAAGAGTTGTGTGGAAAGGCTTGGGCTGAAAAATATGGGTTTTTAACAATTATGAAGGAACAACCGCTAAACAATGGTCGATACAGGATAGGATTTGATAAATTTATACTAATACACTGATCATGATGTAAAACATTCATTGTTGTACAACACGTCTTGCTACAAACATGGTTAACCAAGAAAAGTTAATAAAGGAAATAAAATCACTTAGTGATTCTATTCGAGATAAAAACAGAGCATTAAAATTAGGTATTAGCGAAAGGGAGAAATTTCTTGAATCTACTTTTAAACCTATTACTGAACCCTTGAAACAATTAAACAAAAAAATTGCTAAACCCGTTTTGGAAGGAGATGCAATTGCACCTATTACAAAGTTTGAAAGAGAAAATGTAAAATCAGAAGATTTTAGTGATGAAGACCTGGAATCCTCTACATATAGTGGTTTTACCGGCGGAGAACCTGAAAGAGAGCTAGAATCACCAGACTATAGTGGTATAAGAGAATTATATGAAGTAAAAGCTAAAAGAGGACATGAAGATGTATCAACTGCTAGTGAAGAGGAAAAAGAAGAAGAAGCAAGGGAAGGTCCGTCAAACATAAGCTTGTTGGGTGAAAACATTCATAACAAAGGACCTTTAGGAAGGAAATACATGATAAAAATGTTAGCTGGAATAAATCCTAATAAAAACTACCATAGTTATGGAGTAAGATTAACAGAAGAAGGTTTAATGGTTGGTAATAGCCCGGTAAACATTGATGAAGATGATAATATTATTGTTGGTAATCAAAGATATAAGGGCACAAGAGGATTATTTGAATTATTATTTGAAAAAAAGCCTTTAGAATTGTTAGTTAAAGAAGAAGACATGGAAGCATATAAACAGATTTTGGAACACACCAATGCATACAGGAGAAAATATTTAGCTGACCAACCAGTTTTTAGATCTAGGTCTTTAAAATATAGAGTATTTGTATCCAAGTTAATACCAACAACGAGAAGACAACCAATGCCGATAATGCCAAGAAAACCTGTAAAACGAAGGTTTGTGTCATCCACTTTGGATATAAGTGCTCCAGAACCAAGAAAAAGAAACAAATCTGTTACAGGTACAGGTTTAATGAAGAAACTATATAACACAAATGTGATTTATTACAATAATATCAATAAATTGGTGGATAGAATGAAACTAATACATGAAGCTAAAGAAGTGGGTCATACTGGATTGGAAAACGAATGGGTGGCTTTAGTGGATGAACTCCGAAACCGTGGGGTAATCTCATAAAAAATGCGTTACTCCCTAGATTACTATTCAGTTGCACCATGAGTGTCGACAAGTTCGGACGTTACTCCTCGGATGGGTTATATTACGCAAATAATTTAAAAAGAGGAGCTGGTTTACCACAAACACCTGATGGGGATTATGATATAACTAATAAAAGGTTAAAAAACATAAAAGATCCCACAGATGAAAACGATGCAATAAATTTAAAAGTATTAAAAGAAAAGATATCACCAACATTAAGACTACAGAAAAACACATATGACGCAGGTAATCATAGAATTGTCAATGTTGGTAAGCCAAATCAAAACGCTGATGCAATAAACAAAGGTTATTTATCATCAGAAATAAAAAATACGTTAAAATTCAATGGAAAAACGTATACTGCTGAAAATAAACGTATATCCAACGTAGATGACCCTAAAGATGCAAAAGACAGCGTAAATAGACGCTATTTACATTCATTAATACCTGAAAAGACAAAAGATGGTTTTTCTTTTTATAAATTTGTTATTAACGATATAGGTGATCCGAAAAATGAAAATGATGCTGTAAATTTAAAATATATAAAAGATCATTGTATTACACGTGATGTAGGAGTTATTGATTGTCTAGGTAATTGTTTAGCGAATGTTAAAGATGGTTCGGCACCATCAGATGGTGCAACAGTGGGTCAAATGAAGGAAACTTTAAAGCAAGAAACATCTGGATTTGTAAAACAGGATCAAGTTGTATCACGGTCGGGTGATGTGTTTGTACAAGGAAATGAAAAGTTTATTTTACTTGAACAAAAAAATAATGTTTGGGATTGCAAAGACATGAAATTATCAAATGCGCAATTAGCTACAGATGCTCATGATGTTCCGATTTTATCACAAGTTTTACATACTAATCCAAACAATTATCATAGAAGTTGGTTGGGTACAAATAGAAGAATAATTAACATATTTCCAGGTATCGATGATTACGATTGTGTTGTAGTAAAACAATCTTTAATATTAGACAAACCAGGAGGTAGTACTTTCAATGCGAAAAATAAGAAAATAGGTAATTTGGCACAAGGAACAGATCCAAAGGATGCTGCAACTGTAGGACAAACATTACAATATGATAGTGCAAATCAAGAGTTTATTTATAATACCAAAAGATTTAAATTAATGGATGTAAATGATTATCAAAATATATTAATTGCAGATCCAAATTCATTTAGCGGATTTAGAAAATTGTCTGGTGAAGAATTTATTCATAAAAATCATGTATTTAGAAATGAAGCAGACAGATCATTAATTAGTGCAGATTTAAAATATTTTAAATGTCCCGGGAATGATGCAAATGTAACTGATGAAGACTAAGAATTTGTATAAAAACTGATATGGGTTAGAAATCGGGACTAATATTATAAAAATGGGTTACACTCTAGAATGTTATTCAGTTGCACCATGAGTGTTGACAAGTTC